>JAZAYU010000070.1:2851940-3451940 GCA_038501625.1 Corbicula japonica
TTTAAAAAAAAAACAGCAATGCACGTAGGCCGCACGCCAAAAAGCCAAAGGTTCCATGTATACAATGACAGGTGCTCCATGATTGTTGTATCCAATTAGTGCCTTGTTTCGAAGCAGCAAAACCGACGCTTCGAATTAACTTTAACAAAACAAAACATTTATTTTGTATTTAACTCTCCGCCAAGAAATTTCAATGTATCGTCTTAATATTTTGCGAAGACCGCATCGCACATATCAAACGTCCTGATCAGGATCTTCACTTTTTAAAATTCGGTCAGATAGCATTCATAATTATTGCGTGTAGAAAACAGTTTATATCATTTCCTGCGACTTGATCAGGATCTACATTTGTCGAGAAATCAGTAAGTCTCATTTTGTCATGCCGCGTCACACATTATGGGACATAGTCTACAAACAACATATATAGGCAATGAAAACCTTTAACTTGTGCACGATGCCCGTAAGTTCTGCAGGGTAAATATACTGCAATGGAAAAGAAACGCAACCTAGAAAATTCTATACTTGATGGTTTTTATTTTGTTACTCAAACAAGAAACTTCATTTTTCTTCCGCTGTCAGTTTAAATTGAAAAAAAAAATAATTTGGTAAAACGAAAGATTTAATGTTGTTTTACCTTCTAACCACCACCTGCATGATACTTGAAATGTACCATATTCAGAAATTCTGCGCCCCTACCCCAATTTTTGGGGTACGGGTGTGTGGAAAACATGCCTTATCTTTCAATATTGCTGAAAATTTTGACTTTGTTTTAAAGAATGCATCCCAAAACTTAAGTCAACGACTATCGGTATGTAATGACGACGCTTATGATTACATCTCGTATTATTATTATTTATTATTATTGTTGTTGTTGTCGCTGCTGCTGCTGCTGCTGCTGCTGCTGCTGCTGCTGCTGCTGCTGCTTCTTCTATTCTTATTATTATTATTATTTTTATACTTATTATTATTATTATTATTATTATTATTATTATTATTATTATTATTATTATTATTATTATTATTATTATTATTATTATTATATTGACGAACGCATGCCTTAGCTTTCATGGATTCTGACTTAGTTTACAAGAAAAATTATAGTTAATGACGTAGAAATCTGTAAAACATTTTGCTTTAACAGGTTCAGTTGATTTTCTTTTTCACTTTAGTATAAATTCATTAAATTTTTTACAAAGATAATAATGTTTATAAAGAATCTAAAAAGTTACAAATCGTCATCTTAACGCAAAAACGTTGTAAGTACCATTGAAATATGAAGGAGATATACCGTTATTGCACCAAGGTGAAACAATGTTTGTCTTTTTACTGAAACACGTAATAAGTCAAATAAAATGGATGACCGTTTTGTTATACCAGTAGATTGATTTAAGTTCAATAAAAACCTGTTAACATATTGCCATTTCGATACTGATCCTTGAGGAATATTAAAGCAGTTGGTTTAAAGCAGCCTATTCAATTTTCAACTATTTTATGCCCAATTCTATATTTCCTGGTGGTTTTTAAAATTTGGCCACAATTCCACGAAAATTATTACCCTACGAATAATGATTTTAAAGAAATTATTTTACTTCAATACCATTTTTTAATCAACAGTTAAACCTGTATTTAGCAACCACACAAGGTAGTGAAAAAAAGTGTCTGCTTAACACAGGTGGCTGTTGAAGACAGGTGGTTGCTGAATGCAGGTGGCTGTTATGGCAGGTTCAACTGTTTTATGAAAGGAAAGGATATTTTCTTAACTTCACATCTTTTTGAGCCGAAGCTATAAATACTTCCTGCCGATCAGATGATTATAAAAAATAAAAATCATCAAAAAATAATTCTTAATATGATTTTATCTATATAATTCCGCATTGCCCCGATAAATAATTCTCTATGGATTGTATCTAATTGCTTATAATACAACCTGCTCCTTTGAAATTCTGGCAAGTTTTTTCTTTGATTCGTAACATGCATACAATCATTTTATACGATGCAAGTTTTGGAGGCTAGAAAAATTAATTGGAAAATATTAATTGGGATATTTCTGGGATTAGCGTTATGGAGTTATTTAAATCACTAGAAATTATTCAAAGGAATAAATATGTGATTGTACTTTGATAACGTCGTATGAAAAATCATTGAAATGTTTAATTCTATGTGTATGGAAATAGAATTATGTGTTTGAAGATAGACATAAGAGTGTCTTAGAAAATAACGTTTGTGTGTGCAAAGAATTGACAATCTGTTTGAAATAGTTAAGTAACCAATGTGCATAAACACTGTAAGCCTTTTTTCTTCCGTATGTGAAAGTAAGATATATGTGGAGACATATTTCGTGAATAAAAAAACCTGAATAACACGTGTACACAATTCTCTGCATACATATGTGTACATTCAATATATTCGTGGAGACAGTATATGATGTAGAAGCAGGTTAAATAAGTATGACAGTTTAATACCTTTCTCTTCTGTTGCTGCTAATGCTAATGCTAGTGCTAATGCTACTACTCTTCAATTTTGCAGACAAGATCTACCAGAAATAAAAGAATCATATCTACATTTTCACCCACGTATATATATTATACAATGCAACATAGGAGACTTAAATTTTAATATAGTATTGATACAACAGGTTAATAGACACCATCAAGTTAAACCCAGTCTTAACAGCAGCACCGGCAATTTGATTTTTTTAGTGTTATGTGCCAATTTATGTACTAGTATTTTACCTGGGTTCATATTCAGTTTACAAAACTGTTATCTTAAAAGAACGTTTGTTGTTGTTTTTAATAGCTGAAAGTTTGTTTCGTCATCTAACGTTAATTAATTATAAAGTCGGTGTTTCATTGTACTGAAATCTTTTGAATTGGTCTGTCAATGATTTGCCAAAGACCTGGGTCCTTTTGATACAGTCACACCTTGTAGTTTACATTTTAGGGAAAAGGTGGTATTAAGGTGGATTTACACGAGATTACAAGCAACTAAATCAAAGACAACTGTTTGCGCTAAGTCAAAGAAAACTTAAAATATCTTATTTGTTTTGATAAGAAACAAATATGTCTCGATTAGTGTTGAAATTGATAGGTTTTGCGTGAGTTTTGTTTGAAATATTTGAAGAAATTACTCATTGTTCGGTAATTGTTCAATGAATTCACTGATATTTTTTCTCGAACTGCCACGATGATCAACTGCACTGGCAAGTTTAAGGATAAGTCAGTAAATCGAAGTGACTTTGTTTGTTACGGACAATTTATCAACCTCAGCGGAAGGATTTAAATGTTTTTAAATGCAAATTTATGTTTTCCAATGAAATGTCCGAAAAGTCCTCTACTTTATTAACACGGGTGAAATGAGACGCTTAACTGAAAATTTAGAAATTCAGTGACAAAATCGGAAAAAGAATTCCTACACGTAGAAATACTGAGATTGGTGTGAGAAAGGATGATGTATTATATTTTTCTGGAATTAAAACTATAATTAGAATTGTGAAAATAATGAGTGACGAGCAATTATTGTCAAAACGGCATATCAATCAAGCATGCAAGGTTCACGTCTATTTATAGCTTCAATCTGGTTCTTTGCTTTTGTTCTTAGACTCTCTGCGCGAAAACCCATTCTCATAGCCAGCCTCGGGTTCCATCCAAACATGATCGAAGACAAGCGCGAGACAGTCTCGGCGGGAAAATTGTGCGACTTGATGCTTTTGCAAAGGAAACAGCGGAAAATGTGCCGGAGAGATGCGGGAGTGGCGGACACGTTACTGGAGGCCATCAGTCTTTCCACGCAGGAGTGTGAATTACAGTTTAAAACGGACCGTTGGAACTGTACCTTGGAGGAACAATACAGGCTGAACATACTGAAGAAAGGTGAGTAAAACATGTTCTTTAGATTTAAAAAATGTACAACAGAACAGTATGATATGTTGTTCACGCTATTCCTCTCCATAGGCGAATTAAGATAAGACAGCAGACGCAGTCCATACCCCGTATAAACCCGACCACATAATACAAAGTGTAAAAATGAAAAGAAAACAAACATTTCAGTAGAACCGCTTTGCATGAATTCTTTATTGCAAAAGGTTGCATCCGTGGCTAGGAAGTATGGCCCTTTAGTCCATATGCTGCTGCCCAGTCTAATATGAAATCCTGGACCCGCAAATGCTCCCTCCCGTTCTCCTTTACATCCACATTTCTATTCATAATATGCGACCAAATACAGAAACAGAACTTGCAACTTTGAAAAAAACGGTAAAATTGTTAAAATATAAATATTGACTCATCTATTTTAGGAAAATAGGCTGTCCGTTAAAATTTGTGGTACATTTTATTGTGGTTTTAACTTCGTGGATCGATGTGTCCACGAAATATAATGACCTCAGTAAATGCTAATCTCATTTATTTTGAGGAAGACCCGCCCATACCCCAAGAATCCATAGATTTATTTTGCGAAAAGCGATAACATTACCTGCGAGCAAACTTCGGTTAATCTAATATTATATCTATTTTTAATTTTTTTATATAATCAATAATTAATTCACCTTTTATTAAAATTATAGTATTTCTAGCAACCACCTCCTCTCATATTGTATAATTTGAAAAATTAGTGCGACTGTTTAAAACACGATTGATAAACTGCTTCAAGTTACTGTTCTGGAAATTAAACTGCTTTTTCTTCAGTAGTTTAGCAAGAAAAGGGTAATTTTAAATGGGTAAATCATTTTCTTTCAGATGGCACAAATTTAATTTCTTATTTATTGTTTTTGCATTTGTCATTTCGAAAATAGTTATCGAATTTGTTTGAGTAGATGCCTTTTCAAACACAACCATCGCCGTCTTCATCTACGTCTTCATCTTTTGCTGCTGCTGCATTCTGATGTTGCTAATGCTAAAGCTATTTTTCTTTATTTGTATGTACATATTATGCTTTTTAATCTAACCCGATATACTCATTGTGGACTTATTAATTTGTTCATTTTAATCGCTAATTAAACAAAACTAAACAAAGCGATCAAACAACTTCACAAAATTTCTACGTTTCTTTGATTAAAATCAAAGTTATATGAACATGTGTAACATTACATTCGATTCATTCATGAATTTCGCCGGAAGATAATTGCATTTTTGGGTGGGGTGTAAGTGGGTGAAAGATTACTTGTGATAATAGCAATACTGTAGTTTGTCTAAAATACTAACGAATCAGTGGGCCGTTACGTATAGTCATGTCGCTATAATTGAAAAATCAACACTTATTGATCAATGATGAAATACGTGTGTTTAAACCTTTCCTACATAGATATGTTTTATTGCGTGGGCGAACAGTTTAGATCCAGATCAGCCGATACATCCATGCAGTCTGATCAGAATCTTAACTGTTCGCTTTTAGATTCATTAGGAATTTTTTGCTCGAAATGCGAACATTGTATAGATCCTGTTAACTGCCACAGCTGTGCCGGCTCACCTGGATCTAAGCCGGTCACCCTTGTGATAAAAGGAGTAGATAATTATGTAGTAAAGCGTATATAACGATTATGAATACTTTCCTAGATGTTAAAGTTTTGAACTCCTGACTGCTGATAAAACATTGCTGCATGGACTCTCATCCTACTGGTTAATTTGTATTTTGATGATACTGTGTGTTAAAAAAGATCCCCACCCTTACATAGAGAGTTTCGCCTCACCTGGATCGGATGCAAGATTTCCAGGACGGTGTTCGTTTAGGGCCATGCAGTGGAACTATAGTTTATCAGATTGAGGCTTGGATATGCGTGGGATCCCTGTATACTTAAAAAAGTATCCATGTATACTTGCGGAAAGCGAAAACAATCGATAATAAATGAGTATGTGCTTCTTTATGAACAAACGACCTCAGATGTCCATTAACTCATCAAAATTGCAAATTTAAATTTTCGGTTTTGTCTCGAATAAGTGAACATCCTTAAGTACGTTCCTTTTTACATCAGATCCTGGATCCGCATCTGAACTCCAGGGCTGAAGTTTATAAAGCTGAGATTGGAAACCAGTCTCCAATCTCAAGCAACTGTTTGGCTGAAATGGCGACTCAGAAGCTTGAGATTTGAGGCTGGTTTCCATTCTCATTTTTATAACCTTGGGACCTGTGCCCAAGGTTATAAAATTGAGCATGGAAACCAGTCTCAAATCTCAAGCATCTGATTGGCTGAAATGGCGACCAGTCGCCATTTCAACCAATCAGATGCTTGAAATTTGAGACTGGTTTCTTTGCTCAGTTTTATAACCTTGGGACTGTAGTTTCGTTCTCCGTTCTCGGAAATTCATAGTACGTATCTATGAATGAGCGAAACGTCTTTTCCTATTCATAAATATTGTTCCCCACTGATATTAATCAAACGTGCTATGTCCTAGACAATGTTGGCAACATGAAGTACCCGATAACGATCATCCGTCGGCAAACAAACGCTGCCAAACACCGCAGAACATGAAAGAAACCGGAAAATAAACATGTGCCTATACATGCCGAGTTCTTTTACTATCCCCGTAGCTCGGACAAAAAGAAATTCACTGACCAAACATGTCAATCAAGACCGGCTAACCGCTAAGTAATATGGAATACCTTTCGATACACTCTTCAGGTGCACTAAAATCTCAGTTTATAGGTTCAGTTACAAGGTTAAATGCGAAACCATTTAATTTTATGTGTCCGCATATAAATGTATACGTGGTCTAAAAGTGTATAAGCAACCTCTTACTTATCGGTGCACCTTTTAAAATTGCAGATGCTCATATTTGCTTCTGTACATTGAGATAAAAGTATTTAGGTTACTGATTATTTATCAAAATCACTGTCGACACTCACTTTGGGCAGCCTAAAATACGTTGGAAGTGATTTCCGGTTTTGATAGAAATTTAAAGCCCGGTGCATCGTTACGTTCCGTGCCAGTGGCATTGTGAACTGGGTTTCATACATTTGTGTCAGCTCATGTAACCCTCAGCTGAACATCTTTATTGTCCAGATCGAACAGGATCTTTTTTCCAAGTCCCGCTAGCACAATTTCAAAATAAATGTGTATTACGTATATGACAATACAGAACACATAAGACAATACATTTATAAAGAGCTATAAAAGAGAGAATTGCATAAAACTTGAATTTATTAAAAGTTAAAATGACTCAGACTTTTTCACACTCAATTTCACGATTTTACAAACTGACTAAATGAAATTTTTGCCTTTGATTTATCCTTTTTCACGTTGATGTGCTAGTTTTCTATCAGTAACCAAATATGGGTATATCAAAGATTTAAGTCGGTCCCCAAGGCGATAATATGTGATTTAATGCGTTGTATGAACCACTTAATTAACTTAAACTCACTTGTACAAAGTTTATCATCCTTTTAATGAAAACGTTGTTGACATGAAAGAAGATGGCGGTTTTAGCTTCCCTGAAGAAAGTAAACAACGATGCCCACAATCTAGGATAGGTTGCCAGGCAAACTGGGATTGAAATGAAGCTTTGCAGTTACACAATAGTCTGAAATGAAGCACGTGACGAGAAAAGATGTCTTCTGCCATTTCTCTACATTTTAGTTGTTATTATATTTGGAAAGAAGTTGTATTTATCTATTATTTTCTCATCACTAATAGATGATTGTTTACACGTTTTGACATAATGTTAATTTTACTGCGAAATGCGTAATAATGAATGTTGTCTGCTACATAATATGGCGTCATTTCAAAATTTCACCTTTTTTTGCGACATGTCCTAAGCTATTCTTTGCATTATTCTAATACACACAATACCCGAGACTTCTTTTCTTCCCAGACGAAAGCAAACCCTGCTGCCATGGTTAAAAAAATAAGAATGGAAACCAGTCTCAAATCTCAGTCATCTGACTGGTTGACATTGAGCACAGCCTCAGAACTGACCAATGAGAAACTTGAAATCTGAAATGGTTTTCATTCTTAGTTTTGTAACCTTGGAGTCAGAAATCGTCCTGAACATTATAATGGCCCCTGAAAAAGTTTTTAAGTTAAGCTATATAATACATTATGTAACATTAATTGCTGTCTCTTAAATTCGTCTTACGGACGTATTTCTAAAGTTCAAATTTTGTCTGTAAGAATTTATGTAGTTCGAAAAAGCTGTAGGAGTATCTAATCTAAAGCGCCTAAAAGACGTCGTGTTAATAATAATGGTTGACCTTTAGGACACAAGACGGTAAGCTCGAACATTTCACGACACCATTTACACCTTAAAACACTGTCTTCTGTCGTAAATCAGTCATAAAATTCAATGTTTCAATGTGTATAATTAGCGGCGTTTGACATTAAATTAAATGTAATGGCGTTGTTCGATTAAAAAACCACGGCGCTAAATTCTTTTAACCAATAAAACAAACACCTCAAATCTCGTTACGTCCTACGTGATTACACGCTTTATTAGAAAATATCTGCTGATCCCGTTAAAAATCATTGGAAAATGGATGTTGCGGGGAAAAATAGTCCCGATTTGTATGTTGCCCACAATGTTTCTAACTTGTAATTTATATCCGCTGTTTGGGAAATTATCGTACACAAAAATAGCTCATAAAATGTACAAAATATTCAAGCAACCATATATATCTATATATTTCGAAGAATGGCTCTTTAAATAGAACTTTAACGATCTTTTAAACATTTCTAGGAGACAGTCGATGCAGACTGGTGTATATTTGTTTGTAACGTTATGTCAAACATAATATGTTCGCCGGCTTTGACTTCTCTGCGGTGGAAACATATGTACAGTCGTACACTTGTTACATGATCAATATATACAGACGCTTTTGGCACGAGTTCCAGGGACGTTTGGTCGAGTAAATAATGTACAACTAGAAGACAGCTGTTACGAGAAAATGCTGAATTTACTCTGTTAGAAAAAGAATTGTACACATGTTCCTTAACCCGAACCGTTAGTAATCCAACTCTCACACACAATGTGCAAGAAACCCAAAGATAATTTCTTAGAAGCGGATCCCACAAAAATCGATAGGTTACTGGGAGAAGGGCCGGCGTACAATGGACTGAGTCTGGACCAGGTCAAATCAGCACAGTAAAAATTTACAGAATAAAGACAAAAATTCCGTTAACCTACAACAATCCTCGTTTCTGCGCTTAAGGAATTACCACTGCTCATACATGTGTTGAAAAGACTTATTTTTAGTTAAATATTACATATATCAATGTAACAACTTATCGCAGCTTTGATATGTTTGATAGTGAATTCGGAGTGCAGTAACTCTCGGCCATCTTTTCTAAAAAATTATAAACTCCTATTGTTCGAAAAGTCTCCAGTTCGACTCATGATACAGTTTAATGTGAGGTCCTTGGCATTGGGCTTAGACTAATTCTATTAAGAGCTGGGTCGGACACAAGATATTCAGAAAAGGGATTCGTTGGTGGAAGTCCTAGAGTAGTTTCATGATAATGTCCAACTTTCTGGGAAAAATCCCCATGAACATTAATTACTGCTGCCCAAGAATATCGAGTTTAACGGGCATCAAACCTGTAAGAAAAATTGTCTTGTTCCGTAATTTAAGAGAGAGATTTTTCAATGGTGATATTCTTACAATTGACGCCATTTCATCGAATTTCATTTTAGGGAGGAATATTTAACGTTTAATTTACCCTTTGCCAGACGATATATTTCAAAATTGGGCACTATTAAGTGAAACTGTAATAGGTGTTAAAGCATTGACAATTAAATCAAAGAAATTGTGATCTTTTATGGGGTTGCATTACAGCTTAATAGTCTGTTCGACGCGTTTTGTCTGATCGTTAATATCTAGTAAGGAATGGAAAAAGTACAGGTCATGACTTCGTGGATTCATTTATAAGCTAAACGCTTGTCTCGTTTACGATGACAGACATAGCCTTAACACCTTTTATTTAATCGCAAATTTTCTAAAGTTGGCCTCAATGCGCCGGTCATTGATGTTAAATGGTGCGCATGTCAATCCACTTCAATACTTGTTTAGGGATTTTAATCAAGTGTCGCGAAAACAAGTGTCCCGCCATGTTTCCTGTGTCTGTACCAATCGCGACTTCACGTTAAAGAGCTCTCAAAACGATCTTATAGACGCTTGATTGAGAAATATTTTAGCTGTCAAATTCAAACCATGCATTATGTCCTCAATTTGTCGCGAGATGGACATTTTGGTCATTCATACTTTTTAAACTGGACTTAATGCGATTCGTCTGATTAATGCAAAATACAGAATAATGAGAATCGATTTCAAGGACCACCTTGCGCGTGCGGAATTGCGCAGTCATGTGATATGAAACTCTTCAATTGGAGACAGTATTGGCATGCCTTTCACTGGCCATTTACGCCGCAAAATGACCGCCTACCTTTAATCTTACAAAACTTGCCATATCATTGATAGAGTTTTTTTCACATTGTATTTAACTGTTTTAGAAAAATGTTAATGCACAATAATTGAGTAATGCTGTATAATAAAGCTACCAATATACCATTGATGAAGAGTTTTTTGGGGGCACTTTGTTTGAAAGTTGGTTCATTGGAATAGTTTTATCTTCATATTATACTTATGCGAATCAACTCTTTAGCTTAAAGTTTCCAATGCATGTGCTGTTTAATGTAACCTGTCGCGTGCAGTATTTAGAGGTTATGGGTTTTGGATCCGATCCTGACGAAAGGACATTTCTACAACTAACCCTACCTGAATGCAGATATATTGCTGTTCAGTCTGTGAAAACCTTTTAAGCAAGTATTTTTTTATTATTAATTGTTATATGATGAGTTTTAATTTTTATTTATTTTCAGGTTTCAAAGAAACGTCATTCCTGTATGCAATAAGTTCAGCGAGTCTCGTGCATACATTTGCACGTGCATGCAGTCGGGGGACAATTGACAGGTGCACGTGCGATGAGTCTAAAAATCTTCAAAATCGCGAGGCCTGGTTATGGGGAGGCTGTGGAGATAACATCAGATTTGGTTTAAAGTTTTCCCGTCGGTTTTTGAGAGCCGGGAAAAGGCGCGGGAAAGATATTAGAGCGAAAGTCGACCAGCATAATATTCGTCTAGGCAGAAAAGTAAGAGCATACGTCATTTCTTCTATCTAATTTCTTTTATCTTAAATATCGATATTAAATTAAATATTTTCTTCTGAGAATAACCTAGTAAATGCGCTTACATGGCTTAAGGCAGAAAATAAGATAAAATCATTTTAATGGCAACAGAAACATGCATATTTCCTATTTATTCAGTCGTTCAAATGATATTTGAGATAACCCATGCTGATTCTGTAACCACTGGCTATTGATTAAGCTCTTAAATTTTAATTTAGACTAGGAGGCGTACATATCTTTTGAAAAATTGTATTATTTTAAGTACTTGTACAGTCAAACCTGTCTTCGGAAAACCCAGAAGTGGTCTTTGAAAGCAAGTGGTCTTTGTTCACAGGTGAAGTCGTTCTTTAAATCAGTCAGTGACACAAATAAAATGGGTTCTTTATCCACGGGTGGTCTATGTAATTAGGTAGTCTTTAGCACAAGTTTAACAGTAATTATCAAGCCAAAAAGAAAAAGAAAAATAATAAGTTGAAATTCGACTGGCATTTTTATTTAATCAGAAGGTTTTGTAATCATTAGAATTTCTTAAACTTCTTAGAAAAGGGAAATTTTATCAGCCCAACACATTTTTTTTGTTTACACTATCGAAAAGTAGTATCTAACGAAGGGAGGTAAATCTTAGGTACATAGGAATGTCGCAAAAGAATTGGTGGGCGAAACAATCGAAATTAAACAGACAGAGTATTTTGATTAATTGGATGAACGGTTTTTAGTATACCTGATGTTTAAAAGATAATTTTAGAGATCACCGTTTCGTTCACGACGTTCATAATCTGATGCGCGAAATCCTGCGCAGTCGACGTAATTACGTTAGTAGAGAACTACCTTAATATGCAATTTAAGGCAAAATTACATTTGAGAGACAAAATGTGTGATAAAATCGTCTATTTCTTACGGTAAAATAATTGATAACGATATGTTCTTTCCAAATAAAGTCACAAATAAATTGTCAAAATATTCACGGAAGAAGCCTTTTCCCATGACGAGCCCCATGTTTTGAAGAAAAAAAAACAACAACAACATTTTGCTTGTGGTCATAATTGCAACATTCTAAGGTGCCAACACGACTGTACTATTTTAATGAATATGACTCGTATATGACAAAAAGAGGAAATGGAATTCGTGTTTTTGAGCGTAACTATATCTTACAAGTCAGCAGTGAAATGTATGCAGACGTCAGAAGCCTGCTTTGAGACAATTTACACGATTTTGTGATTGTTAACTCATACTAACCACATGTTCACTGGTCAATCCGGACTGATTTATGGAAGTTGCTTAATAAAACTGCACCAGAATGTTGATGTTCTACATGGGTTGATTAAATGTCACATCCCGGTTGACACTTGTCCTGGGCTGTAAGTTTGCTTGTTTTTATATTAAAACACAAAGCCTGACACTTGAAAATTTGACGCAAATTATAAAAATAACAAATAAAATTGCGGTTAATTAAAAAAATTAGCAATTTCATTACAATATTCATGATACACCGTGTTAATTTTAGACAGATATGCAAGATTTATTTCCGTTGTTCGACGGTTGGAGTTCTTTCTAGTTAATTGTAGATGATTTAAATAGAGAATTTTAAATACCCCCTGAATATACGATATAATACTTAGAGTAATTTCATTGGATTGAATTTGTACTTTAGATATATCGTATTGTTACCAGATGGCAGACTAATTTGCTTGCAGAATTTATAAGCAATAAGTTACAATCCTTTCTAAGTCTCATATATTCTCGTACACACCCAATAATTGTTGGAGGCGGACCCGCAAATATATCGTACATTGTCGGCAAAACCCATGAAGGCGACTCGTAGAAGGCGGGAACGAAAAATTAATAAAAATGCGCTTTTTGGTGATTTGAGCTGTAAAGCATTCGGGCTATCTTGTTCTTTATATTTTATTGTCGCGGATATATTTACCCATCTTGCAATTAGCTACGATAAAAGTCCGTGTCTGTTTTCATTGTACATTGGGAAATATTTCCTTGAATGTAATATATGGGAAGGCCAAAGTTTTATATCGGATTTTACGCTCAGTATGTTATATTATGACACAACATATTGGTAAAAAGTAGTAAAAAAGTAATTAACTTCAATAAATAGTGACAGTTTGGTTTATAGATATACCTCCTGTCTAGCGGAAATGTTCGATTCATTGGAGGGCACGCAGTGTTTAGTTTTGTTGGCTATTCAGCATTTGGGGCATGGGGCCTGGGGCCTGGGGGAAACGTGTTGCTTTTACAAAAATTGGGAATTTGGGATCTACTTTTCTTTTTAAAAATACTACACTTGCTGTCTGCATTTGTTTAATTAGTTCACAGGTAGAACACACACCAAAGTATAATGAATGGAAACTTTAATGTGATAATAATCATAGGCAGTTAACTTAAAAATAATTTGCCTAGTGGTAATTTTTATCGACATTTTGGGAATAAAAACAATTAATTATGTTTTGCATTTAAGAATGGGGCCGAATTTTGGCCCCAAATTATTTTTAAAAAAATAGTGTGTGATTACATGTTTTATGTATGCTATAACGGGCTTTGATTTAGCATTTAATGTGCCTTTTTACATATCAGGATGAAAATATCAAGTATTTTTAAATACAAAAAAAATGTAAACTGTAGAAGACATTAGGTTCTGCAATGTACTGATTAATCCTGTGCCCAAGGTTATAAAGCTGAGCACAGAAACCAGTCTCAAATCTCAAGCATCTGATTGGTTGAAATGGCGACCAGTCGCCATTTCAGCCAATCAGATGCTTGAGATTTGAGACTGGTTTCCAAACTCAGTTTTATATCCTTCACCCCAAAACTGCGGCGAAGTTTGCTCTTCTTCGGTTATTAATTAACCACATCTGGGACACTGAAGTATTACACCCAGGGCCCGAGATCATAAAACTAAGATTTGAGATCAGTCTCAGATCTCAAGGATCTGATTGGCTGAAATGGCGACTGGTCGCCATTTCAGCCAATCAGATGCTTGAGATTTGAGACTGATCTCCAGATTTAGTTTTATGATCTTAGGCACTGATCTGTGAATAGGCAGCTTTAATTAAAAGTTCGAAAATATTTTAACAAGCAATGTTATAACATGTACAGTACGTAAAATAACAGGTTCTGATGGGCTTAGCGCACACTTTAAATATTTTTGGATTGTTATAAGATGCAATAGGCCTTGATTATAGGCTGGTGCAGATGTTGTATAGGTTGAGCCTACGATTAAAGTCTCTTTGATTTGTTATGACATGCTATTTATCTGTGATTAAATGCGGGGTTCCGCGATACCGGGCTTTAAATTTATGACGGGCTTAAACTATGAGATTACACAGTTTTGAGATTATAATTAACGGTTTAAAGTCTGTTTTCACATGATAAAGTGTTTTCATTACATGCTACTAACCTCTGATGACAGGGCCTGTAAGGGTGAAGTTACAGTTTTTAAGATGCAAGTTTTAGGGTTTGAAGCAATAAAATACCAGCTCGTAGTATAATATACTAGTAAGATGGTATAAGGAAAAAGGCTCTTAACATTAGATCTATGGAGTCTGAGATTATGGGGCATTCGTGCGCTAAAACTTGGTTTTCAAGATTTTATTGTAAGATAGTCGGATTTTCACTGGTCCAGGTATAGTCTTAGATTACAAGTTTTTAGGGTAAATGGACAGGAGTTTCCTCCATTGGTTCATAGTCATTGGTCGCTTCTCTTTTAAAGTCTTTGTCTGACTTTGCAGACGGGCTACTTTCTTAGAAATGTCTTTTACTGAAAGTTTTTTTCTTATAACTAAAAAAAAAAGAATACAATATTTTCATATATGCGTTTTCAATGGCTGACTATGTTCTCTTTTCATCTATTTCTCTAACTTGTCATAACAAACCAATACTAATTTACTCCATGGGATATTGCTGTTATCCATGGGCGAACAGTGTATTCCTTGATCAGACAGCACATCTGATCCGTCTGATCAGGATCTACACTTTTTATTCATTAGGTTAAGTAAGACGCGAATAGTGTAGATCCTGATCTCGTACGGCACGGATGTAGCAGCGGATCTGGATCTACATTGTTCACACATGCGATAAAACCCATAAAAATGGAATAAAGGGTTAAGCCTAGAAACATCCTTATAGTATTATAGCCAGAATAGTTAAAATAACAAACAACAAAAGCTTCGGTGTTCTTACAACAAATACAAAACACTTTTTCGAAACTTTAGCTTAATTTGTCGTTAGTTGTAGTTTAATAAAAGCTAACTGTACGCCCAAACGACGTCCGTAAAGTTCAAGATATATCAACTCATTTACAAACATTTTAGGTAATTTAATTACTTGATTCCAGCTTATACAAATAAGTCTTCAAATATATCGTATTTTATCTTCAATATCAATAAGTGTTAGGTAAATAGGTAAAAATAAGTGGTATAATTGAGAGAACGAACATCACTTCAATTAATAAGGTATATACTAAAGATTCATTCATAAAAATGTACAATCGTGTTGTTTCTTCAAAGGCAGTTGTTGTACAGGTGGGACACTGCGCATACAAGCCGATTATTGGTTTTGACTTAGGGCTCATTGTTAAACTACTTCTAAATATTCAGTTTCTTTAATTAAGATTTATTTCAAACACTTCAACAGAGTGTACTAATTTGCTGAATTCCTTAAAAAATAAGAGCAACTTTGGGAAAACATGTTTGATTATGTGTGGGTTTATTTTGATGTTGAATTACAGTTGAATTCGTCTTAAATAATAAGTCCTTTTAGCGCTGTCGGAATTGTATGGCAAGGCGCTGTCGCCGTGACGGAACGGGTTCGCTTCTCAGAAGAGGCAATTTCATTTAGAACAACAAAAGCTTTTTTTCAGGCACCTTTCTGAGGATAACCCCTTTTTAATCCATATAATTTCATTAACATTACAAAATATATGTCACTCTTTCATATACAAAGATACATTTGATATTTCATTTTTCAAGATTAACTAGAAAACTAACGCTAAAACACACACAACGTTTTTTGGTAAAAAAACGACTAGGAATTGTTTTGGCATTGACATCAAATTAGCGGAAGATTTTTTCAGAGTTTATAAATCATTCTTACGTTGAAATGCGAGTATGAAAATGTTACAAACTAGGCGCTGATGTAAGAGAGACATGTGTTTACAAATGATAGTAAACGATTAATGCGAGGTCTACGCGCAGATATAATAATTATGTTTCCTTATAAAAAAACGAGAGAAAAAAAATGAGCCGAAGACAGAGTTGAAGAAAACAGTTGTAATTTGTAAATACTGGTTCGTTTTTTGTAAAGACTATCGCAAAATGTTTCATGACGTAAAAGGTACAGGTTAAGAATTAGGCATTTTTGAAAAAAAATCGATAAATTAAGATAACGAAAAATATTGATGGTGATTATAATGGTGCTGATGATAATGATGCTAATGATGTAGGTGGTGTTGGTGATGGTGATTATAATGATGCTAATGATGTAGGTGGTGTTGGTGATGGTGATTATAATGATGCTAATGATGTAGGTGGTTCTATTGATGTTGGTGGTGTTGGTGATGGTGATTGTGCTGTTGTTGCTGCCTCTGCTGTTGATGATGACAATGATGACGATGATATATTGTACATGTACTACTAATACTTTACATTACATTATTATTATTACTATTACTATTATTAAATGATAAAAAAAATACGAACCGTGATAAAAGTTATATTAATACACTCAAAAACAATATTAATGTTAATAATTACCAACTGATAATGAAGTGAGAAACAGTTTACAAATAAAGAGACACAACCTTTAAAAATAATAATAATAATAATAATAATAATAATTATTATTATTATTATTATTATTATTATTATTATTATTATTATTATTATTATTATTATTATTATTATTACGGCACTACATGTCCATAAGACGTCTTTTTATCGATTTTCATTCCTTTACGTTGTTATTTTTGTACAAAACAATCTCTAATCGCCTAGAACAAAAAAACTAATAAAGACCAACATAAATTGAACATTGAAACGTGAAAGATGGGTAAAAGAATTTTATTTAATTAACACGTAAGGCCATCTATCTTTTTCACCCCTCATTAATTACACGGAACAAAAATAACACATTTTATAGGAGTTGATATCGTATCTAACAGATGCGAGTGTTTTTGGACAATAAGTCATGTTTACATACTGACAGATCGAAAAAACACATGCTTGTTTTTTTAAATAAGAGGTCTGCAGTGATTTTGTTTCAAATTTTTGCATGGGCGTAGATGTTGGGAAAGAAGGGTGATTTTCCTAATGCATACGATAATAATATTAAGACTCGATGTCAACATATGTTGTGTTAACTGTATTTTTCCCCAATAGATCTGTTGTGTAATAGACAAAAAAATCAATAACCTGTATTTAAACTGAGAATTTTGACACAGATCGTGGGATGAAAGGGAAAAAATGTTCTAAGTTATTTAAAATTGAGAAGAATATAGAACCTTCATGCTTTTAACCATTCGAAATCAAAGTACAGTACACTCTTTGCTTTAAGAGAATGCTAATACAAATCCCTCATTTACAACTCGTGGGGTGAAACCGAAAAATGTTCTAAGTGACTTAAAATAAAGAAGTAGATAAAACCATTATGCTTTCACTTATCGAAATCAAAGAACATTGCACTTAAGCTTCTAACCGCTTTAAACGTATGTTTCTTTCAAGTTCTTTAACTTTTGTGTATTTTTTAAACAAAATTAGCAAATCCCAGCCCTCCTGTCAACATGTAGTGGTATCAGTGCCCGAGGTCATAAAACTGAAACTGGAGACCAGAATCAAATCTAAAGCATCTGATAGGTTGAAATGGCGACAATCGAATGCTTGAGATTTGAGACTGGTCTCCAATCTCATTTTTGTGATCTTGGGCCCTGACTTTAGATGCGTTGCTATTTTTCTTACTTAAACATTAAAAAGAGGCTCAATGCGACTTTACTGTATTCCGAAAACTGACTTTAAAGTGTTCGATGAATTGTCTGACCTTGTACCGTACCTGTTCTTATCAAAATAAGTTACTATCAAAGTAAATTAGTAATGTGCAGGCCATTAAGTTCACGTCCGACCACACGTTTACTATTTCTCAACTCCGGTCAATCTGTTTATTATTCATCTTCGTAAATATTGAAACAGATCAGAGCTATGAAGACTGAAAAATAAACACAAAGATACAAAAAGTAATTATGTTTTGTTTAGTCTGAAAGTTATACTATATACGAGTGTTAAATGATGCAAGAGATGTCTAGAAGTCTGTGTTAGCTCACCTGGTCTAAAACTTTTGTTGAACAAAAAAAAATGTAGTCGCAGCTGGCCATGCCCTTTTGAAAATACTCGACACACAATAATTACGAATATGCGCCCCATCATGAATTCATGTGCTTTGGCGGAGTGTTTAATCATAAACATGTAGTGGAATAAATTATGTTTAAATATTGAATTTGTTAATAAAAAGCATTTTCTTAAAAGGGCTATTTAGAACTATTTTTGTTCTGGTGAGATTATGTGTGTGTTACAAAATCGTGTGTGTTTGCAACACCTTTTGTCTTTGTTTCAGGTTGTTAATTCTGCTGTGAAGACGCGGTGTAAATGCCACGGTATTTCCGGTTCCTGCACGGTCAAAACGTGTTGGCGACAACTTTCAACATTCCTCCATATTGGAAATCTTCTGAAAGAAAAATATGAGAATTCCTACAAAGTGCTGACATACACGAACCATGCTACGGGAAAATCCCCACCTTCAGGGGAGATTACTCTTGAAAACAATGTAGGAAATATTGTCAGAACAAATGACCTTGACAATTCTTTAAATAGCAACAAATCTACGCGAGACCGGAAAGTGAGAAAGTCCAAGAGAGACAAAAACTCAGCAAAAGACAAAACAGAAGACAACATTGCTCCAAGGTCCAATTTAATGGTGCACTTAGATGATTCCCCAACGTTTTGTGACGCCAGCCATTATAGTCCAGGAACAAAAGGGCGTGTCTGTGATCGCTCCAACTGTGACGTTATGTGTTGTGGGCGGGGTTACAACATCCGGTCAGTTAAAGTGAAACGCGCATGTCAATGTCAAGTTCACTGGTGTTGTCACGTGGATTGCAAACAGTGTATAAATGATGAAGAAGTTTATTTATGTAAATAATAATGATCTTTGTGATCACGTGCTACCGTGTTCTTTTTCCTGGAGTAATATCTAACGTCTGGTTTAAACGTATTTCATGACAAAATACTTAGCAACAAGAGATAAAGACGTCATGATGACGTCATATTTCTCAAGGCATACATCGTACTGCTAGACATGGAGTCCTTGTGGAAAATGTCGACTTGTTATGTGTACATATGAAAAATATATTAAACATATGTTCAAGTTTATAGAAAGTTTGTTCAGCACCAAAGTATTATTAATTCTCGTGTTATCATTCACTTGTTCTGAAATTTTTTAAATTCTAAAAATACATTTCTCGAATGTCCAAGAAATTATCACGAAACGTGGTATTTTGCTAAGTGTTTAATTTATTCTCTTCTTCAATACATTATGCTGTTTTATATTATATAGATTGACTATGAGTAACACTCAGAGAATAAAACAGATCAAATCAAACATTCGATCAAATAAACATGCAAGATATGGTGTGCTGTAGAGACTTGCCTCACGCTCTGTATCCCTTCAGCGTCTCACAGCGCGCTTCATAAACAACGTTGTCGTCTGTTACACGTATTTGAGGCGTTACATCTAAATGTGGTTTATAGGGTGTGCAACCAGTGAAGACCATGATCAATCTGCACGCCTCCGCCATCTGATCAGGGTCTACATTTTTCGCTATTCAGTTAAACAAGCAGTCTTTATGCATTGGAATACAGATAAGATGTTTTTGGACCATGAAGGTCCGCAACATGATAAGGGTCTTACACTTATCTAAATTTCAACTGCACTAAAACGATCACATTTTGGTGCACTATGAAAACGGCACCAATCACACTTCCGCGAACGCACACATGAAAACTATAAATCAAAGCAAAGCTGAGTAACATTAGTTGTGTTTTGAAAGTTTTAATTCTTTTTAAAAAATATTTAAAAAGCGACCAATTATTTGGAATGAAAACAAGTTCAAGAAACTTTTCCTTTACCTTGATGTCATTCATGCATAAAAATGATGCTCATGCGCAATCATTTACTGACAACGGAAGCATGTGCTTCGGCAGCGTTCGTATTGCATCATAAAACATTTATTTATTTTTAAACATTATTGCATTTATGTACTTACAGAGACAGCCATTTAACGTGAGGCAAAGTATACTTCCAGTTTACTTGAACAGGAAATTTTCATTAAGGTCCATTCTCTAAGTTGAGAAGACATGTTTATATAATTTAGAGAGTTGGTCCAGAAATTGTGCGCATACGCAATCACCCGTTTCGTTTGACGACACCAGGAGCGCCCTCTTCCGCATGCCGTATAAAAGTGAGCTACATGTAAATATTAACAAACTTACTTTTTGCCGGCAAAATTCTAGTGTAGAAATATTTACCTTTGCAAGCTCGGTTCTGATAATAAAAAAAAATTTAGTTGTAATGATCCCACGCAAACAAAATAAATTACTGTTTGCATCCGAACTGTACAAAACATCTAAAAAACGTTACCCAATTTTTTTCATTCTACAATATGTAGCGACAATTTATTTAAATACTGCCAGTTTTTTCAGACTTTAAAGAAGGCTGTTTTGCTTTATGCTGTACATGTATTTAAAAAAAGCAGACACTATTTAAAAAAACTGTAAATGAAGTGTTTCAATTATTTTCAATTAATTATGATTTTGCGAATTGGTTCCCGGCAAATGGACTATTTTTCAAACCTATCTCTACCAAGTTGTCGCCCCTTAACTTGCTTTAACGAGGCTGTAAGGAACGACAACTCTGTTTGGAGATTGATAATTAACAGATGCACCGGCAAAAATTGTAAGTAGGGGCACCTTTATTATCTTTTGAGCTTTTTCGTGCGCCGTAATGTTCAGCATGCACCGGTACCAGTGTAGATCCAGTTTACTGATACCAAAAAGCCCATGATCAGCCTGCAAACGTGAAGTCCAGTTAATGAAATTCTGCAAAGTTATAGACCCAGGTACATATAACATGCAAGTTAGTTCTGCCTCGCATGCAATCGCGGATCAAGAGAAGGTTCAGAGCGGTTGCTCGAACAAACCTTTTGAACAGCAATTTTTATTTTCTTGAGGATTTTTGGACAAAAGTTGGAAATTACGTGTTACTACACTTACTTACTGAGACTATCCCAGATGACCACCTTTTCTTGGAATCTTGTATCCGAGCGTGAACTGGATTTCATTTTAACCCTTTTCTCCATAGATACACCATAATTGCGAGGGCAAACAGTTTAGATCCAGATCTAAACTGTTCGCTTTTTGATTTTTAGGTTATCTCTGACCAAAATGGGACTAGTGCAGATCCTGATCAGACGGCACGGATGTGCCGGCTGATCTGGATCTACACTGGTCTCACATGCGTAAAATGCGTATATATGGAGGAAATTGTTAATTACTTCTGTTCAAGAAAACTCTCTAGTACAAACTAAATGTATTGAACTAAAATCGAACTTGAGATACGATGTTCAGAATGTACCTTAAAGAGGTTTTGTTAAATAAAAGTATTTTTAGCTAATGTATCTATGTCTTTCGGACACTCAACATCAGTGGAAATATCATTAAACTAGGAATGGAGACCAGACTTGAAAGTCTAGCTTCTGATTGGTCGGTTAGAAGTTCTCAGCTCTATTTCAACCAATCAGAGGATTGTGATTTTATATTGGTTTCCTGACATTGGACCCATGATATTGGCAGATAACACGAATAACAACATAAACATAAGTGGACTTTCCTTACAACTCTGTTGTACTGTTTAAAGTTGTATTTTAACTGTGCAATTCTATACATCTCTTACAAGTATGTTTAAATTATTTACCCGGAAAATTCTGGTGGAACATGTCATAAATGTAGATTTATTTATGTAAATAAATTATACATGATCATAAAACTTCTTATTTATCTTAAAAATCCCCAACTTTGAGCATTCCGTAACAAATGGTATAGGAATCAGTTAGCAAGCCTGCAGGGATCTGTTAGCTTGTAAGCCTCTGTTAGCCTAGATGGATCTGTATCAGTTAGACTGTAGGTGTTCGTTTAGTTTGCAGATTTATACGAATGAACAGATTTGTACGGTTGCGGGAGCTCATCGTCCTGAAGCGATCTGTTATAGCTTGCAGAGGTTCTTTAGCCTGAAAGAGATTCTTCATCAGTATGGGTCCTTTAGCACACAGAGATTTGTGACCTGGCAGTGGATCGTTTGTCTGCAGAGAACTGTTTGCTTCCACGGGTTTCAGCTTGCAGTTGTTAGACTGCAGACGTTTATTAGCTTGCAAGGATTAGTTAGTCTACTTGCTTGCAGTCGTACGTTAGGCTGCAAAGATTGCTTAGCTTGCAGGGGATCCTTAACACATTCATGAGTGCAGAGTTTTAAAAGCAAGAGTCTCTCAACTTTCATTAATCTGTATGGCTGCATTGCTTTGAGATCCGGTAGATGTTTGTTAGGTACAAGCGGATGAATCGGTTAGCTTGCAGAGCCTCTGTTTGCCAGTCGCAGAGTCGCTAGCAGGAACCGGTTTGCCTGAGTAGAGTCGCTTCCTTTCATGGATTATCTATAAGATATGTGTTAGCTTGGATATAGCTGTTAGCTTGCAGAGTCAGTTAGCCAGGTTACATGTAAAATGTCCCTCTTAAAAATGTAAATCCTGCTTACTGGCGCTTGACCAGCCGCCCCACCTCTTGCCAGCCCTTACTAATACACACTTTTCCTTGTAAAAATGGGGTCGAGTCACTGATAATATTCCATTCTATCAAAATATGCGAAAATACACCGTCAAAATAGTAGTTTAAAAATTGCACAGTCTATATAGGTATATAATTGAAACATTTTAACTAAGATTTTGACGGTGTTTTTTTCGTATATTTTGATAGAATGGAATAATATCAGTGACCTTACACCATTTTACAAGGAAACCAGTGTGTATTAGTAAGGGCTGACAAGGGGTGGGGCGGCAGGTCAAGCGCCAGTGATACTGTTGTATAGTAAGCATTGAACTGCTGCAACTGTGATGAGAGACAACGGTAATTGCAAAATTTCAAGTCAAGACATATGGTTCCGAACTTGTAAGGTTCTAGAAATTCTCCGTTGGACTTCATTTCTATATACAAAACACCTATTCTTACATTAGTTCTGAAGACCCCATCCCATGACTGGTGTTTAGCAATATAGCATAATATAATTTTCCGTACATATAACAATTGTGCTCATTACATACAAATTGTAGCTTTCTGACAAGTGTGATAAGGATCGGAATTTGGCACGTGTTTACGTCGCAGCCAATCAAATTATGTGTTACAAATGCAAAGGTAACGATAACTTATGTCAATTCTGATTAGTTGATAATATCTTGATTGTTTTTCATTATTTATTTTAGCTCAGAAATAGTGATAAATGACTGCTTGTTTAGAGATATACGATAGAACGATATTAGCAACAAACGAACCAGTTTGGCTTTTCAAAGAACTTTCTTATTTATACTTCACACTATTCGACATTAATAATTTATGTGTTTTCTTATAACAACAAATATGAATTCAATGCACTTCCAAAATACATAAGCCGGGAACTCTGAGAATAGCTTTCGGTAGGGAAAGACTAGACACACGGAACAACCGATACACCTTAACAAATATGGAGTGGCCGGAGCTCAGTAACCGGCAGATGACCGGAGCACATAGTCTGACAAATTGCCGAGGCACAAGCACTGACAGGACAGGAGACGGAGCACAGCGATCAACATAGACTGTCAGAGACACAGAGACAGACATGAAAAAGCAGTAACACCGCAACCGACAGGGAAAGGCCGGGATATTGATAAGGAATAAATGTAACATGGCGACCGACTAGGAATGGCCGTAACACAGCCACCAATAGGGAGTGGCCGAAACAAAGCGACCGACAGGGAAAAGCACGAGCACAACGACAGACAGGTAGTTAGCGAACATGAATGACCGGGAAACAGCGACCGATAGGGAATTGCTGGAACAGCGAACGATGGGGAACGCCGGAACACAGTGACCAAAAGGGAAGGGCGGAACACAGTGACCGATGGTATGGCCGACAGTGACCGAAAGATGACCGGAGCATTTACCGAAAAATGGCCAGAGATTAGTAACCGACAATGATGGCGAGACCAAAGTGATCAACCGAGACTGCCAGGTGCTCCGAGACCGATTAGGAAAGGACGCAACACAGCGGCCAGGTAAGAATAGGATTTCGATGTAACCAGTAATCAGCAGTGCCCAAGTTTATAAAACTGAGCAAAGAAACCAGTCTTAAACCAGTCTCAAATCTCAAGCATCTGAATACCAGTCGCCATTTCAGCCATTCAGATGCTTGAGATTTGAGACTTTTTTCCAATCTCAGTTTTATAACCTTTAGCTCAGATGATGAAATGAGTGATAATTCTTGCTTGGAAGAATTTGCATAACAGCACATACATTACCAATGTAGTGAGTATGTTCCCACTTGTATATTAAGAAACATTCTGGTGGTACAAAAGAGGTTTAAGGGACGGATCCAGAGGGGGTTCAGCGAGGGCAGCACTATTTTCAGGAGGATTTTGATCAGAAAGTTGGAAATTAAATCTAAGACTGTCAAGAAATGAACCCCGTTTCTGGAAATCTTGCATCTGACTCTATTCAATATAATAATATATTGTATTTCTAAAATCTGCAATTCTGCTATAAGTTCAGTTTCAAAAAACATCAATTGATGACGGAAAAACTCGAGTTTTTCATATCATACTTTTTATGAAAATATTGTGCGTGTCTATTTATTCTCCGACTACACTTTGTGCTATAGGAAACAATAGTACAGATCTTATGCCATTAAATAAGGTATATTGCTACACAGTAACACACCCGTCAACCAGCAGATGCAGAAACGGACGGCACATCCAGGCGCAGACACGGTAACTGTTTCATATTTTACAGCGGTGTTAGAAATTAATCATTTTCGCTAGTTTTGATTCATTCTTGGAAAGAAATATCGGCTGATTTAAAAGCCAAATGAATTCTGCACCTATCAGTTGATTTCTGGACTGGTAGAAGGGATAATAAACATTTTATCGCGATTTAAATACGTAAGTCCATGGTAACACCGGCTGCCAGTAGTTTCGATACAGTTACAGTAAAAACTTGTATGAGGAACTCATCTTGACTTTAAAGAGTCGGCAATGAAAACAGATTACGGCAGGGCAATCAGATTACGGTTATGGGTCAGATTGCGAATAGGGACCAAATTACGGCTACGGAACAAAATTGTGGTATTGGATCTAGATTGTGTCCGGAGAACCAGATTGAGGCTAGGGAACATTGTGGTCTGGAAACCATACAGCCTTTGGGAATCAGACTGCTGTTGGGTAAAATATTTTGCCTAGGGAACAAGTTTGTGGATAGGGAACCTGACCGCAAAGTTAACATTCCATTATTCTCATTATCTTACCAGTAGACAGAGCACACGACTTTAAATTACAGTCCAATGTATATATACAACCTGTAAACCAAGACCATTTATGGATAAAGACCACATTTACAAATCTTGTGCAGCATGGGCCGCCGACAACTCATGGACCATGGATCCAGAGGGGTTGCAGTCGGGTTGCACGTAGCCCGTTTGGGGGCAGCAAAATTTAATTTTCGTGGGGATTCAGAAAGTTTGAAATTATCGTCTAACTATTCCACAAGTCTGCACCAAAACGAAACCCCTTTTCTGGATATCTATCATCCAACCCCGTAACTCCGGGTACATGTATGTACCGTATTCGAGTGCATTTGGTGGAAGATTTGGCGATGAGTCATTAGCTGCTGATGTAGATTTGTTAATTGTAGGGGAAGAGAGTCCGAGTCCAGTTTTGATACCTAGCGATGACAGACTGTAACGCTGAGAAGAGAACGTCGTGTTTATCCGCGTTAATGGCGATGTTTTGACCATACAACCTGGTTCTAATCACTTGTTGATAGATACTGTCTCATTAAATGTGTATTAATGGGCAAAGTTTACACAAACATATTGTACCCTATTTGATTAAGGCTAATACCATCTTTTAATGAACTAGACACTTTTGTTTACTTATTGGGATATCACATTTTAACAGGAGATTAATTAAATCACTTAAGACAATCTTATAATGTGGATGACAGATGCAACAATTTTACGTGACGACACTTTGATGCAATGTGCCTGCGACTGCGGATAAGGACCCAGAACCAAAGATAATAAACTTAAAACTGGAGACCAGTCTCAAAATTTTATTTCAACCATCTGACTGCTCTCCGTCACAGTCAATCAGATTCTTGAGATTTGAGACAATGCTCCATTTCATAAATCACCTGTTGAAATTTGAGACTGGTCTCCAATCTCAGTTTATGAAGTTTGATCTGGGACAATAAACCAGTCTCAAATCTCAAGCAGCTGATTTATTGAACTGACCAATCACAACTCGAGTTTTGAGACTGGTCTCCAGTCTCATTTTTATTATCATGGGCAATGATAGATACTGTCTTTAGGCGTTTAGGCGTCCCAATGTATTTGTGATATGATCAGGAGTCGAGTTTTGGAGAAATTTAACAAATAATTTATACTTTGCTATACCACCAGAAAAAAGGTCGTAATTTTAAGAATATAGCGTTTTTTTAATATTCTCTTAAAATATTAATTTAATGTTTGAACCTAGAATACAAGTGTAATGGTTTATATCAACAACAACAACAACAACAACAACATTTAAAGTGTTCAGAGGTATGTTGGAGAAAACAACCGCCAGAAATAAAAGTAAAGCATCTATGACAAAACATGTGACTCGCCCTGAAAAAATCGGACTTTGCAAAAAGTGTAGACCCAAATCAAATTGCGAACGTACATTATCCGAAAAGAATCTAAATTGTTTACTAAAAAAGCTAAGAATGCTTCTTTGACTGATGAACAGTGTAGACCCTGGTAATGCACGCCATTATGTAAGTTACACTACGATTTCGGACCACACAATGTTGGAGACCGTCTTCCTACCTTTATAATTACTCGCTTTAGTAAATTTAATAAACACTTTGCTACGAACAACGTCACAAAACCATCTAGGGTCCCATATTGAAGAATATTCCTTTCCCGTAGAATCGTATTTACAAAAAAAAACATCTTCAATTTAGAGTTAACAGTGTAACTTTGCGTACACAGATTTATGGTCCAAGGGAGGCAAATCTAAAATTCCACCAGTTTAGGCGCAAACCAAGTTACTGCTCTTTCAAACTAAACCCTGGCTCAAGGTATAGTGATTGTAAAATAAAATCACTGTCAATAAAACACCGGTTGAACGGTGATATATTGTTGGTTTTCTACATAAATATATGCGAAAAGATGAAATAACAAAAAAAGCTGTAAGCGGAATGATGAAATAACGAAAACGCCAGGTAAATTAAAAAAACAACGCCATTTACACCATTCAGTAAGTTCCGAGACACATAAAACAACATTAAGAATGTTAAGATGGGTGAGCCTTAAGTCATATTAATTCTGTATTTATTCTTGATAAGGACAAGAGTCCGAAATTTTCGATTATTTAAGGAGTAAAAAATTAGCTCGACATAAAGTTATACAGATAGCGTTTTGTTTTCTTGCTCTACAAACAACCAGTGGTCTAAACACATGTCAACCAAATAGACAGCAACTCGTTGCTGGGCGACTAACCGATACCTATTGAAAGCCAGAAGGAGCTATCAGCAGTCGAACACAGAAGGTTGATAGCCCATTCTGTTGTTGTTTTTAACCGATGAACATAATGGTCGTTGGTCCGTCGGCAAAACAGGGCCTCTTTTGTTAAACATTAAATGCTGTCTTTTTATGAGAGTGGTCGTTTGCACGGCCTTTGGACTTTCCAGTGCTAACGACAACCCTGTTCGTTGTTGGCGCCCAGATCTAGGCCTATTACCAAGCTAGGGCTTTTCATCAGAAAATTGGGAAGAGGCCCTGGCCTTTTCAATTGGGAAATTAATGTACAATAATTGTTTATTTTTGGAAAATAAATTAATTTAAAATTGGTTCTAGTTTATAAAATTGATTATAATAGGTATTGTAACTTAATAATATTTTTTTAAACTTTACAGTTTTCAGAATTCATTTTTTCAACACCCCTCAGAGGAGTTTTAACCGTTTTGGACATCTTACCTAGAATTTTGGGAAGAGTCTCTGTCACAGTTGAGAAAAAATACTATATTTTTGGATTGGGAAGAGGCCTTTTATAGGCATCTGTTATATAAGAATGGAAAGCCCTGCAAGCACACCAAAATAAACGTTTCAGGCCTGGCCTTTGAAATTCGTGTTCCATCCCTACCGCTGGTGCTTGACCAGCCGCCCCACCCCCTGCCAACCCTTACTTATACGCCCTTTTTTGTAAAAATGGTGTCAAGTCACTAATATTATTCCATTCTATCAAAATATGCGAAAATACACCGTCAAAATCGTACAGTTAGTTGTCCGGTTCCGGTGGGTTTTTCATATTTTGTACATAAACTGTTTTATACGGTCGATCTAGGGAAGATGTTTTTTTGCATATAAGTAGGAAAATATCTCCTCTATAAAATAGAATTTTCGTTTTTTACGTTTCATTTTAAAATCGTCTGCAAATTGTTGACTTATCGCTGTTGTCATTTAGCTAGTTCCGACGAGCATTTGTCACTTCCGTTGGAAAATGAGTCATATGTAAAAATCATAGCTAGGGGCGCCAAAGGGGATTTCTTTTCATTGGTTCAGCTGCAACACCTTGTAATTCATTTTATGAACTTTTTTTACGTGAAGTAAAATACCAAAAGGTCAACATCTGCATGAAATATCACAATGAATAGCTTAGAATTAATGTACAACACTCGGTAATATAAGCCTACCATCACTTCAAAATCAAACCTCCAATGGATGTTTCCTTGGAAGTTGATCTTGAATATACCAATGTGCATGTAAATGCAGCTCTTGCGTGGATTCCAGCATTAAAAGAACTGCACAATGTTACAGAGCTACACAATGTTACAAGCGATTCGGGGCGCTTTCTGAAGGTTGCGGAGGATTTGCTAGTTCTGGGGGATTCCGAATATTACTCACGTATTTCCGGTTGGGGCCTGTCGACGTCGAAAGGTATGTTGACAATTATTTTAATCAAACATCGATTTATATTTGTAGCGATTTTCAGAAACATTAAGTTAATGAAATAAAAATTCAAAACATGACAGGTATGGTAATTTTGCATGAGCGAGTCGTGTTGGAAACACTTTTTTGGGGGGATATTTTCTGACCAAACATATTCACAAATAATTAAAATTGTTTCCTCCTTATATTTTTTATAATAACTAACGTGTTTGCAAAAAGCTCCTCCATTTCGGGCCTCGTCAAGAAAAATCATGAATAAATGTGAATGATCCACCGGAACTGGTCAAAGGGGGTCACCCTCCTTGCACAGAAAATTTTGTACAAATAAACATTTTTATTCAGCCAATATTTGGATTGATACCATCTGTTATGATTGCACATTAAAAATCGATTCAGCTTTTGCAACATAATTGACGTTTGGAATGTTGGTCTCTCGACTATTTATAGAACGCGGTTTTCCAACACGACTCAATCGTGCAAAATTACCATACCTGGCACGTTTTGAATTTCTATTCCATAAACTTAATGTTTATCAATGTTTCTGAAAATCACTACAAATGTAACTCAATGTTTGACTAAAATAATTGTCAAGATACATTTCGCCGCCAACAGGCGCCAACCGGAAGTACGTGAGTAATATTCGGAAACCTCTGGAACTAACTAATCCTCCGGAACCGGGCAAACAACTGTATTCTAAAACAAGTTTTAGCTTTCCAAAAAGCTAGTCGGTCATTAGCAAATAAATTAAAAGAATAACTTGTAGGTATGTATTCGTTCATGTATTTACTTTTGGACCAATGTAAGTCAATGATATGGCCAGTTGTCACACAGACTGCATCTGACAAACTATTTGTGAATTTAGTTGATGTTTCAAGTTTCAAGTTTATTTCCATTAACATTTCTCTGTATGTACATGTACAAACATAAACTAGAGAACATATAAACATTGTACAATTCTGTTACTTTAAAGCATGCAAGCAAAGTTGAACGGCTGATGTTTGATTTATTGAAACATGAAGAAGACGTGAACCGGCAAAAGGCATCAATAAAAATAATCATGTCTCTAGTAGACGTAATTTATTTTTTTTTCAGGACGTGTAGAAATAATTACGTTGTTTAAGCACCAGCGAATCTGATGAATATGTTACATTAACGCGAATGCTCAAAGAGGTACCATAGAACTTTCCAAAGTCGATACTTATTTGTACATTGAGAGAAAAGCCAAGCTTATAATATTCAGTATTCATTACCAACTTTCATAAAATGTAGTTTTAGTTGGTTCAGCAGATCTCGTCAAACTTGAAGTTGACGAGCGTTAAAAGACAGTAAACAATAAATTAGGATGCTGATGCATTTATTACTTTCACTTTAGCTTAATGCTGCTATTATCTTTTGTTTTTGTTTGAACGATTTTCTCTAAAACTATTAAAGGAACTCAAGAAGCACTATTTGTATTTAAATTAATCTATCATCATAAAAATTGTCGTTATGCCACTGATCTGAAAACAACTATTTCTGTACTGTAAAGGCTGGTTTTGCATTCCTTGCAGTATATTCTAGTAGATCGCCCTTACATAGAAAGATAGTGCTTGTGTTGTCTACCTTACTGTACTTGTTTAAATAATGTTATCGTTTAGTATCCCAAGACCGAAATCAGATCCGTTATATTGCATGTGTATGGGGAAGCAGTCATTGGGGTCACGGGCATCCCCGGAAATCTTTTACAAGTAAAACTCAATTTGGATTGCAACTGCGACGAGTCCAACCGTTCACTATAGACCCCAAGAAGAGAACGCATAGATATATGCGGTTTTGAGAGGGAATATGGGAATCAAAATAAATCAATTCGTATTTCGTTAATAATGCATATATTCAAGGGCAAGTTTTGAACTTTATGGCGGCGGAAGTTTTGTAACATAAATTAAATAGTTAAAGTCTAAATGATAAAAAAAAACAGAAACACGTATAGTATGGTTACCAAATTTTTATTTCAAAACAATCGTTTAAGTTTTGTTTTCTTAAAATAGATTAAAGGTCACTTTGAAAACCACCGAAGACGAAAAATGTGAAAATATTACAGGCTCGGTCGCATTGAGCCTGTTAAAGACTTTAAAGCATATCAAAAACATAAAATACCGCATCGTAATTAGAGCTCCAACTTGGATATCAAAAGGACAGGGAAATAGATAGATCTAAAAAACATGGCAGTTTTTTGTGCAACAAGCTCAAAACGAGGCACTTTTATGCAAATCTTTGAGAAAGAGCATAATACATGTATATAAATGTCCCTCTAAATGAGTAACTGCAAATAAAAGATAAAATGTAATGTTCATAACTAATGAAGAGATGGGTAGTCATCAAACCAACTAGGTTTAAACTCTCGCATCTCAGGTTATTTCAATAGTGCGCTCGTGAAATGCAAAAGTGTGTAATTATGGATTGAAATTATTTTTCAACAAACTTGACTAACTAAGTACTTGTAACTGAGGTAACGTGTCGCCATTTATCCTATAAATTGATATCAGACAAGTTCAATAAACAAAATCATTATTGATGCTTCCACGCTGAATGTGTAATCATAACCTCACGTGGCCATCCTAGTCGTTTATCTCTCTCGTCCGCAGCTTATTGATCGTATTGATGACTGTCTTTTAGCGTAGCGCCGCCCAATTGACTACACTTATGATATTAGATGAAAATATTGCCCATGCTGATCTCCTATGTTTACTTTAAACATTGCCATGTCACATTCGCTAAACCTCCGGTATCTTCTGATAACATTCACCAAATTTGCACTGGAAATCGCAAACAAATGGCAAAATCGCTGATCCCTTTTTTTTTTACTGTAAACAATGATCACCTCACTTCGCTAAACTTCCGTTAACTTCTGAGAACATTCGCAACATTTGCACTGGAAAGCGCAAAAAGCAAAATCTCTCTTTAAAAGACAATATTTTGACAATTAAGCAAGTTCTGAGCATTCGTTTCCTCCTAAATGCTTGTTTAAAACATCTCCTCGTTTGCTATAAGCCTCTAGTGTTTCACGACCGTATGTTTGGTGATTTATACCACCAGAAAGAAATTTTTAAAATTAACACATGGGTAGAAGTTTTCATCAATTTTCAAAGTCAATGCATGGACATGAGTTTTTTTTGAAACCCGCATAATGTCATCTAACATGGCGTACACTGAAATTGACATCATTAAAACTAACAAACAAAAACAGGAAAATGTGCGAGAACCACAAATATTACATGTTTAAGTTCAGCATTCTAACGAAATGGTTGAAGATCAGAATAGTAAATTTAATAACTTGAGTCCCTGTCAGGCTGCTCATCCCCCCACCCTAGGACAGTGACGAAATTTTGTTGTTGAACTCTAGATTTTGGAATACATTTTTGGTTGAAAGTGTATGCTAATGACCGACTAGCTTTTTGTAAACTTTTGTTTACAGACAGCCTTTCCCGCAAAAGTCGGAGCGTGCTCGATTGGAAATTCCGACTTTTAGAACAGGGAGAACTCCAATCGAGTGCGTCGGAACTGTGTTCTGGCAGCGTTTTACCCATTCCATCGAAATAGGTGGTGTGAATGGAATCGGTCAGTGTTTTATACTGCACCAAACTGAAATATTTTTAGATACTGTATTTTTTGCCATAAAATAAGATAATGGTTACATTTCAGTACTATGCCAAGAATTTCACCAACATAAATACCAGAAATAGTGTTATTGTTCAGTAAATTATAAATATTGCTTTTTGTTGACTGATCTAAAAACTAAGAAAACTTAGTTGAACTATGAAGTATGGCTTATTAAGACCATTAGGAGTTCTTTAGACTTTAAAAGATATAATAAACATGCAATTATGTAACACTTTTTATAAAAACCTATCATGACTCTGTTCCGACAGCCAATCTCACTCGTTTGGCAGATTCTTAGACTCTTTCTCCGTCGTTATCAGAAAATAAACGACTGTTGTAAACCAAAAACTAGAGGCCTCTGATTGGCTGCTGGATTACGTCAAGCCTTTCTCTGTATCTATTTTAAAATTTTTTCTCCAGCTTCTTATCAACTAAGCCTATTGCTCATTACAATAATTCAACATAACACTTGATTAAAGAGTAAATATAAACCATTTGTAAAAAAAGAAAAGAAGAGGTACAGCTTATACTGTATTAAACCAGCATCTAGAAGGTGTAAACGTCGCCCTGAACGACAGGATATGGCAAACAGTGCGCAGTATTTGCGCAACTCGAATGGTTAACATTTAAACCCCCGACGCACTACGCCAGCAGTGGTTACAAGCGTCGTAACAATACAGATACAGATCTCATCATAATATGCATTCCAAACATATGAATGGCAATAAATCAGTGACCGACATTTAAGTGGCATCAAATTGCTATCAGCAACTCTGCTGGGATAATGGTAAACATACATCTTGTAATATGACTCCGAGTTCGTTGTATTTTTAAATCTAACACCAACTGGTGTTGTTAATCTCCAGCAGCAGTATGTACTTTACTTGCAAGCTTGGGGAATACCGCCTATTTTAAACCTCGAGGAAAGATAACTGAAGCTCGCTAAGGATTCTCTGGCGACTATAATCGCCAGACAAAATTGGTTTACTACTGTCGCTGTCTGCTGAAAGAACAGACATGCGCAGTGAAACAGTCAAGCAGATTCTGTGGAAGAGTCGGAATTTGATTCTGGCACAGTTCCGACAGCCCAATCGAGCACGCCCGGATATTCATTAGTCTCTAAGAAAAACATAAACGATGTCTTGCTTTTGACCAACAAAATCAATATAACGGATTGAATCTATTTCATATATGGGATCATCCTGAACAGTTGTTTGAATCAAATAAAGTAACAGTTCAATTTATACACAAATAATATTTTGCTATGAAGGTTTTCATCACGTGACTTTCTAAAAAAAGACGCATAACATTTTTTCTACACCCTGTAGAAAATACAACACACGTATGTTTATATAATTTAACATGTCGTTATATATCGGCTCAATTTCTGATTTGATGTTACTACAACGTCCAGATATTGTTTCATCAACATTTAGAAGACTTTTCTAGCAAATAGGGGGAACGGAATAGCATTCCCAAGCTCTAGACGGGCGGCTTTGTCTAAAGTGACCACGTCCGGTGCCGCTGTTAACCGGTGTTACCCTTCAAAGTTCAAGTTTGGTCCATTATAATATGTCGGTCATCAGGATGACCGACAAAAATATTTCTAAGTATCAAGCGCCAGTGATCCCTACCCACCCATACCAGATAAATGCTCATCTCCAATATCTTTTGGCGAGCTGGGAAAAAATAATTTGTATTCTTAATTCTTTTTTATAAATAAATTGAAGAAAGTCTTTATTTTAATCTCATTAAATCCTGACATTAATTAAATCATTGCTCGCGGCAGCTGTTTTTAAAAGCGTCTTTAGGCCTAAGTAGCGCACTGCGCGCCAACATAACACGGCCCTATGTAATGACAGGTAGTCTATATAGTAAAATCCCTTATAAAAACACAGTCCCTGAGACCACCCTTTATTGTCTCTTTTTACAGAGCATAATTGCCTATGCATCGGATGGTCGAGCTAAATGCCATCTGGCCCAATATTACACCACTGTGTACTAAAAGTAGGACAGACGCTAAACCGGAAGTATATTTTTCGTAAAACATCGCCAAACTATTTCATTGTGTTGCAATTTGAATTTTAAGTGAAAATAACTGCAAAACCAAGGAAATATTTTGCTTCATAAATAATTTACGCTGGTTTATTCCTAAATTGCTTTAAAGAAAAACCTTTCGTTCACTAAATTTTGTATTATTCGAAACACATCTCGCCCCGTGGCAATAGTTTTGTGAGACCCGCATGGGAAACAAACGACCTTTCCGCTAACAAACATTCAGCCATTACGCCGGCACTTCAGGTCATTGGGTGGTAACTTTTGAAGAAAAACATGAATGCAGATGTAAGGAATTATTTAGCGATCTAAAGCATTTGTTAAATTAGCTGCGCTATTCACTGACAAGTGTCAGAGTAATAAAATATCGTAAATCAAGTAGATTTCACACAAATATTTCAACCATGTGAGAAATGCACACGAGGCCGGTAGAAGCGAATATTTGACAGTTTTTTTGTGTTTTCTTCATTCAGTTTAAATGCATACTTAAATTGGAAATGACTGATTTGGTGTTTTAGGAAGACGCTGTAATGTAGCATATTGTCAAAGCGAGATCATGTAATTTTATGATGAAGATTTACACGTTTTTGACACAAAACCATGTGACTCCATATTTGTTAGACTGGTTCACACAAGAACGCGCCTTGTAAGCATGGATAATGCAGACACCAAAGGTCGCTTTTGACAAGTTATTTTTTATGAATTCGTCAGTTGGTACTGTTGATGAAATTGCCCCACAGGTACAAAATTTGTGAGCTTAACACAGAACAGTTGTTTGAAAATTCAACACTGTTAATTGGATGGTAATTTTACCAAATAAATGGTTACAAAACAGTCCAGCCCCTTAAAAATGCTTTGACTATTTCTTCACATTGCTTCACAAGTTCCTAATAGACCATATTGAGATTGCACTATAGTGTATATTGCTGTGGAGCTGATTTTGCCCTGAAGTAGAACAGTTTCCACACCTTTTATAATCAATGATGCTACACACTTGCCTCTGAGGCTTTTAATTACTGGTATGTGCTCCACCATGTGTTTAAAGACACTGCCTACCTTGTGCCAATGAATCCATGCTTCTATCTCCCCTAAAGCAGTTATTAGTAGGGAAAGTTTGGGGAAATTCAGACAGCATACATTCTTGAACAGCTACACATAAGAAATTTGTGTAGACCACATATTTATTGTGTACTCTACAGGTTGTTGCTTATGTGAATGTACTTCCAAGTTATAACTTTGTTTCTGTATTATAAACAAGACAAAAAATGTTTTTTAATACAAATGCAGATGACATAACTCATGTCATGTTCTTTCAGTTAACAGTTAACTTCAAGAAATCCAACTGTTAGAACTGCAATGTGTTTTTTACAGAGTTCATTATTAAACATCTGGATCTACACTCATAAAACATTTGATAAAAGCTGTACTGGGATCATTCATATTACCGGACAAAAATTGATAAGTTTTCTTTCTAACATTTGTATTTCGCATCATAATCATGAAAAACTAGCACGGAGTAGTCGTCGGTTCTTCTTTTACTTAAGCGTGATTATTTGATATTGAAAGTACTGTTTTATTTTATTAAAGAGGCTCCAAAGGAAGGCAGTATGGCAGCAGAAAAAATTGTCACGGAAGCTCAATTTACCGGACAAATGGTTTCAATATATATGTTTTGAAGTTTTCATTTTAAAATTCGATTATTTTCCATAAACATTCACTAAGCGGCCATTTCCCATAAGGCATCTTCATTTACATCTGGAAAACCCCTCACTGATTCTATAAATAATTAGAAGTATGCAAGCTATAGTGAGGTCCTAAATGGGTGAAATTTTACGTAGTAATATATAATAAGATAAAACGTAAAATGATTACGTCATCAATTCATGATAGTCTGTCCGTCTGCAGCTGATTATTAACTATTATACTTGCACATAAAACATTCTATGTGCTCGTTTTGTTATCTGATTAGACAGCTACAAACACCCTTTGGGCGACTCAAGATTGGCGCATGCGCAGTTACAATAAATCCCCCGTGTGACGTAATCATGAACTCTCATTGTAAACAAAGGGGCATGTAGTAAAAAATATCATTACTATACATGAAAATTAACTGACTGTGATGTTGTTATTTACATGGAAGCATAAGATGACTAAATGATTCTTACGTAATTTTTCCTGAATTCGATCAAAATTGAGTGTGTATTTGACTGATATAAATTTTGTCCGGTAAATTGATTGTCCGGTAAATACATAGGATCCCAGTATATAATAATTACATGGGTCAAAGTTTTCAGGCATATGTCTGAAATTCAGATTTATAGAGTGTCTAAAAGTGATTGATTTTTTTCATTTTCCTTATTTCAAATTGACAAATTTTAAGGATTTCAACTTTTTCAGAATTCCTTACTTTTACCCCTGTAATTAAGGATTAATTGTCCATTGTAGGCACAGTGGCCTGATTTTGAAAAGAATCCTGATTCTGAAGAATTCCGTAAACTTTTTGTGGGAGGCTTAGATTCCAAGACAACTGAAGAAACCCTAAAAGACTACTTCTCAAGCTATGGAGAAATTGAAAAATGCGAGATCATGAAAGACAGGGGAAACACCCCAAGGTAAATATACACCTTTTCAGAGATTATGTAGGGGGTTCCTACAGCTGCTAAATATCGGTTGGTATATTTTGAACCACTGGAGCTTGACCAGCTGCACCACTCGGGGCTTTTTCAGGGGTTTTTGGGAAAAAGGCCTCTGTCCAAATTAGTAATTTTTAACGCGGTAAATAGTCAAATTTGGGAAAAAAGTATCAACAAATCAAACCAAATTGGGAAATTTCAACATTCATTTATCTGCACTAGAGCTTGATTTGCCTTGCTTTAGTGTCCCTGGAAATGTTACAAATCTCTTAAAGGGTTTGGTTCTGACAGCTTTACAGATGTATCACTTATACAGTAGAATGGCCATCATCTGATCCTTAGAAACTTGGCAAGTTTCAACTGACTGGGGAAGAACTTTTGAAACATTTGAAGTTTTTTTTCCACAAAGTTTAGTTTTTGAGTACCCTTGGCATCTTTTTTTCGCAGCCTTTTTGCATAGTTTTTACTATTATACGACATTTTTAAATTTTCGTCACTAGTTTTCGCGGGTTAGTATATATATTTCTGTTTTGTACGCAGTCGAACGATTATCGCGAAAAAAACATTTGTTAACGAAATAAAAATATAATTTCTGTTAATATTCAAACCATAATATAAGTTATATGGAATCAAGGGCGCCGCACTCCATCTTCAACTTGCGTTACGGTAAATACCAGTTTTTACACAAGTACATACATTTTTCACGGAAAGAAATTTTCACAGATCGCCGATAAACAAAGGATTCGCGCTTGAAAAGGGAATAAATTTACGAGATTGGGAATTTTTTTCTTGAAATTGGGAAAAAATGGTCGCTATTTTGAATTGGGAACGGGGCCGAATATCGGCCCCGTGAGATAGGCTGAAAAAGCCCTGCCACTACCAGCCATACTTGATAATGTCGTTGATTTGACAGCATTTTTACAAGAATAAATGGTGTATAGGTAAGGGCAGGGGGTGGGCGGCTGTTCTAGCGCCAGTGCCTTGAACATGTCTTGTACACGTTATATTTACTGTGGTTATTGATACCTATAAATTAGAAATTTTTTAAGTTGATATCGCAGGACAGCAAGTTTTATTTACTATCATGTATGAAAACTTGAATTGAAATACAATAAACATTGACTAACCTACTTCTTTAATATTAATATCATTTTTTATGTGACATCACATCTGTCTGTCTAGCAAAATTGCATTTCCTAGAATTGAGGTTTAGCAAAGTTGCAGTTCCAAGAACAGTTCACTGCAAGAGTGTATTTTGGAAAGAACTCTTACTAAGGAATAGACAGGTTAATATTGTATGTTTGAATTAACAGCCGCATCCATTGATCTACATTATCAGGACAACTACATTAGCCAATAAAGCAAAATTTTCAACAAAATACAAATTGGATAATTTACTGGCAAATTTCTGCTTCCTGGATTGTCACCTGTTCAAACACTTGCAAGCCCTAAAAAAATCAGTTCAATTGGTCATTAAAATCTTTCCCGAATTTGTTGCTCAAAAGTGACGAAAGAACATGATCATTTTAAGAAAAAGGGTTAAGTGAAAATGAAATGGGGATCTGCAGGACCCTTGTGAAGATGCAGTTTGAAAAAAAGAGGTTAATAAGTTTGTGTTGCTAGGGGAACACAACTTGGATGTAAATGTGAAAAATGGTTTTACCTCTTTCATATTTTCTTTTTTTTTTGCATGTGCAAATAGTATGGATCTAGATCTGTGCTGTGTGATCAAGATCTTTACTGTTTGCTTTTTGATCAGAAATAACATGTCACCTGATGGCACGGATGATCTGATCTGGATCTACAATGTTAGCCCATGGATAATAAGCATACTGGATGTATAAAAAAAATAAATCTGTATCTGTAGTGGTACGTAGAAAGGGCCACTGCTGGCATATGTTCTACGGGGGTGGAGTATGGGATTTAGTCCCGTTGAAGGCTGTCTTGAAGCCCTCTACTGTCAGCGCGTGCACTTTTTCTTCTTCCAGATGGTTCCAGTCAACAAGTGTTTTTACAAAAAAGGAATTTTTAAATTGTTCTGTGTGAGCAAAGGGAATTTTGAATGATCTAGAGTTTCTTGAGGTTCTATTTTCCACAATATTTAATGCAATATGGTCAGTGTAGTTTTTGGGTTTCACAGTTCTTCCTTCGGGTTTTTTTGCCAAATATATGTTAGGGTCCACTGCCGGCACCAGCCCCCCTGCTATCTTGTAGAGCATTACCAGTCGGTTGTATTTGCGACGTTCTTGAAGTGTTGTTAGTTTTAACGACTTCAACATAAAGCACCATTGATTAACCCATGATGCTTCATTTTAGATCGAAGGGATTTGCATTTGTGACATTCACAAGCCCCGATAGCATCGATGAGATTCAGAAGAACCGTCCCCATGAAGTCGATGGGAGAAAAATTGAAACGAAGAGGGCAACACCAAAAACCGTAAGTTGACAAGATCCTGTATGTACAGGCTTGAATGGGTTCAGAATGTGTCAATGTGGGCATATGGAAAAAAAAAGTAAGCTGGGCTATGAATTTTCAGCTGATTTTGGCAGTGTCAGTTAAAATCATTTTGTAGCCGGTTAAAAAATAGTGATTCTTTATTGCACCTTTTGATTCTGTGGTACAAAAGTCAATAGATAACCCCTTCTAATTTTACAGTCACTGTAACTTCCATTAACGACTGGTTTCCAGTCAATACTGAAAGAAAAGTTTGAAGCAGTCACCAAGCTAGATAGGTAGATGGAATAACCCCGATTGATTTTGAAGGTCAAAGTTTCACTTTGCTTGATTAGCAAGCCACAAGGTCAAGTTTGTTATACAGTAGAATCCGCTTATTTGAATAGTCTATTTGTTAGGATCCTCGATTCAATTAATCAGAGTATCATAAAAAACGGAGCTTACAAATTTTCAGTTTCGTCAGTGGTGGGTGGGGTAATGCGCTCAGAAATATATCTATCATCCTGTTAAATAAAATCCGGTTTGAAGATAACCAATACTATGTAAATGCGCTGTGTATACGTTTGATTCTTTTGACTTTGCGCTGTTTTTCATTTTGCCACAGCCGACTCATTTTCTTTTGTAACTTTTCATATCCGCAATTCATGATCTTTATCCGATTACTATACCACTATCTTTTCTTTATGAAGAGTTATTATCTCCCTCGGGGTGCCAAAACATTGCGTATGCGTTATTATAAAACCCATCCTAAATTAAGATTCGTTTGCATGATCAATTAATGTTCTAATTATCAAGCAAGTATGGCAAAGTTTATTTGTTATTTGCATACATTTCTCGAAAAAGAACAGATATTTTTCTGTTTCTTTCGTTTTATGATTAATCTATTTTTATTCGGGAATTCCCCGGTTTCCTGAAAACGTGATCATCTTATGAACGTAAACAAATGAAAATTCTCAATGCGGGGAAACCCGTTTTGTGACGTCATTGCTATAAATGTATACTGTAAACACAATTATGCGCGCCAGTGAACGGAAGTCATTATGTAACACAGGTGATAAACAATGACAGATTTATCGAGTTTACTGATAATGTACATTGCCTTGGGGCAGAAACGTGTCAATTTCAAGTAGGATAAGCGTCGTAAGGCGTTGTAAGGTTGGAAAGTGCTAATAAAGGAAATGCACGCGGTGACCTATTCAAATAAAGAGATTATTTATCATAGAAATAGATAGAAATGGTTTTGTGTTTTAATATTCTACTATATTAAGCTAAATATTCAAATAACCCCCATTCAGTTAAGTGGAATGTACTGTACCTCAGATGATCCAATATCTGGATTCTGTGTATTTTCCGTTGAAACATTGCATTTAAGCCTTTCCTCCATACACATTTTATCGCTTGTGCGAACAGTGTTGATCCAGATCATCCAGCACTGTTCGATTTTTGGGAAGAAATAACCTAATAAATTAAAAAGCGAACAGTGCAGATCCTGATTAACTGGCACAGATCTGCCAGCTGATCTGGATCTACACTGTTTGCCCATACAATAAAGATGTTTCTGTTGAGTAAATGTTAAACATTGATTGTTATTTTTGCAGCAACAATACTGGGCTACCAAGAAGCTGTACATAAAAGATTTCCCTAAAGATCAGAAGGAGGATGATCTAATCGAGGAGATGAAAGACGTATTTGGCAAATACGGAACCATCGTCAGCGTCAAATTGATCAAGGAAAAGGATGCAAAAGATGGCGCCCTGAAGGGATTTGGGTTTATTGAGTTTGATGATGAAGACCCAGTAGACAAATGCAATTGTAAGATGTAAAACAGTGTTTGTTTTTCAGCCTTATTTTGGGGCTGATATGTGTAGTTTAATTATTCTTTTTTTTTAATTCTTGTTTTTTCTAAAATACAAGGGGTAAATGAAGAATGCTGGGAGGTCTTAAGGGTTCTTTTGTACAAGTTTCTTGCAAGAGTGTGAGATAAGATGGAAAAATCTGTCATGTTTTTGTGGAAATGAGGTGATATTGAGTTGACAGATTTTTCTATCTTGAGTAAATGTTTCATGCAAGATACTTTTTTGCATACCTTCCATTATTTGAACATCTGTTAGGGCTTTTCATCCTTATATAACAGAGGCCTTATACAGGCCTCTTCCCAATCCAAAAATATAGTATTTTTTCCAAACTGTGGCAGAGTCTCTTCCTAAAATGCTTGGTAAGATGTTGAAAAATAGATCAAAATCCTCTAAGGGGAGTTTAAAAATTAAAGTATGAAAAATAAAGTGCTTTAAAACATTAAATTTAATTTGAAAATTCTTATTACTATTAAAATTTATAAACTTGTACCAACCTTTCAATGAATTTTGTTTTCCCAAAATAAACAATTATCACGCATAAATTTTCCAATTTGAAAGGCCAGGGCCTCTTCCCAATTTTCTGATGAAAAACCCTGCCTGTATATGTATACAGTGAGAATATTAACAGAGATTATTTTCTAAATAAGGTCACTTAATTGAATACATGGAAAGTTCCCTTAATTTACAATTTAATATGAAAAGTAAAATGAGTAATTGGACAAACATACATGGGAGTGGAATAAATGCATGTCCATTCAAGCAAATGGATGGATTAAACTGTCTTCTGTCGAAATCTTGATATAAAAATACTGCACAATTCACATCATTTATGAACCCTCTTTGGAAGCACCATTTATAAAATAGGCAACTAGAGAGATCCAGATCAGAGGGCACAAATGTGCTGGCTGATCGAACAACACTGGTTGCCTATGGGATAAAAGACATATTTGATGAAGTAATGAGTTAAATTGATTTGTACTTTCAAATGATGTATTGTACCGTATTTATTAATTTTTCATCATCAACCCAGCAATGTTTTTGAGGCAAATTAGGGGCTGAATTAAAGCCCGATACCCAAGGCTTAAACATCCCAAAATTAGAATTCCTATTTTCTTAAGAAAAAAACACGATGAGAAAAAAGTAACGAAATCTGACCTACAAGTGCGGAAAAGTCAGTGTTTCTTTTTTTTTTATAAAAAAGACATCATTTTTGTATATTTTATCACAGCTCAAAATGATAGGAACATTTAGTAAAAAAAAAATCCTTGCAGTATGTGGATGATTTGAAATTTAAAACAAGACATTATACAGTATATAAGCTGTTCTTTCACCATCAACTCCGTGGGATATGACTTTCATTCAATAGCAACCAATTTAGATCTATAATAGCCAGCCCATCTGTGTATTCTGATTAGGATCCATACTGGTCACTTTTAGAAATTAGAATATTTTTACCATGTAAGTGGACAAGCAGATCCTGATCAGACTGCATAGATGGACTGGCTTACCTGGATCACTGGTTGCCCATGGAATACGAATCATATGTCATGGATTAAAGGGTTTAAACAAGAATTTCCAGTTGTTTCTTAACCCTTTCCTCCATAGAAATGCCTTTATGGCGTCGGTGAACAGTGTAGATCCAGATCAGTATTCATATGGCACAGATCTGTACTGTTTGCTTTTAGATTTATAAGGTTATTTTTTACCAAAATGCAAACAGTGCTGATCCTGGTCAGAAGGCACAGATCTGCCAGCTGATCTGAATCTTCACTGTTGGCACATGTTTTTACCCTATCCTCCATATATACGCATTTTTACGCATGTGTGACCAGTGTAGATCCAGATGTGCCGTCTGATCAGGATCTGCACTGTTCGCATTTTGGTCAGAAATAACTTAACAAATTAAAAGCAAACAGTTTAGATCATGATCAGACAGCATGGATGTGCCAGCTGATCTGGATCTTCACTGTTAGCACATTTGTTAAAATGTGTACCTATGGAGGAAAGGGTTAACATTATATACTGTTGTTTTCAGTGCTGAGAAAGTTCAAGGTGCAGGGCAGTGATGCACATGTAGCAAAAGCCTTTCCCAGTGGGGACAAATTCATGCCAGGCAGAGGCAGAGGTAAAACTTTCAATCTTCCATAGCAAAATATGTTTCTGAATTAGAACATCAAAATGTTTATAATTCAGATGAGGATTTGCAAGAGTTCAGATAAGCCTGGGTGTTGCTAAGAAATTTTGGTTCCCCAAAGAGGTTTTCATTTCTGTTTTCAGCATTATCCAGTGAACAATATTGTTGCCCAAAACACATAAGAACTGAAAATAATTTGCTGTTTATGCTAATTAATGTCAAAGAAAAAGAATAAATTGTACTGTCAAATACGGTGACTAGACAAGGTTTAGAAATTGCCAAGTGTGAAAAAATTCAACTGCTCGCAAAAGACGACAGGCGCTCCTTGATTTCTAATCACTGTTCATTTCAGAGTTTTGTCCCTTTGATTCAGAATTCACACAGATGCTCCTCTGTTCTTAATGTATATGCAAATGCATATCTGATATATCTTGTTGAATTTCCAGGACTCATTTTCAAGTTTGCCTCTTTGGGTTTTAGAATGTGAACAAACTTGAGTTATTTTGTGAGCACTTACTTTGCTTTGTAGTTCTCATGAGAAGACCAGTCACCATTTCAGCCAATCAGATGCTTGAGATTTGAGCCTGGTCTCCTAAATTAGTTTATAATCTTGGGGCTGTAGTGTTTTTAGGCTGGTCCCAAGATCATAAAACTGAGATGTGAGAAAGTGTGAGGTAGCCAATTTATGGTCATGATGGTAATGGCCACACTTTAGGACACATAATCTCAATTTCTTTTTGTCGACCCACGCATTAGCAGGGGATATGTCTGCTGGTTGACAGCAGTCTGGTTCCCATTGGGATTTAGGTGCAAGTTCAAACTAGGTCACTGTGCCTCAGAACTTCTTTTAACAGTCACTGATACTGTAATAACAAGTGTCTTTTTTCTGTAAGGAAAGTCTTGTCGTATAACAAAAAAACCACCAAGTTATTGTAGATGAATTTGAAATAGTAATTTGACTCTAGTTAATATTGATAATTGGGAGAAACAAGAATATTGGACACTTGAAGCATTTATGTTGCATGGGTTGATTTCCGATAGATTAGAAATTAATATTGTGTGCAAAATATAAAATATAACAAAGGAATAAAACTATTTAAAATATCTGTTTTTAGGTTACGGCTACTACGACTATGAAATGTACGACCCCTATTACTACCAGTACAGCCGACCTTACGGACGCAACTATGGTGGCGGTCGTGGAGATTATGGTTACGGTGGTTACAGTGACTTTTACCCTCAACGCAGTTATTCACGAGGAGGTGGCGGCGGTGGTCGCCCATACAGAGGGGGGAGATATTAGAATCTTGCACCCAGAAGACCAAGTATTTGTTAACACGTGGTCAATTCAGTTGTGGATTAATCAATTAAACTTTCATCAAAATATTGGAAAAGCTCTAACGCGACAGACGATTTTACACATCTTCAACAAGGTTTTTTTTACTCCAATTTTCGATCATCGATACTCCTGCAAGCAAGTACCACCACTCGTGACTTAAGGACAAAGTTGTTACATCGGCATTGATAGAATTTAAGGAGATCTGTCTCTAATTCAGGGACTTTCATCTTAGTACAGCAAGTTCACGTCTAAGAAAGTGTTCATCATTGGAAAATGCTTAGGACCTCATCATTATCATTTTCATCATCATCATCATCATTGCTATTTTCATCATCATCATATTCATCATCATCGGCATCATCTTCGGGTATAAATCTACACAACAGGTTGATTTTGCCATTGTGTTGTCAACATGAACTGAAGGCAGCTGTGTACAGCTGTTTTCTAGACCCTTTGTACATTTTATATGTTTTTTTATTGCGTCAAAAATGTGCAAGGGATTCGGGTTTGATCCAGAACTGTTCCAATGTTATTTTTCTTCGAGAAAGAAGATTTAGAATAGTTCTGGGTCAAACCATAATTATAGGACAAGTCATCTGCAAACTGTGCTGTTCATTTTTGAGTAAATGGCCAGAACAAAAAATTAAGTAGTATACCCGCTACGCATATATTTACACTAAAAACTATCATGTTTGTTTTTTTGGTTTTTTCAAAATTATGAATGTTGGAACTTATAAATGTGCAACAATAAAAAAAAACAGATAAAAGAAACTGAATAAACTTTATTCCCAATTGGTTTATATATGAACACCACAAACATTAGTTTAATACCCCGGTATTCAGCAAAGGGGATATATTTGCTCTTGCCTTTTACTCTTTATTTTTATTCATGTTTTATGATTTGAATTTTTCATTTGTATATGCCATCATTTTATACTTGAATGTGTTCCAACTAGATTGTTGATGTACATGTATATATGTATTGTTGACCATAGTTCCTCAGTTATATGCCACATTCTTAGTTTCAATCAATCATGCCAGCGGCTTATTGCTGAGGAATTACGGTAATTTGCAATTTATGCAGATTATTAAACTTGAGGGAATGATACAAAGATTTGCACATACCAATGTATATGTTTGAACAAAATATGCCTCAGTATCAAAAGTTTGACAAGTTCAGGTTTTGCAAACTTTTACCTTTGTTCACACTCGCAATATATGAATTGGTGATTTTTGGTATGTGTCATTAAATCTTCCATACGCAAATGAAAAATAAATGTTGAAACATATTTCACCTAATGATTATTGATGAAAATGAAATTGGAGTAAGGAATCTTTTAAAAAGGTGTGTAAAATAGTTGTTTTCAGTATTTTGATGTTATTTGATTGGTGTTTTTACAGCATGTTATATTTGTTAAGACTTAGATTGGCTTATAAAGTGCATTTACCTACATGGGTATATGAAGATTATCTTGTTTAAATGATCAGAAAATCATACAGTAACGGTAATTGAAAGCATTTTTACTTGATAAAGAAGTATAAATTCACTTCCCGAAATGCTTTCAAAAGAAAGGCGTTGACATTGAAAATCACCCCACCCCAACTTTATAGACTCCACCAGAATGAAACTACAGATCTCTAATTGGTTCAGTCCTTTGCATCTTGATGGGGGGTGATTGGTTCTTAACAAGAAATCGTAGATTTTCTGATTAATTATTCAAGAACTCGCTAAGAGTCTGTGCCTGTGTATTTGATTGAAATCATGTGTTTACATTATTACACTATTACATCATTTTACAAGGAAGTAACAAAGCTTGTATATAAATATTTAACCATGTTTGCTGATTTTGTATGTACTACACCGTGGTGTGAACAGAATAAAGGCTACATGGTAAAAATGTAAATGGCGTTTGTCTTTTACAGGAGTTAACCCTTAACATCATTTAAATAACCCTTTACGCCTTATGTATGTCTTTTGTAGCTTGTGTAACAGTGTAGATCCTGATCAGCCAGCACAGCTGTACCTTCTGATCAGAATTTACACTGTTTGCTTTTTGATTCATTAGGTTATTTCTGACAAAGAAGTAAACAATGTAGATCCTGATCAGACATGCACAGATGTGCCGGGTCTATGTCTACTCTGTTTGCACATGCATTGTTGGGGCATTTTTGAGGGTGACTTGCCAATATTCGGTCCTGTTTCCAAAGGCAAAACATACTTTTTTCCCCAATTAGAAAGAAAAATCAACAATTGAATCAAAACAAAAATTTCTGACAACTGCATTTTAATACCTGTATCATTTGATTAATAAAATACTAGTATAGGTTATATTCCCCAAAAAGTGAGAAAAAACTATTGTAATACATAAACATATATTTGCAGTAAAGAGTTAAAAGTTTCTTTTTCAATTTTTACACTTAACAACTTTTCTAAGTATACGCCTTCATTCTGGGGCATTACTGTCTTGATAACTGAGCTATTGCTATAAAACTTCCAATAAAAATGCAATAAATACTAACTGATTAATTAGAAACATTGGTTGAATTTAACAGGCATATTGAACTAAAAGATAGGCGACTACATTTTATGCATTGAAACTGATTTGCCCCAAAAGTGGGTTGGAATTTAACAGAAATAGAAGAACAGCATATTTCTAGGTTCAAAATGTTCATTTATATGTACGCGTAATTCGTTTATTAAGTTGAACATGCGCTTTACTAACTGATTTTGTGAATTTGTATTCTGTGGGTGTCAATAATCTAAATGATTTTGAGAAGTCAGTTGTCGGTCATTTTGAATGAAGTTTTTCTAATAAATCAGTTAGCATCTATTGCATGGTTTATTAAAAGTGTTAGGGCAATAGCCCAAAAATCAAGCCAGTAATGCCACAGTTCGAAGGTGTATACTTAGAAAAGTTAAGTGTATTAAACATTCCAATTTTTAACTTGAAGTTGTTTTGTGATTGCAGTATATTATCTCATTTCGTAAATAACCTGCTCAGAATTTGAAACGATGCAGGTTTATATGTTGCCATTTTCATAGAAAGGCAGTGCTGGTCTGTCATGAAAACTTGAAGTTGGGTTTAACTTTGTTATTTTAGTCTTCATCAAACCTTGTTGTCCCTGCTGATTTGTGATTTGTCCAAAGTTCATATTGCGCCTTACACTCATGATGGGCTTTTAGCTTTCCTGAGCCAACGGGTCTTGTTTACCTATAGTGAACGGTTTTGTTGGTTGTCCTGTCAATGGTTTTCCTTTAACAACATTTGGGAAACCACTGGCTTTTATTTAAACTAACTTTGGCTAGACATTTCCTGGCACTGAACTCCTGTAAAGTTGTTCAGTCGTGACCTTTAGTTTAACTGTAACACAACCATAATTTGTAAGCAAAATTTATATTTAAGAAATCTCAAAAACCACCAGTCTTAAACACCACCAGCCTGACCCGATTTTTAAAATACTTGACAGGCATTCCATGAAAGACCTCTACCAAAGTTATTTACCCTTTCCTCCATATTTACGCCTATATGACATGGGTGCATCAGATCAGGATCTACACTGTCTTTGAGATATTAGTTTTATTTCAGACCAAACAGCCAACAGTGCAGATCCTGATCAGATGGCACAGAGGTGCTGGCTGATCTAGATCTACACTGTTTGCTCATGTAATAAAGGTTTTTATATGGAGGAAAGGGTTAAAGCCATGACATTTCTGGAAAAAAATGGCTGCTGGAGGTTAGGCCTGTTTTCCCTATACCTCTATAGAGAACACTTAATATCTTCGTAAACAGCCAGCCAGATTTTAAAAATATTTCACAGGAATATTTGTTTGGGAGACACTCAACCAAATTGTTCAACCGTGGATGTTTGTTAAACACGAGCTGCAATTGGCAAGGGTTTGTTTTCCTATGCAACTATAGGTAAATCTTAAAATTTGTTAGCAATATTTCAAAAAATTTTCACTATAAATTACATTGGAACATGCCAAATTTGTTTAAGCTGTAATATTTCATAAAAAGAAAGATAGCCACCTGTGATCAGGGTTTCTTATGCCCCATATAAAGAGGTAGGCATATAAAGTTAAACCTGTTTGTATATCAGTACGTACATGTACATACTCGTTCTCCAAATCTTGTTGCATGAACTCCTGACAACCTCATTAACTATCTGGCGGACTTCTTTCAATCATGCACAGATGATCAAGCAGGATGTGTAGATGGTGATAGACCATTTTACCAGAGTTATGGCTCTCTGTAAACTTCGTCATAAAACTTGCACAGCTGATCAATCAGGATGTGTAGATGGTTGTAAAGAAAAGATATTTTCCTGCGGCCGTTTTACTATAGTTAACTGTGCTGCTCAAGTTCAAGGCCATAAGTCGTGGTCAAGGGTTTCGGCAACATGGAGCGACAATCCAAACAAGTGATGGTTAATATATACACAGATCATTTTCTAAAATGGATCATACTGTCTTATTAAATAATGGCGAGCCCAGTGTTGAAAAGTTTTCATACAAAAATGAACACATTTTTACTTAACATATACTTTTAAGCATCCATAATCTTTTCAACATTCTCTCATGCGGCGGGGGATATTGCTGTCCTTCAGACTGACTTGTTACCATAGTTCAGACTGACTTGTTGCCATAGTTATCACCCTTTGTTAGTTTCAGTGATAATGTTTTGTGGCATCATATCATTACTATCTGGCTGTTTTCTTTGTGTTTTCTGAGTGAGGCTATTCCTGATATGCATATTTCACCTTTTTCAAACTAGCCCAAATGACCAAGCAGGATGTTTAGATGGTCATAGAGAAAAAGATTTTTCCGGCAGCCATTTTCCCAGAATAATGGCCCTTTGTAAATTTCATTAATAATTTTTGTGCCATCAACACCTCATTAACAATCTGGCATTTATTTCAAACTTGTACAGATGATCAAGCAGGGTGTGTTGATGATCGTAAAGAAAATTATTTCAAGCGACTATTTTAGCTCGACTGTTCGAGCTCCGGTGTCGGCGTCAGCGTCCGTTAAACATAATATGCACTTTGGTTCATAACTTTGAAACTTCTTGAGATATTAACAAAAAACTTAGAATATATATTCACCATCAAAAAGCTTTATCATAACCAACAAGACCCATAACTCCGCTACTGATATTTTTCAAGTTATGCCCCCTTTCACATAAATTTTGCGTTGAGCAAAATATGCACTTAGCATATTTTTTACTGCGACCATTTTTAACATAGTTTTGGCCCTTTGTTAATTTCAGTCGTACACTTTAGTTATATCGCTATTTATATACAATTTCGTGGTATTTACTGCTCATTTACAGGGCATGATTACCAAATGTTGTTAATAACTGATAAATACAGTAGTTTGACTCTAATACGAAAATTTTTAAAAATCGAATACGTTGTCAGTTCTCGACAAAAAAAAACTAGTTGGCCACATGAACCATTCAAACTTTATTTTTCAACAACACCATGCATTACATTAAACATTGTTATAAACATTCAACAATTTCATGTTATCTGTCAAGATCACTTAAGTCATATCTAAAATTCACAGAGATGTAACCTAAGTGTTATGGCTGCACAGATTAGAGTGTTTATTATCGATATTGTCAGATTATTCGACGAGGAGATCACTTTGTCAAGATCGCTGGAGTTGATCACGTGCACACCTGAAACGGGTTAAAAACACTATTAGAGCAGAGGTTATCACTAATCTGATAACGATTTACGTTTTTTATTGTTTTGTTTTGATTGAGATTTTTGTTGTTGTTATTGTTGTTTTTTGTTGTTGTTGTTGTTTGTTGTTTTTTTTTGGGGGGGGGGGGGAGGGGGGGAGTGTTCCGGTTAGCTAAATATTTGAATAGGTAGCGTAAATGGCATTGCATAGCTAGGCGCTCTTGCCGTACGGGTTCGCTCCCTAGTAGAGACAATATCATTTTTAATACAGTACAAACAAGCAGGGAGTCTCTTTCTTTCGGTTCTAATTTTCTTCGACACTGCAGACACCAACCGCCCCTTCCTTCTATTAAAATCGCGCTTTATATACCGGAAACGATTGCTAAAACCCCATATGCGGCAATAAGGTAAACAACGCGGCAAATTTGAATGCAACATGGCTTTATATTTTCAAAATCTCAGCAATTGTTGAGTGTGAAGTTATTGCAAAAGATGTGGTGTTTGTTGTTTTATTTTTGTTTTGTCAATGAAAATTATTTGTTACTCTCTACCTCAATTCGAGATATGCAATGCGCGAGATAAGCACTCTCAGTCCTTTGATTAATTTGCTTTTCTTCCACCGATAAAATGAAATCAGGGAAATAATATTTTTTATGGAAAATACTCATAAGTGATGAAATGAGTGATCCGAGCTAGCTCGGTCGGGTAGCTTGTTCGGCATTGCAAGGGTTCGATTCCTGGTATGGGCAATATTATAATATTTAATGTGGTATCCGAAGTACAGAAGATGATGGCCGAAGATTCTAAAACTAAATCTGGAGACCAGTCTCAAATCTCAAGCATCTGATTGGCTGAAATGGCGACTGGTCGCCATTTCAGCCAATCAGTTGCTTGAGATTTGAGACTGGTCTCCAATTTAAGTTTTTCCTGGGGCGCGAATGACTAAAATTTGTAATAAAGTATTTTTTAATTGCTTTTAAGAAACTGTGAGTTTACCTTTATTTCGAAGATCTGCCAGCACACCAGGAACATTACGTTCACTAACTGGTCGACTGGCATCTTGTACGAGATAAACTTCAAATCCTGAAATACAGAAAACCCTCTTAAAAATACCACCCTGAAATAAAGACCACGCCAATAATAAGACCACCCCTTAAATGTACCTTTTAACAGTTATATATGTTCTACCCCGGAATTAAGACCACACCACTGTTGTCCATTCCCAAAGGTGGTCTTGATATAGGTGATACAGTATATATCATTCTCTGTGTGAATTTTATTTATTCAAAAGTCACAGTAAGCCACGGGGATAGACACTAATCTCTGATATCTCACTTAAAATGAAACTGGTCTCCTATCTCACTTTTATGACTTAAGGTCTTTCATTCTTAAAGGATTTGATTTTAAGACGACTACAACAGTTTTGTCAATTTTGTTTTCGTACCAATAGTTTTTTTATATATTTTTCAGCGTTGGTGGATATTTACTTATTATAAAAATGAAATAAAAATGAGAAGTGACCAGGCTCGTTAAAGTTATATTGAGCTAAGTTTGATAGATTTACTGCACGTAGTTCGAATACCTGGTTAAACAATAACATTCAATAAAATCACAATAAATCATAATATAATCCTGTATTTTATTCTAAAAACAAGTAAATGTAATATGGTTTGCGAATTTGCAGGTATTTCGCAATATATCGACAAAAGATACACAGAAAATAAAATTTCACTAAAACAATAAGTTTTTGTGGTTTTTTTTGTTGTTGTTTTTTCTTTCAATAAAAAGTGCAACTTCTGACCAATAGAAATCTGTTAAAATGTACTAAAATATTATGTATTGACTATTCTTTAAAAAAAAACTCAAGAAAAACATAGCTCACCATGCTTGTTTTTGAAAAATAACAATTGTATAAAGCATTTAAAAATATTTTGGAAATTAGGACATATTCGTAAAATATGTAAAAACAGAAACTTAGTCTCGTTTTTACCAGAAGTAAATACTTTTTTTTTTCAAACACTTGCCTGTTTATTAAATGTAAATTAAAGTATTTGTTTTCTTTATATATAATGTGCAAGGCTTTTTTTAATATAAAAATGCAATTTTAGTAACTGTAACAATCGCCTTTAAGCAGTAGACGCTCATGTTGAATCCTGAACCATGATCGAGATCAAAATCAAACACTAAAAACCACTGTAGGCTCACATTTATACTGATTTGAAAGATTGCTGAGCTGTTAGATAGAATCTGATGTTGCAGCGTTTCAGGTCGGTTTCGATATATCCTCACAATTTCAGCCTATCGCATGCTTGAGATTTTAAACTGGTCTCCAATCTGAGTTTTATGATTTTGAACCCAAGTCTTACCTATAGATTGAGCATCTTTTGATGTGTAATAAACACAAAAATCCAGTGCTAGTCCGGTGACGATCACTGTTTTTATACCTTCCTTGTTCAAAATGTCTTCGAGTTCAGTTTTAGAAAATCCGCCATTGTCAAAAAAGCCAGAATATGAATCGATCTGAAAAAAGAACCGCAAAAACCAATCAAATATAGAAAATATATGAAACGCAACATCATTAATAAGGGTCTTATAGATCCAGTGGGGGTTCAATGAGGTTGCTTGAACCCCTTTTGGGAGCACCACATTTAATTTTCATGGAGATTTTCACCAGAACGTTGGAAAACATCATGTTTATTTCCTCAGGACGGTCCAAAACGAACACCCTTTCTGGAAATCGTGCATACGACCCTGTTAATTATGGTTAATTTAGGGTCAGGGAATGTAGGGTTTCTTTTGATTTCAAGTACAAGGATTTGGCGTATCATATCCACTCTTCTGTGCCGAATTCTTCTCTCTATAAATGTATCTTTCTGGCAGATGTTGTTTAATAATAGAACAATAATGTACAGGTTATGGCTGACTTGTGATATATGGAAATTATTGAAAGCTTTGACCTTGATTTATTAGCGCTGGGCCCAACATAATAAAACCAAAACTTGAGACAAGTCTAAAATCTCAAGCGTCTGATTGGCTGAAATGGCGACTGGTCGACATTTCAGCCAATCAGATGCTTGAGAGTTTGGACTGGTCTCCAATTCATGGTCGTACCTGACAATGATAGCCTTTCTTGACAACTACATCTGCGGGCTCGTGTATTAGTTCTGTGCTGAACTCGGCACTAGTGCTGTTGATGACGCAATGATCTGGCCACAGTGTCTGGTTAAGCACTTGACCGCCATGGCAGGATTCTGTGTTACCGACGCATAGACTACCTAGATTAATCACGTATTCAATGTCAATTGAAATATTTCTTAAATTAGAAAAATTGTGTCTTAGGTTCGTTGGGCCAGGAGTTAATTAAAATAGCTATGTTTGTATACTACTTAAAAGTTCTAAGTGCACTCTTGATAAATGTTGATTTTCCAAACTAATTGATTTAATCTTTCAAAATATTGTAAATTACAATGGAGGAGTATGAATATCCTATCAAACAAAGCACACTAACAAATTTAATTTTGGTTAACGCCATTGACAAATAATAACATTTTAGCTCATTACCCAGTGTATACTTCCGTTACATGGGTCTTGCAATTACATTACTATTGTACCACCCAGACCGTTAAGCTGGACCCATTTGAACGACTGTTACAGCTGCGGATCGAACTTGCCATCCTTGAGGGCCGTTTTATTAACCGACAGACGCTCTGACAGTAAGCTATTTTTATTTTCCTACGTATAACGTATACCTACCGGAAGCGTTATATTGGAGTGGAATGATGTCAAACGGTCTACTGCCATTATGTTGTGACGCAAAGGACACGTGATCTGCGCAGTGCCAATCCTGCGTGAAAACAGTAAGCGCAAGACTGCTTGAGAACTTCCGGCGGATGTTGTTGATCACCGGAATGATCTTTTCGCCGTCTGTCACTGCCAGAGAACCACCTGGTAGAAAACAGTTTTGTACGTCAATTATAAGCAGCGCTGTCTGTGAGTCTACCGATGATATTACAAATGCGCTCAGGACACACCTGTAAAAAATATTTGATGTGTAGTAGGCTACATATACATGTATTTGCAATCTGGTTTTGATTGTTTCTAATTAGTTTTTCGTCGTGAAGGAAACTTTCAAGCAAGCTTTTCTTGAAACTATAAACCCAAATATTGAGACCTGTAAATGTTTTGTCTTGCGATGATACGGTGTAAACTTTCTATATCTTTTCTTATTATTACAGATACAGAAGAAATAAGTTGGACAACAAAATTATGTCCAATAATTGGGTATGATCAAAAGTGGAATTTTTTAGTTTCACTTTCGGTTTACCGATTTACGGGGTGACTGGATTCCAAAAAAAATTGGCGAAGTCATGGTTTAACTACTGTCTCGGAATGCATCTTGGTTTACACTTTGAATACATACAATTCTCTTGCAAAACATAATTGATTTATAAACTACAAACAATGTAAGTCTATGGGAAAAGATTTAGTAGTCTCTGACCTATATATGCTACGTTATTTATGGGATTCATTTTTTTCTTGATAAGCATCGCTAGTTGTGCAGTCATACATGTAATGGAGACATACACTAGGGATATTTGAAAAGGACACATAATTAACAAGTAAAAATGAATACTGATGCTGAGCACAAAGTCACTGCAAAATAACTAATTCGAAGCAGAACGATGGCTCTTTAATGGAATAAGGCTATGAGGATGATGCTACAGTTTATGTTGAGTTAAATGCGTTAATCCTTTCGTAATTGCACTGTCGTCGATAAAATAAAAAAACAAACTTACATATACTCAGTCGAATAATTTAAATAAAGTCAAATAAACAATATAGGTTGGCGGGATGTGGCGTGTTGGCTTTTTTTTTCAAGTAGACTCTATAAGTACATTACAGATTTTTTCCGATGCTGAAAGACCAAGACTCTGGACATTGATTTTGTCTGTTCTTGGATAAATCAGTTTTTATGCCCCCAAAGGGAGGCATATAGTAATCGCACCGTCCGTCCGTCTGTCCGAAATGTCCGGCAAAATCTTGTCCTCGCTTCTTCTCCAAAACCGCTTTAGGGATTTGATTTAAACTTCACAGGAGTATTGTCACCAAGCTTAGTTGTGCATATCGTCAGGAATTTTTGCTCGGATTATTTTTTGTCGAGTTATGGGCCCTTTGTCATTTTATACCAACTCTAACCCTAACTCTAACCCTAACTTCTATATAAACATCTTGCCCATGCTTCATCTTCAAAACCGTTGGAGGGATTTCATTGAAACTTCACAGGAGTGTTCGTCACCAAGCGTAGATGTGAATATCGTCCTGGGTTTCCGTTCGGATTATTTTTTGCAAGAGTTATGGGCCCTTAGTCTTTACTATATAAATTATAAATTAAAAATCGTGCCCATGCTTCATCTTCAAAACTGTTGGCGGGATTTCATTGAAACTTTACAGGAATGTTTATCACAACGCCTTGTTGTGCATATCGTTAGGAGTTTCCGTTTTGATTTTTAACAGAGTTATGGGCTCTTAGTCTTTATGTTACTTCTATATTAAAATCTTGTCCATGCCTAATCTCCAAAACCGCTTGGGGATCTCATTGAAACTTCAGAGGAGTGTCACCAAGCCTTGTTGTGCATATTGTCAGGAGTTTCAGTTCAAATTATTTTTGCCAGAGTTATGGGCCCTTAGTCATTTTCTACTTTAACTTCTATATAAAAATCTTGCCCTTATTTAATTTCCAGAACCTCTTGGCGGATTCCATTTAAATTTCACAGGAATCCAAGCCTACTAGTTGTGCATAACGTCAGGAGTTTTAGCTTGAATTTTTTTTGGCCAAATTATGGGCCCCTAGTCATTTGTACTATAATAACTTCTTTATTAATAAAACATTGTCCACACTCTATCTCCAAAACCCTTTGGAGGATTTCATTATAAAATTCACGGGAATGTTTGTGTCCTAGTCTACTTGTGCATGTCTTCAGGATTTTCCGCTAGGCTTACTTGGGCCCTTACTTGGGCTCTTACTTATTTGGTTTGCATAACGTCTATATTTAGTGAGGGATTTACTTCAAACTTCAAATATACGTTCTTTATCATCACACTATTCCTCTTTATAACCCACATCATATGTGGAAAGGTCCATAACTCTAATAATCATATTTCCAGGATTATCTCCCCTTTAATCTTAGAATTTGTTTATTACTCAAGATATTTACTACAGACTTTAAACAAAAGCTCTTTTCCATCTTTCAGATTGTATGCATGTAGTATGCTAAATCTCTTCCACAGGGATATTTTTTATTACATATATATGCAAATTCGATTTCAAACCTGCATTTCGGGGGCATATGTCGATTTCAAGTGACAGCTCTTGTTAAAGGATAATTCAATTACCCCATGCACCAGCACATATATTAATTAATTCTAAATTTTTACAATTTATCAAGCATGTTGATAAAAGAAAATAGATTATTGTAGTATATTATCTTTATATTTCGCGCGGGTAAAAATTTTGAGTATTTCGCTTTGTGCGAATTAAACCTCAGCGAAATTACAATTTGATAATAACTACACTAATGTATTCTTAAAAAATACAATGCGCGAATTTATGCCCACGCGAATATATCTTTTGCGCGAAAATTCATACTCGCGAAATTACATGATAACACAGTAAACATAGAGAAATCTGGCTGTTAATTGATCGGGTTCTCACGTACTGTCGATTGAAATAAAGTAGCTGTGGTCCTGACAACGTCATAATGTTTCTGCAATTTGTGATTATATCCTCACGGATTTAAATGAAATGAGATAGAAATGAACTTTAATCTTGTAAGTTACAGGCCCCAAGATTTTAAAACTGGGAATGGAAACCAGTCTGAAATCTCAAGCATCCAGTTTTGGACAGGTAAAAATAGAACACAATGTCAGTTTTGGCCACGTGGTTGCTGAATGCAGGTGGCTGCTAAGGCAGGTTCAACTGTAATAAACATTACGTACCACTCTAAACTAAACGTACAATTTTATTCTTAAATAAAATAAATAAATAATTTGTCACTGAAAAAAAACTTACCAGAGCTGTATAAAATCCCTGTGATGTACCATGATTTAACAAAATCTTGAATTCCACTTCAACTTTGATTTATTTATCTACACGCAAAAAATGGAATGATTTTCACGCACACCAAATATCACGTAAAAATATTTGGCAAGCAAATTCAGAGGAAATAGCATCCATACTGCAACAATAACTAAAATAAAATACTTTCTTAAAGAGTTTAACTGTATAAGAACAGAAAGCTCTAAGCCATTTGCTCTATAGACTATATATTGACCTGCTGCTTACAAGAGTACTTGTTTGGTATTCGATATCACGCTCACGATATTATGTTAGACTGGCCGTAAATATTACTATCACAATATCGCCGTAAAAGAAATTATCCCCATAGCTTAACGTTTGTCACCCGTAAATGCGACCCAGCCTGTGCTCAACCGCAAAACATACGTACATCTTTATATGAAGGAAAAATATACACCTTATTGCAGGTACTATCGAATCAAGAATCCTATCAGTGCCCAAGGTTATAAAACTGAGCATGGAAACCAGTCTCAAATCTCAAGCATCTGATTGGCTGAAATGGCGACTGGTCGCCGTTTCAGCCAATCAGATGCTTGAGATTTGAGACTGGTTTCCATGCTAAGTTTTATAACATTCAGCCCTGGATGGCGAAACTACACCATGCGCACTCTGCGAAAAGGAACTCAAAGGTATGTTTTTCCTCGTCACTATTTTAAAAGTTTTGTTTATAACATCTTTATTTCTGAATCGTTCCACAGGCCATCAGAAAATGCAGACTTTAATAAACTTATCAAATGATGAGGAACACATCCCTTGTGTAGGGACTCACCGAATTTCCAATTCATATACATAAAGCAAAACTTGACGTCATTTTTAACGCGAAAACGGCATCTAACAGTACACAACGTTTTCAAAATTGGTCACTATGTGTTAAATCTTAAACCACCAGAAAGGTATTTTCAGCGCCAATTCATCTGTTAAAGTATAAATGAAATCGAAAAAAACAACAACAAAATTTTCATCCAGCCGTGAAATAGTGTCCGGCGAGCGCCCTTGACGTCACTGCAAAACACTGGCGTTAAAAGGAGTGTTAATGTACCAACTTCGAGGGTATAAGTCGGGGGCTGTTTACAGAGGCTGGTTATTTGTGGGTGCAAGAAGTCAAAATGTCCTTGTAAAATACCCATACAGTAGTTGGTTTAATACCGAGGAATACCAGTTTAGTCTGAAGATTTTACTATTTTTGTATTAATCGGATTCTTATCAAAGCTTACTTAAAGCTGCTTCATCACAGTTCAGGGCCGAATATTTCAATGTTTCAGGTAAAATTAATTGTGCAATTATATATTACTTTTAACCTTTTCCTGTATAGATACACCTTTATTGCTAGGGCGAACAGTTTAGATCCAGATCAGCCGGCACATCCGTGCCGTCTGATCAGGATCTAAACTGTTCGCTTTTAGATTCATTAAGTTATTTCTGACCAAAATGCGACCAGTGCATATCCTGATCAGACGGCACGGATGTGCCGGCTGATCTGGATCTACACTGGTCGCACATGCGTAAAAATGCGTATTTATCAAGGAAAGGGTTAAAAGACTTTCAAGAGCGTATTTCGCCGAAATTTTGCACGAATCAGTACATTGTATGATATGTTGTGAATTTTACTGCGTTAGTAACGCTATACAATTGGGGCACGCCACGGGAAAAGGTACCTTCGGTCATTTTTTGTGTCATTTTTGTTGTTACTATATTTAGAAAGAACTTTCAAATTTCTATTATTTTCTCATTACAAAACAGTGATTTTGTTACACATTTTGACAATAAAATGGTATTTTTACCGCGAATTGCATAATAATTAATGTCGTCTGCTCAACTTTATGACGTCGTTTCAAGGATTGACGTCAACTGCCCGAAGGTACCTTTTCCCGTGGCGTGCCTTAGTCATGTAACAAATTTTGATTTCAAAAATAAACAATAATACGTTGCCTATATAAGAAAATTACAACATATTTTCTTTGTTTACAGGTCTTCTAAAGTTTATATTATAAATTTTGATATTTGGAAACACTTAATATATTCGTCCTGATTTGTGACCAGGCACCTTTAAGCAGTGCATATCTACAGAACTGTTTATTTTGCGTAAGTTTGCATTGCATTATTGAAATCTAAAGGCGTCTGCTTCCTGCTTAATTCAAACAGAGATAAGCTGAATGTTAACATAAATATTGCATACTTTAGTTCAAAGTTTGTTTTATAAAATTTGTTTGAATAATAATATTCTTTCATTTTTACCGTATGAACAAATAGCACTTCAAAAATATTCTGGATATGCTCGAGCCTTTGACCAAGACATTTTTCCGCAGTCTGACCAAATTGTGAATTGAAGCCATTACAGTAAAACCTATCATTAAAAGTGCCCCGAAATTAAGATTATTTTCCAAAGTCCTATTTTAAATTTTGCACTATTTTCTTCCTTAAATTCAAGACCACCCCACTATTATTGTTACTTTTTCCAGTCTCAAGCATCTGAGACCAGTCGCCATTTCAGCCAGTCAGATGCTTGAAATTAGAGACATGTCTCCAGATTTAGTTTAATGATCTTAGGCCCAGGTTAAAATCAATATTTGCTCTTACCCCGCCAGTGGTACAATCACAATAACAATGCCAGGTGGCAGTATGTGGCGGGTTGGCATGTTTGTTAGTATAGGTTGTATCGTTATTTGTATTTCCAGCTTTTGCCGGAATACCAAATGCGCTTCTGTGGTGACTTATTTTCTCTATCCATATGTTCTCGTATTTTGCAGGCAAGGATAATTCCATTCTATATAACAACATGTTTGTTTATATTACTTCTTCAGTTTATCTTACAGATGCGGATCAAACAAAACAGTTTAGATACAGATAAATCTGTGTCCAAGGTTATAAAACTGAGATTTGAAACTAGTCTCAAATTTCAAGCATCTGATCGGCTGAAAATGCGCCAGATTGTTAACTGATTGGTTTCTCACGTACTGTCGACCGAAATAAAAGTGCAGAGGTTCTTACATACATAATGTTTCTACGATATGTCAACTAATGACTGAAATTCAGGAATAAAATGCCACGACCGATTTAATGTAGAAATTGAACTTTAAAACGTGTTGATATACACGTATAGCATTTACAACCTTTCATCGTTGTAACGTTCTAACAAACCGGTTCTTATAAATAAAAGGAAAAATGGCCTTGACGAAAAAGGCATCGTTTGCCTTTTTGTCTCAACCGCCGAGTTTCAGCTGATTTTCTGACGAAACAGCTGTAGCCGCTGTTAGATCTTTGCATCTACTAAGCTATATTGTACTTAAAAATTCACAGAAACGTAAATCTTTGGCACTTAAAGACAGTGTGGTAGTTTCCGTTTTTACAACGTTATAAATTTAGATGCACACCGTTTGCACGACACGGTCGCGATTGGCAAAGTCGATCGTGGACTCGAGACTGACATGTATTATTTACAACGAAATTCTCTTCCTTGCCAACTGACATCAATGCTTACATTTCTTTGAAACAACTCTAAAACAATGTGCACCATGCAAACGGTGTTCACGTAGAATTCATAACGTTGTGAAATCGGAAACCACCACCGCAATCGTCTGTAAATAACTTGATGTCAAAGAATACTGTTTGTGCAGGTTGTTGATCGGTGCAAGCATGAAAAAAATCAGCTTTGGCATACATCATATACAGTGTCAACACGATAAAAATGAGTCAGATTTAGTGGTCGAGACACATGACCTAAATCCATTTGCTTTAATTTTTTACGCATCACTCAAAAATTGTGTTGAAATACTAAAACTTTCGACATGTACAGTGAAATACCTCTATTAAAAACACATTTGGCACTGGACAAAAGTGAATTTTGTAGCGGAATGCTACTAGATAATAAAACGAACATAACTGTGTGAGAATAGCATTAAAGCCTCATCCGTGGTACACAGCTGATCGCTCAGCCAAACTCTCATCTTGGACGTCTAAACGAGCCCAATAAATATACGTATAAACTAAAATTTCACCAACTGACCATACCAGGCGGCAGTGTGTGTCCAGTGCAAATAAACAGACGCAGACCTGCAAAATAGGTTCACTGAGTGCAAATGATATCGTTCTTATTTATGTTACAACCTTAATAGTTTGGACGGTCTTTATACCGGGGTAGAAAATTGTCCAAAACTGTTAAAAGGGATATTGGAATAGTAGTCTCATGATGGAGGTGGCCTTTATTCCGGGTTTGTCTATGTGGGGTTTAACTGTTTATGCACTTATGATAAAACTTGTACTATTAGTCCTATAAATAAGACCTGACATAACTTATTTATCATTTTTTCATGCTTGATAGTAAACGGCAAAATATAAAATGGCAAGCATGAAGTCTAAAGTATTTGGACTATTGTACTATATGCATGAGTTAGAACAAAAAATCAACAACAACAAAATGATAAACGTTTTATATGAGGTTAATAATAATCCACATCTACAGCTGCGTTAACGATAACTGGACAGTCACGTGACAGAAAAGTAATATCAAATTATCATTAAGCAGCAAACTGATATCGCCATTTAACTTTCGTGAGAAGTACACACTGGAAGAAATAGTCAACTTGCCAAAATAACTATGAGATCATAATTGTTTATATAAAAAACAACAGAGTATCACGTGACTGTCGACCAATCCATAATCAATTAAACTTAAGATAACATTCCGTCACACTAGATCTGTTTATTGCAGATCGTAAGGCTATTTAATGGAGACAACTCTTCATATTGCCCGGCTGTTTACCGGAGATAACTCTGCAATTGTCCGACTTTTAACGGGAGATAACTATGTGGATTGTGCGTAACTTCAACGGATCTTATATCTGCCTTCGTGTAGGAGGCAACTGAAATTCTGTTACGTTTTCTGACTAAAATATCCAACTTTAATATCTTTAAAAAATATTAACCTACCGCACAGGCACCAAGTTGAAAACAACTTTATAGTCTAGCACTGCACTTGTTATTTTTTTGTTGTTATAAAGACAATTTGTAACTAGCATAACTTACCAGAGCTGCATTTAACTCCTGTCATGTACCATATTTTTATCTATCCAGTATAAACTTAAAACTGTCTTAGCTTATATCTCAAGAACATTTTATTGGACAAATAATTCGTACAACAATTGTTACAACATAATTGCACAAGACAGGGAAACGAAACTGTGTGTACTTTGCTTTATCTATTGATATTGTTTACTTAATTTTACGCTGCACTGGTCATTTCAAGTTGTCCAAAGGTCAGCCTGACCATAAAAGAAATTATCATAATATTATATACTGCATAATATGATCAACGGGGCTTGAAACCTTCTTCAAAACAATCAACAATGTCGGTTGTTGGTGAATTGTGTAACCATACCAGGACTAGAACCTCGAACCTTCTCGTACGGATCACGCTTAACCAGTGGAGCTACCGAGGCCACCTAATCCGAATACAACTACGTTCCCCTCCGCTGCTATGAGTAATTCATTATTTCACAAAGAGACTGCGCATATTCCTTTTTAATAACCTAGCCAAGGCTTTTAAACGGTAAAGGCCGATCAGCAAATTTTACATAGTTTGGTCCACCTCGTTAAAAGATTTTCCTTGCTGTCAAGTCGGTTTTCCCAGGCTTTCTTCGGTTCTCTTCATTCTCTTTTCGAGTATATGTTTCACGACTTTCCGTCAAAATTCGTAACATACTTTAAATCAGTTTATGAAAGAACACGTTTCTTAAAGTTTTTATCTTTCCGGATATGACACTCTGTTACCATTCTTTTGTTTAAATATTTTTCTGCGAAGTTTAACAACTATGTAGGCAACCGTCAATTCAATATTTTTAATAAGGGTTTGTACCATTCATTTTTTAAATTTTAACTATTTTAGTGAAGTACAAACAATATATAATAGGTTACCATCAATTTGATAACTTTTTATAACAGTTACTAACATTCTTTTGGTCAAACTACTTTTTTTCAGCGAAGTATAAAAGATATTTTCTACAATTTTTTCAAATTGACTTCTCATCGCTTTGGTCCTGAGAGATTTAAAGTTGTGAATCGTCTGAACATACCATTGTAACTATATAGAAAGAAAACTAAAATGTCGCAAAATGTTATCAAAACGATTCTCCCGAGATTGACAAAATGATTTCGCGGCTGTTACTTAAATCTGTCTGTATGAAAATAGCTTGACACATTTACCATACTTAAAGCTGTTGTACCATGGTTCAGAGAAAAACTTAATTGTATTTAGGTATTTTTTAAACTTTTGTATAACCTTTGCATTTTGGTAATCTGATGTAAGCACAGTTCAGAAAGTCATCCGTTTTGTTTCAGGTATAGTCCAAATTGTTACTTTACTTTCGTATTTATTCCATTAACTCCACAAAATATATTTATTTAAACCATATGCCATAATGGTAAAGTTTAAAGTGTAATACAATTACCAGTTACGAACAGTTAACATGTCACGGGTCGAAATTGGAATAATCGCAACTTGAGAACTTAAGGAGTATAAAATATTGTTTTGAAAATATGTTTAATTATACTAAACATTGGATGCAATTAAAACTTTTCAAAAATGATGTTAAGGAAAACGACAAAGAACGCATTTTACTCCTTAATGCATTTTAAGAAGGTATATGTTATTGTTATTAATGAGCCTATTGGATAAACTTTGTTAACATGCGCGAAGAATTTCAGACTAAGTTACGTCCATTACATTTGACAGCATGTACACCATAAGAAATTTCAGACTTCGTCCTTTACGTTTCTTAAAAGGGAAATAAAAATAATATATTTTAAATTTAAATTAAATAAAAAGATCAATGTTTTATTAAATATCTATAAATATATCAATGTCACCGGTTAAATATGTTGGAGTGTATTGGAACATAATCCGCATTTGAGGTACCTGGTCACGTATCAGATCGAAAATTTGAAGTGTTTTCAGATATCAAATTTTATTATATAAACTGTAGTAGACATGTAAACAAAGCAAGTGTGGTTGAGTATTCTTACAGACTCAATGTATAAGTGAAAATATTTAAAGCCAGAGTTGTTAAAGCGTTATCCACACAGTAACATTTACTCAGAACAGGTCCTAAAATGTACCTAAATAGTCCAAAATGTCGGCGAAATTCGCTCCCTTTCAGTCATTTATAGGCAATTTTATTATGATTTAATAAATATTAACATTATTCAAAACTGAGACATAAATGTATTCCACTATGACTGGTGAATATGCCGCTTTAAAACAGGAGAGTAGCTTACTTACAGACGATTGCGGTGGTTTCTGATTTCACAATCTGATTTGTCCTTCTACAGTTGATCATTATGCTTACCTCTTTGGTTGCACGACGGTGGCAGGGGTTAAAGAGTTTATGAAGGTTAATGGGGAAATCTTTTCTTAAAAGAACCTAGAAGCTCGATTTGTTTCTTTTATCCCTGTCATCGTGTTCTTGCTGATTTTACTCCAGGAGCTCTGGTCTCGGTATGATCATTGAGTACCCGCCCCTTCGGCTTTGCAATGCTCTTAGCTTCTTATGTTTTATATGTTTGTGTGCTTTTGCATGCAACATTGTTAAGCCGATAAGTGGGTTGGAGTTTTTTCACCAAGACAACTTGTACTTGTTTTGTGATATGAGAACCTGTTGCGGCAAGCGTGAGGTTGGTGCACCCTAGAACCTGGTTTAAACCCCCAGTGGCAATTTGATTTGCCACTGACCGTTCCAAGGCGGTAATCCCTCGGGTTCTCATTTTTGTTTAGTGTTAGTGGTGTCTTTTTTGAAACTGATCATTTTATTAACCATGCTCTCTCCCCCTCTCTTCTTCTTGACTGTGTGGGGAGGCTGTTTTTTCTGAATGTCGCGATTCCTGATATGCATATTTCACCTTTTTATAAATTTTACGTGCACACCGTTTTGCATGGTGTGCGTCGTTTTAGGGGTGCGACTCTTTTCCATAGGTCATAAGGTCACTGAGGTCATAGCTTTAAATTTTTAATTGTTGAATAAATAAAACCATGCGAAGTAGCATGTTAAGCTTTTGCGGTAAAGATAAATATCACATTAATTTACGCATATGAAAATGCTAGAAGCAAGAAATACGGAATGAATCTAAAGTTCATAACGTCTGGGGCTTTCATCCAAAATCGAAATTTAGTGGTACAAAGCCTAGACTATGGCCTACAAAAATATGGGAAAGAGTGCTTCCCGTTTTTAGGGTTATCGTTTCAAGAAGAAAAAAAAAACAATGTTGATATCAATTGGTACGGATGAGACTTTCTATATTGAATAAATAATACTTTAGTATCAACCTATGTCGGTCTCGAGTCCACGACCGGGTTTGCCAATTGGGACCGTATCATGTAAATGTTGAGCACGATTATTTCATAACGTTGTGATATCCGAAACTGCTACTTAAACAGTCTTTCAAACTACCCGACCTATTAAAACTGCTTTGAATTGAATAATAGAACCATTTTTGTAGCAACAACCTGTACACTATATGAACTCATTAAGGATAATTTTGTTTAATTTGTACACGTGCTATTTTACTAGCATTCACTAGCTGGTAAGCGTCACACCATTTCTGTTCTGTGCTCGTTTTACATCAGTTTTCATTCCGTAAAGCCACACCATTAAACTTGCGTCCTCACTTGACATTAGTTTTCATTCCGCCATGCCACGCCATTCAAGTTGTGTCCTCATTTGACATCAGTTAGTTCTGTCATTGACATTGGTTTTCATTCCGCCATGTCACACCATTTAAGTTGTGTCCTCATTTGACATTAGTTTTCATTCTGCTATGTCACACCATTCAAGTTGTGTCCTCATTTGACATTAGTTTTCATTCTGCCATGTCACACCAGTTAAGTTATGTCCTCATTTGACAGCAGTTAGTTCTGTCCTAGTTTTATATAAGTGTTTATTCCGTAATGTAACACCATTTAGTTGTGTCATCGTTTTACATCGATTTTTACTCTACAATGTCACAACACATAATGTAAATTTAGTTTTCATACCGAAAGTAAAAATCCGGAAACTTCCGACAAATAATATTGCATTTCCTGGTATCCTTAATAAGATTAACACTTGTGTTTGAACACAAGCAAAATATTCAACCCCTATGGACACAGTCGGTTGGTGAAAAAGGAAAGTATTTTGTGTAACCTCGTTTTCATTTTGGTTACCAGATAAAATAATAAAATTCATATAAATTTCACGTGGTCCGGCTTGCTATTTTTTTCAGTACAAACATCAATCCATTGTCGTAATCAAATTTATCCGCGTACTGTTTTCGTTCAAGATGTTTCTATTTTAATGTTAATAACATTATCTGGAAGAATTAAGCTGGTCTGTAGGTGTTTCTTGAATATTTCTTTCTAAATGTCTTGGATTTGTTACATTTTCAACCACCACACACCTTTCGTCGTCCGTTTTTGTAAAAGCATGATTATCTACCCCGCGATTTTTAACGGAAACGAGAATCACATTTTGAGTCACGTGATTTCCATTGGAAGCTCTATTGTTTAAAGTTCGAGACACAGCTATTTGACTGTTTTTGGTGTCGACTACTCTGACTTCTCTTGGAGCTGTAAAGAATGAAGTCAATTTTCTTTTATTATTTTAGCGAACACATTTTCACTGGTAATTACTAATCAACTATACATTCAGATTAAGAAATAATATATTCCGTATATAGCGTTGAATATATCGCTGGACGGAGTTCAGAGCGCAACGATATACATGTATAACGAAAGGTAAGCCGGAAGTGATAAATGACGCCTAGTGTCACGTTCGTATATATTTTTGGTAGAAACTTATCACATGTATTTTTGTTTTAAAATGACTATGCTTACTGTTAAAGTAATCTTACTACGGCTTTAAAAACTAACATACACATGTTTTGGAAAACTAGCCGGCTGGTTTGTTTCTTTACGGTCGATATCATTTTCTTCAATTTAGTTCGATTCCGACATTGTCAGAAGTTCTCTTTTAATAAAATCATGTTTGTTTTAAAACTGCAATTCTTTTATTATTTTGAACTGGATCCATGTAGCTATGGTGCTAATTTGATATTCATCCGCCGATGAGTTTGGGATTTAAGTCTTGTAAAAGCTCGTACTGTAGACTATACACAATATTGTGAAAGGACATAGGTTAAAGTTACATTTTTTAGAAGAAACTCCCATACCTTCCTTGAACACTGTTTCTTCTGTGTCTGTAACCACGTGACCCATTTCTACACGTACCACAGCATCATGCTGCTCGCCGGTGTATACTGTTGTGTTCGTGTTCACCAGGGGCGCTAATAAACAAACCAACAAATATGGTAAGTTACCTATAACTAGGAAGTCTAGTGACAAAAACATAAATATGCTAACCATGATGATTATTATCAATCAATTTCTCATTGATTAGTTTGTTTTTAGTTGTCAAAAATGTAGCTAATTAGTTAAAACATGCACTAAACTCTGAAAAAGTGACGACGGCTTTCCCAGTATCATTTACAACTAACGTTTTCCTTGTTTTGCAGGTTTTAAGTAGATCTTTATGAACAGCTTTGCCAAATAAAAAAACGAAATTGTTTGTCATAACCAAAGAATTGAGAATATCATGTAGATTACTTCTTTAATAATTTTTAAACAATTTTCCGCGAAATTACATGACAATACGGTAATTCGGCGATCTGCACTTTTCCTAGAAATCAAAACAATGGCGAGGTATTCTTTTAACCCTTTCCTCCATATAAACGACGTTTATCTCATGGGTAACCAGTTTAGATCCAGGCCAGCCAGCACATCCGTGCTATTAGATTTGAATCCACAAGTTTTGCCTGATACGAAATAACATAATGAATTTAAAAGTGAACAGTTTAAATTATTATTATTCACTTACCTTTTATTTATCACTCACCTTTCTTCAGTAATATAGGTCCTAAATAGGCTTGACACGCTGCTCCGATCGGACAACAAATCACTATGGTAATTACAGCTAAGGTGAGCAGGTCCGTAGCGTACCGTTTTATTTCCGGGTCTGTATTGCCTAACTCGTGGACAGTATCCAATGCCGATCCGCCTATTGCTGCCTGAAATTGAGTTAAATAATTTTGAGTTTTCATTTCGTCAAATACTTTGTCCTCAGTTTAACATATAGTCAACTCGCGCGTATTCAGATTTCATTTAACGCCTGTCGTTTTCAGTTTCCCAGTGTTATGGAGTGTGATGAAATAGATGTTTTGTTGCTTAGATACCACTTAACGTGATATTCGCACCTGCTTGGTTGCGTTTGACAGCCAGACCAAGCCTCTAACAAGCAGTTATTGTAATTTTGGCAGATGGCCAAAGTGACGTAGAATAATACCTGTCATAATTAAACATATTGTTGTTATACTGACCTTAACTGTTGCCTTTGACAACCAGGCCAAGGTGACAATAATTCTTACCTGAACGGTTGACTTTGACAACCAGGCCAAGGTAACAATAATTCTTACCTGAACGGTTGCCTTTGACAACCAGGCCAAGGTAACAATACTTCTTACCTGAACGGCTGCCTTTGACAACCAGGAAAAGGTCACAATAATTCTTACCTGAACGGTTGCCTTTGACAACCAGGCCAAGGTAACAATAATTCTTACCTGAACGGTTGCCTTTGACAACCAGGCCAAGGTAACAATAATTCTTACCTGAACGTTTGCCTTTGACAACCAGGCAAAGGTCACAATAATTCTTACCTGAACGGTTGCCTAAGACAACCAGGCCAAGGTCACAATAACTCTTACCTGAACGGTTGCCTTTGACAACCAGACAAAGGTCACAATAATTCTTACCTGAACGGTTGCCTTTAACAACCAGGCAAAGGTCACAATAATTCTTACCTGAACGGTTGCCTTTGACAACCAGGCAAAGGTCACAACAGTTATCACCTGAACGGTTACTTTTGACAACCAAAGGTCATAATAATTCTTACCTGAACGGTTGCCTAAGACAACCAGGCCAAGGTCACAATAATTCTTACCTGAACGGTTGCCTTTGACAACCAGACAAAGGTCACAATAATTCTTACCTGAACGGTTGCCTTTGACAACCAGGCAAAGGTCACAATAGTTATCACCTGAACGGTTACAACCAGACAAAGGTCACAATAATTCTTACCTGAACGTTTGCCTTTGACAACCAGGTCAATGTCACAATAATTCTTACCTGAACTGTTGCATTTGACAACCAGATAAAGGTCACAATAATTCTTACCTGAACGTTTGCCTTTGACAACCAGGTCAATGTCACAATAATTCTTACCTGAACGTTTGCCTTTGACAACCAGGTCAAGGTCACAATTATTCTCACCTGAACGGTTGCCTTTGACAACCAGGCCAAGGTCACAAACAAGCGCTCCTTGGCATTAAGACCGAATCCCAGAGTAATAAGGAATGTAACAATGCTTCTCACTGCCAACCCTGCAACCAAGGTAGCAACACCGAGACCTAAAATCAATCTGAGTTTAATAATATCCCGTATTAAAGTAAAATTATATCTGATGGATTTTTTTGTAAATTGTTTCAGAGCAAAGAAAATTGTAGGATTTTTATGCATACTTCTCAAATAGATAAAAACGGAACATAGAAGCCACCGTACACGACAAATATCAAATTATTGCAGACTTGGTTCAATGGAGCGTGTTCATGAACAGTAATAGCAGTTCATATAACTGTTCAAGCCGCCTAACCCTGGGTTGAGCTCATCTCAATATTTACACAAATATAAGTATCGTGCTCAGCTGTCTTAAAAAGGTTATAAAATAGATAGCACCACTGAATGAGTGTACGGGGAGACTTTTTACAACCGCCAGACGGCACAAAACTCAATTGTGATAATTAAATAGACAATAAAGGGAGTTTGAAAGCAACTTTCGGGATGGGAATGCACTGAGGAGTCTTTGCAAGATCTAGATATATAAAAATGGCAAAATGTTTTTGTTTATTCTACGTTCGTTAAATCCCGTATCCTTAGTTCATTAAATCCCGTATCCTTAGTTCGTTATATCACGTATCTTTAATCAGATGAAAGTTTGACACTTATTTTAGAATCTCTACATTGCATTTCTTGTCATGTGTTCTTGGCCGAATACAACACATATAATGTTTATTGACTGCGTATTTGTTTTTACGAATGATTTAAATTTAATGGAATGAGATGAAAAAAGAAATACCTGCTGTTTTCGCGGGAACTTTACTCATATCGAGGGCCGCACCGATCAAACCTAGCAGGTAATGTTGCATGACTAAGCCAGTCTGCCCCATGGCCGCAAGGACTTCATCCTGTAACAAATAGAAATAACGTAGCACGGTCTTCCCTCTCCATCATACGTTCTGAAACAACATGCTCTAAGGAGTGATCTCCCTTACACGCCACATTGCAAGCTCGCTTACACGTTAATGTTATTTCATTAGAATGAAACTTTTCTATGAAGAACAACTCTGGGAGTCGACCAAAGAGGTCTTAAACAGTGAGGTGGTCTTAATTCCGTGCTAGAAAATAGAGCGAAGTGTTCAAATAGACATTGAAATAGTGGTTTTACTACTGGGGTGGTCTTGTAAACCATAATGGAGTTGTTTTTTTTTAATTCATCAAAATACTGAAAATACGACCACCTATTTGAAACATGTTTGTGTTTAGCGCAGAATAAAACTCTAAAAAGGGGCTGTTGATGAAGTTTAAAAGAAGTTTTTTTCTCTACATGTAGATTGCTACAAGACGCTTGTAATGGCGCGCAGATTTGTTTTTTTTGGTCGCCTTTATGTATCTCTCCCTCATCCTCTCTCTCCCTCGAACATGATAAACAGCCTGTTTGATAGTTTGATTACCGATTGAATTTATTATCTACATTTTTCCGTAGTATACTTTGTCGAATGATGACGAAACCCGATTTCCGAACTCAGAAACACTTTATTACTCATTGTTCCACCCGATTGAAACCCTCAACGACATTTTCAATTCAGTAACGACTACAAGAAACTCACCGGTTCCCCCGGCTTTCGTTCTAACCTCCACTTGTATGCCGCCACTACCGCGGTGATGAGGCAACCTATGGGTCCGGCCCCCACAATACCGACCTCGGCACTCCCAAATATTGCTATCAACCCAGTAAACAGTAGTAGCATATACCGGAAAAATATCTTATTAACCTGTAAGAAAGAAGTATGTGTAATTTATTAAAATAGTAATACGTAAAGAAACAAAACGATGATAGCATTTCAATATAACCACCTATGATTCTATGGATGACCCTTTATATTCATGGGCACACAATTTTGTGGTTTTCCGTTAGACATCATTTCCTTGGGTAGTAAACTTCGTTGATCTCAATTTTGTAAACAACGTTTTAATTAAAATCCTTATTTCGTGGTAGGTGTGAATTCGTGGATTAATTTGTCCGCGAACATTAGTACCAGATGAATATTAATGATTTGAAAGTTATCAAATTGCGTGAAGTTATGTAAAGGTAAACTGTATACTCTGTCGTCATTTTTGCTACTTGCACTTTTGAGTTAAAATAAGTAAAACCCAGTAACATTAAAACCTTATTACAAACAACCTGTCTATATCTATTAATAGCGGTATCGACTGCTTTGAATCTCCAATAAGGCGGATAAATCAAAAGAAGAAAAAAGATACTTTTTATTAAAATTGAGTAAAACAAATCTACATAACAGAAAAGACAGCCTTCACACAGGAATCTAGGTCTTCCAAGGCTTTCCTGCTCCACACAAACAATTAAAGCAAAAAGAGGCAGGAAACGTTTTAGGCATGACCACAATAAAACAAATATACTGAGCCAAAACGAAAACCTGACAAAAATAACATGCGAAACTTCTACTACATTAATGATGCCAATGAATGCAAATATCTGGAGAAATTTGATCACCAATATGTTTATCTTGGAGATTGTTGGTTTAGTATAATATCGCTTTAACAAAAGGAAAAAAATGTGGTTGTAGAAAGTGAAGCGTTGGATTTTCTTCAAACCTTTGATAAAATGGATTTTATTTTCAAAAACGGATGTTTTATTAATTGTTAGTTGACTTTAGAGATTCTGTTTCTCCTTCTGTACGTGCCAATAACTTCTAATATTTACTGTCAAATGGGGCGCGTCACGGGAAAAGGTACATTCGGACATATTTTGTTACATTTTAGTTGTTACTATATTTGAAAGAAATTACAACTTCATTTTAGTTCCTCATAACTAAGAAGTAATTTTCTTACACATTGTGACAATAAAACGACATTTTTAACGCAAAAAGCATAATAATTAATGTCGTCTGCTCAACTTTATGACGTCATTTCAAGGATTGACGTCAATTGTCCGAAGGTACCTTTTCCCGTGACGCGTTAATCTGTTTGAGACTTGTATGTTTTTAATTATCGAGCTCATCTTTATTTAGGAAAAAAGAAAAGATAACATTGACCTCTGAAAAATTAAAATATATTTCCGCTTTATCAAATGTGCAAATACCACACATTAAATGAAGGTTCAAATATAGAACCACTTAACAAAATGTTTGATTAAAAAAAAAGATAAGTTTTCATTTTTGCTCAGTAAATAAGCCATCAAAATGAGAATCCGCGAGTTACTGCTGGTAGGAAGTTTAAAAGAACCAGGTTCCACGACAGCCCCGCAATCTTCCTGTGTAAAAAAACAAATGCAAGTTTGCATGGTGTTAAATCCAACCCACCCATATACTTCTAAATGTTGCATGAAAATCACAAAAATGTAGCTAATGACAAGCAATTGAATTTAATTAGCGGACGAATGATTTACTGAAGACAGGAAATTTTGTTTTAGGACAAGCAGACAAGCAGAAAAATGAGGTAAATGAGCGTAGAATTGAATATTCCGGTACAAATGGTTATTCAAGACTTATAAAGACCTTAGGTACATGGTAATGATATTGAAATATGTTAATATAATTATAATAACATGAATTAGAAATAAATATCTTACGCAATCGTTAGCCGGGAAGTACCAAAGAAATATACCAGTTACACACCCGTAGATGATACCAATAAGAACTCCAACCGGCCCCATAACTATTGTCACTACAAAGTCACCTGTTTAAATAAGAATTTAAATAAAATAACAAATTTTTAGAGTGTGATAATGTGATTACATATGATATGCAAATTCTGATTTTTTTAATGATCGATAATGGTAATTCCTCGTGGGTTTTTGTTGATAGACCTCACTACTGTAGTTTAAGACAATACTATAGAATTCGACAACTATATTTGAAACCAGTATAAGACAGGGTTTGATTATTTTTGGATGTATACACAGATTAAACCAAGTAACTCAGTAATCCACTTCACTTTGGTCCACTCAAATGAGGTGCAATTCGCTAAGCGATTTATTTCCAAAAATATTCCAAAAGTTTACAATCAGGGATGTTATTTTCAAAAAGGGATATTTAAGTAATTGTTTCTACTACAGTCACGGCGACAGCGCCTAGCCCTGCTCGATGACAATTTAGGATCACCAACCTTTTCTGGTAACATTACTCCGTTTGATATCGGACCTATGATTTTGTCGGGGGAGCAAGACGAGTTCCATACATGTATCAGTCTATCAGAGTTCCCCAGTCGTGACGCTGTTATTCACAAAAATGCATAGCAATATTAGATAGATCAGCCAGATTCAAAAAATTGACTCAATTTTGAGAAAAACATGTCGCCAGCCTTTGGACGACCAAATCCTCAGGGTTAAAACACTAAAATTAAATATTGCTATTTTGGGGAGAGATCTGATGTTTTCTTAGGACAAACATCACTGAGATAGCCATTTATGTTACTTACTTTAAGTTTTATAGCATGCCAAATGTCTAGTAACATCGCTCTTTTGCATGTCGCCAGGCAAAACATCATTTTTTTTACAGTAAAATTGTTGAAATATGATGATTGGCAATTAAGAAATTTGCTGTTTTTTATATTTAAGGCACGTGAAAATATGATATTAGAAAGTTCTGTTGCAATTGGATGCTATTTCAAACAATGACACTGGTTTTAAGGGATGTCGCCAAAGAACTACGTTCCTACCGTAACCATTTTTTACACCTCACTGCTGGTGGTATTAAATAAGATAAAAACAGTTATAAAGGCATAAATATTTTATAGAATTATCAAATATTATGTATTTAAAAGTAAAACACCTGCGGATGTTTTATATTTTTGTTGGTCATAGCCTTAACACGAAATTCTTAATGTCCGATAATAAAATTTTCCTCCGTAACTGTGTATTTCACTTTTTTTAATCTATGTTAATTCCATGGATCAAACAGTTTACATCAATTACATGATTATCAATTGATTAATACATACCCTCACTAAATAAGTATTATTTATTGCAAATACTAGTCAAAAAATGTTTAAAAAAATTCCTCCGTAATTTTTTCTTCCGTAACCAAAAGTATCATGATTGCTTGGTATCTTGTGCTAATTTAATTCTTGTTATCAATTGGTTGACTCGCTATTATTACAGAAGCCGTCAAGTTATATGGTCAGAAGTGGAAGATAATTAAAATTTACCCTTGTAATTTTGGGTTATGGAGGAACGTTACGGCGGAGGAAGCTAGAAAAGTAACGGAATAAAAACATGCACGATTTTCAGTTTATCCTCGACTAACTTGTGTCTAAATGTAAGCTGCACACATGAGATTTTATCAAAAAATTGTTCCTCCATTGCAACCGATACGTAAGTACTCCAAATTGTTTGTCAAAATTCAAACAAATACTATTATTATACTGCATAAAATATATATGCATGTTACTTTTTATTTTGACTGGTGCATGATTTTGCTTCAGCTTGGTCTCTATTGCTTAAACATTAAAATTACATTTTAAATGAAAGTTCTACAAACCTAAGTGAAAATATTTAGCTCACAACATTTAATAAACCTTGAAATCAGTTGAATTACAATGCAGTACCAGGCATAACGAAAACACCCGTGTTGTTGTTAGCCCAGACAGTGATGTACTGTGGTCTGCATTCTTATTTATGAACATAGTTCACTTGAAATGCTTGATTTGGCGTTTGTTTGATTGAAGACAGATTGCAAACAGTCTGTTTCATATAACCCTGATGATATGTCCCTTTTAACATCTAGAAAAATACAAAAATAACATACACCTACTTAATACATTTTCCTCCGTAACTTTTCCTCCGTAACTATTGGATAACTTTTTTTGTTTGTTAAGCATTGTAATTTCAGAAAAGTTTTATTGAATTAGAATGTTTAGTTTGTTTATTAATACATATACGTTCAAATACAAGTATGTTAGTTCGTTACTGCTCTTTGTTTAATTGGTAACGCATTTTTGTATTTGTTATAAAGTTATTTTATTGCAAATCTTAACATACATGTACTCATGATAGTTAGTAAAATAGCAGTCGTTTTTGTTTATGTTCCATAAACATTGTGTGTTCAATCCATTAAGCTATGTTTCAAGTCAACAATAACATGTTTAGTATGTGTATATTGTAATAAGTATTGTTTTTATTATAAAACATATTTTATAGGCTCCTGCAGGTTTCCTCCGTTACTGAACATTTGACACAAAGAAACAATTGTTATGTTTTGAGCTTATCTTTAAAATGGTGTGATCCATACGTTTATTCCGAAGTCGATACATAATTTCCTAAATAAAAACGTACTTCCTTTTCACAGATGCAGATGTTCATTTTTTTGGTTTTTACTTGATCAAAATTGAGTCAATTATTTGAATCTGGCTGAGATGTATTTATTTTTGTACCTGTCGAGAAAGTGATACCCAGAACTACCGAGAACACGGTTAAACAAAACATGCTGTCAATGCCTCCACTGAACAATATCATTGTGGGTATTCCTTTAGCTACCCCGTAGCGGCGGAGATGAAGGTTGAACATGGCAGGAATAGTGACGGCGATAGACAACGCCCCCATAATGCACCTAAAATAAATGTGTGTGTACTGTAGTGTACCATTTATAAAATCACGAGTGTAAGTGAAATCGTTACCCCAATAGCTTTGATTTTCTGGAAGAATACCTGGTTATATAATATTATGTTTGCATAAAACCTACCAAAGTCGGAGAAGGTTGTCGATAATAGTATAAATTACAGATAACAGCTTCACGGGCAGAAATGGCAAGGCAACAATAGCATCAGTAGTAGAAGAAGTAATTATTTATTATTAGATCAATTATGATGATGATTATAATGATGAACACTGGTTTCCCAAACACGACGACTTACCCTAGCATAATACACCAAAGCCAAGGGAATCCAAATAGAAACCTGGCCACAACTGCCTCGGTTGCGATCTCTGCTGCGCAAGGAATAAAGCCCACACGAATAGTCGGCCAGGGTAGCTGCCGGAGCTTCACCGGGTCCAGAAAAAGCCCAGCTCTGGTAAGGATAATGTTCAGGGCAATTTTCCTGAAATGTCATCACGTTATGTTTATGTAACAAGGTAACCAGATATTTGAGCAAACACCGATGCGGTAACATCGCCTCGCATAAAAGTCTTACCACTCTTAACTACGCTTTCGAAATAAAATTACAAGAATAAAACCGAGTTTGGAAAATTGGTAAACGGTGCTGATGCAGGACTGCAGAAATAAGTTGAGGCAATCCAGAGAAAATCTTTTTGTACCTTTGGTTTTATTCTTTGCAGTTATAATATTTCCATACAATTTCGCTGGGACCAATCTTCGTGCACGGTTAAATAACCGTGACGCTTATGTATTTATTTAATTTTTTGCGCATTTCCCAAGCGGAAATCCTAACATTTATTTGAAACCCACAAGGAAAAACATATTTATACAATTTATTTTGTGCCCAAGGTTATAAAGCTGAGCTTGGAAACCAGTCTCAAATCTCAAGCATCTGATTGGCTGAAATGGCGACTGGTCAAATCTCAAGCATCTGATTGGCTGAAATGGCGACTGGTCAGATGCTTGAGATTTGAGACTGGTTTCCAAGCTCAGCTTTATAACCTTCAGGCTTGGTTATGATTTACCTTAGAGCCACAGACCAGTCCGGGTCAATATTTTCTCCAATGGTCTTGAGTCCAGGTGTATTTCTCACTATCATTCCGGCAAACATAAATCCTGAAATAAATCCTGACTAAAGTCTCTTTACTTCTGTTTGATTTCAAGACTGAGCACGCGTCGTCGTTTTACTCTCTATTTGGTTGTTTGATTGCTTTTGCCAATTGATATCCAAAAGAAGAAGTTATGTTTATCATTTGTTTTCAGCGGAATAATTAGTTTGTGGCTCATCACGGGAAAATGTCATTTATGACAGTTTATTTGTGTTAAATTTAGAAATAACTTACTATTAAATATTACTTTCTTAACCTCTACGCGATTTCGTTGCCGATTTATGAATAAAATGTTAACTGCTATGTTTGTGTACTTTTGCAAGCAACATTGTTAAGCTGATGGGTGAGTTGAAGTTATTACGCGAAGACAACTTGTATAGTTTGTTGATATGAGAACCTGTTGGGCAAGTGTGAGGTTGGTGCACCTTAGAATCTGGTTTCAACACCCAGTGGCAAATTGTTTTGCCACTGACCGTTCCAAGGCGGTAACCCCTAAGGTTCTCATTTTTGTTAATTATTTGTAGTGTCTTTTTGAAATTGGTCATTTTATAAACCATGCTCTCTCTTCCTCTCTTCTTCTTGGTTGTGTGGGGAGGCTATGTCTTCTGAATGTGGCAATTCCTGATATGCTTAATTTACTTTTGTACCGCGAAATGCATATTTACCAAAGTCGTCTGCTCAACTTTCATAAAACGTCATTTCAATGATTGAGGTCATCTGTTCAAATGCATCTTTTCCCGTAACGCGCCTCATTTGAGAATCGACTTACCAAGTAATGGTGGAAGATTAATAAACGTTATCAGATATCCACCAATCGAGCAACAGAAGAACAGAGTAAGAAGGGAGAAAATGTTGGCCCCTGGTAAAGCCTCTTTGTGTATCAATGTATAAGCAAACATCCAGATCTCTATGTACAGTATTGCGATCTGCAAATAAGTAGCCAGATTCCCGTGTGGTGGTAACATGAAAGCGTGTTTGAGTTTCTGGAATATGTTGGCATCCTCAGGTAAGGGATTGCGACTAGTTAAACACGGTGAGCAACACGAGTCACTAATCTTCTTTAATTTCCTTAACTTGTCTTTAAATGTTATTGTTTCTTCTTTATTATTGACAACATGCTCTGTGTTACAGTTGACCTGAATATCTCCGTTCGGTTTGGTTTCTACGGTGTCTACCTGAGGTGTTATGTCCTCGACGTTAGGTCTTATGTCACGCAAGCGTAATCCTTGTTCTTCGCTCATCTTGTATGGGCTTCAACTGATTTTTGTCCTGTTTTATCTCCTGAAAGGTAAAGATAAATAAGTACTGTTTTCTTTCGGATTCCGTTTTGCGCTTTTAATTTTTTTCACAAAAACATTTGATCGCAGATCGCATAAAATGATAATGTTCAATTATGATGCTCAGCATCCAATCAATCTTATTAAAGCGAAACACTGTAAACATGTGTAACTTACACATCAAATTGTTCTTACAAAACTTAGCGCATTCTAGATTGACAAACACACTAGAAACAAGTAACTCTCATTGTCACAAGCGCGAGTCTTGAAACCAGTCAACATCCAATGTTTGCTTCCGTGGACGTCCTTAAGCAGACGTAAGAACGATCAACATTTCATTGAAATGTAAAGATGACCTTGTTTATCAGCGTTTTCTGTTTTCAGAAATGTTACCTAATACTAGTCACGATATAATCCATTTTTCTTTCAAAAACATTGTTTGCTTATTTGTATTGCTTACTTTGTTCATAGGTGTTTCATGAGTGTTTCATGAGATATCTGATCGATCGCTTTGCACTACATGTCGTATGAATATGTACATTTTTTTCTGAAATAATGATGTTTGTTGAGTGAAAATTGAAAATTTCAAGTTAAACTACCAAATAGTTTTTTAAGTTATGGATGTTTTAATAGTACAACCATTGCCGTCTTTCTAATAACGTTTCTTACGTCAAACACTAATATTGATGTCAAAGTACCCGATGTCGGAGAATGCAATAATGCAAATTCATATGAAGTTGTTGTTGTTCAAACGTTATCAAATGAAACACAATTCATTTACAATTATATTGCTCGTTTAATATTGTTGTAATTTTTTAGCTATTTTGTATAAATTCTTAATGTGAGAGACTTACCTTCATTTACGTTTTCCCAATGCTAAAGAAAAACTTGTTTCTGTGGTAACATGCTTTTTGTTTAGGATTTGACAGAAGTATTGTTCATGCATGTTTATAAATGTGTTTTACTCTACATATCCACACTACACATACTGAAATTTGTTTTTCTGCGTTTCATCGGTTTATTAACAGTCTAGTTTTACTACAAATTTCGATTTCAATTAGATTTTGGCCTAGCGAGCAACCTCCGTAAACACCTGTAGCACTTCATAAGACACCAACCACGTTTTTGGGTGGCGTTTACGCCAAACCAAGGTCATACATGTGAATTTCGCTCAATTTACCTCCAGTGGATTAGCGCCCTTGAATAACGTATACGGTAATGTAGGTACACGGAGGTTCTTAGACGGTAGACGGCGCAGCGCGATTGTCAATCTGTCCAGATTGAATGTGACCCTTAATTTACCAGACTAACACTAACCCGAACCAAAATATCGCTTAAACAACCAAATCAAACCGTGACCCCGAAAAGAACCAAGGAAATTAAATAAAATCATCCATATACCATGATGCAATGAACAATTTTGCACACGGTACGTTTTCAAACAATTTTTAGCTTTACAAAAAGCTAGTCGGTCATTAGCATGACATTTAAACAAAAAGACGGCTCTGAAGTGTAAACTTTGGGCGAAAGTTTAAAACATTTAAAGCGTTTAAATTTAATTAGATTTGATGCAGTGCTCTGACTAATTTTTTAAAAATGCTTTATAGTCATACTAGAGTAGTATTTTTATTTTTGCATATCTTTAATTTCTTTCTAGTCAATAAATATTGTTTCAAATCAAAGTGCAAATAGCAACTATTTCACAGATAGAGTATTTTTTATTTTTCCATGTTTTTCATTTCTTTCTAGTCAATTAAATGTTTCAAATCAAATGTTGACTTATTATTTATTTTTCCTGGCACAATATGACTTCAGTTTTGGATATTAGCATCCGCCCGAATTTCCGTGGCAGATAAAAACTAAATAAAGCAGAAGCAGGGCACTCAAACTTTCGCTTTGGCATCCGAAAGTTCCTTCACACTCCTTCAATAGGAAACTCCATAAAATATGAATTGATGTGACATTATGACAATCACTCTAAAACGCCTTTCATCAGTACTTTCGGTGCTTTGATTTGTCATGCGACGACTGTTATAACTGCCGCTCCAATCAGAAGACGCTGTGTTTTACTTCCAAATTAGGTTTTGCTGTCAATCAAATTTTTGTCGTTGAGGGTTCTTCCCCCTTTGCGGATATTGAAACAATTAAAAAATGTTTGGCTTAATGTAAAGTAACCTGAAGGCGTGATTAACAATGAACAGCATGCTGTCAATTATACTTTCCCGCACAACCGTTCTCAACGAAAATATCAGTTGCCTCGCATCGTGTTTGATGTTTTGGTTGCAAGCGAAAATCTAAGTGAAATCAAAATTTGTAGTAATATTTGGGTTTTTAGTTTAGTTTAAACTTATTTATTTTACATCGATTGTTAAACAAGTTCTTCCAACTTATATTAATCATGCTCGATGACTGCTTCCTGGGTGTCCAACCAGTACTCGCGCCGAATGTGGATTTGGGAAATTGCAGACAGTTTTATACAAATAAGGTGTCAACATTCTGAAATTTACGTATCAGCGAAACTCTGAAAAACGAAGTCTAATTTTTAAATAAAAAATACATGTGTCTATCATTTAAAGTATTACCAAATCACGGTATTTCAGGGGGTCCTACATATTTGGTTTTTGCGGAAAAGTAAGTGAGGGACATGTTCCGTGCGGAACAAAATGGCGGAATATTTCGTTATTGTGTGCATTTCTGGAGATATTTTGACCTGGTAAGTAGGTTTATATCACTGTTATCGTAACTCGGAGGCTAGACGTGTAAGCTCCACTCGGTTTTTAACCTATGTTTCTAGGGGCCTTAACAAAAAAGTTATTGAATGTATAAACTAAAATATTGTTTGTTTACAAAGTGAAAATAGAAAATTACGTGACTTAAAACTGTGTTTTTAGTAAAATTATCTGCCCATTCACAGTTCATGGTGGAATATTTAAGTGTTTCAGTTGAGGTTAATATTAATTGACCCACACTAAGACTATAAATTACTGAAAAGGAGCGAGTTTCTCTGAAACTTTAGATAAATCAGTACATTTTATAATCTTTTGTGAGTTGTTAGTAATTTCCCGATCTTTCATTAAAATTGAATGAGACTAACACAAAGACATTTTCAAGGTAAGGGTACCTGCAGACAAAGCACATCCTGTTTTATTCATATTAACATACTTCGATATCAATAAGAAAACAGTCCACAAAAGTTCTTAATAAATAATAATAATAATAATAATAATAACAATAATAATAATAAATAATAATAATAATAATAATAATAATAATAATAATAATAATAATAATAATAATAATAATAATAATAATAACAATAATAATAATAATAAATAATAATAATAATAATACCAATAATAATAATAATAAATAATAATAATAATAACAATAATAATAATAATAAATAATAATAATAATAACAATAATAATAATAATAATAATAATAACAATAATAACAATAATAATAATAATAAATAATAATAATAATAACAATAATAATAATAATAACAATAATAATAATAAATAATAACAATAATAATAATAATAATAAATCATATTCATATATGTATAATTAGTAACCGGTAACTAGACAGTCACGTGATATTATGCACCTAGAAATAACAAATACGAGTACGTGAGAATTTTTGACTATGTTTTCCATTAGCAACTTTTAGCGTGGAAGCATTGAAGGTGCTTTGCTCACGTATCAGGAAGATTAATTGTTTTCAAATATTTAGTTAAAATATAAACTATAGAAGATCTGTTAACAGAGTAAATGATATTTTATATTCTTAAAGTGTCATAATGTTTAAAGCCTATGTTGCTATAGCGTTACTAAAGCATTAACATTCAGTCACAGTAGTTCATTAAATGTGATTTTAATATATTAGTCCAAAATTTTGGGTTAAATTCGCCCCTGTTTAATCATTTACACGTTTATGCATTCTATAGGCGTTCCATTAATATTAACCACAGCTGAGATACTGTCATAAAGTTCTCCACACTGAAATTAATATGCAGCTTTAAAAATCAAAATTATAAATTTTGTTTATAGCTTACTCGCCATTGTAAAATGAAGTGTAATCACGTGACCGTCTACTAAGAGATAATGTCCTGTACTTACAGGTTTCTCGTGATGTGTAAAATCCTGCAGTTCACTAGTGAAGATTTGAGTGCATGCATCATTATGAAATGGTTTTAAATATGAAACGTATTTTGTCAATTGTGCAAATGTAACCAAATCTTTTCCGCATTTTTGCGAAGCTGTGCCGTGTCCGCAAATAGATACATGACATGATACGCGATATATCGTGTCCGCTTTGTAAAGCACGCTTGAAGAAGTTACCTAGATCAAAGTGATTAGCGAAAAAAGCAGACAATAATAATAAAATAAATGTAAGATTACAATCACTTTAAAAATAAAATTACGAACAAGCTAAAACAAAATGCATACCTCGCTGGTTTCTAAAATTCAAAATAGTCCATGCATGTATAACTAAAAACATGTTTATGATTATTGTGACTTAAATTGGTGTAAGTGACTTGTCCTACATGTATTCCAACACCAAAATCGATCGGTCTATTATGCTTCATGTAAAATATCAGCTAAGCTGTCTGATTCACAATGTAATCAAGCTTCTACCGGAGACCAGTCTCAAATCTCAAGCATCTAATTGGTTGTAATGGAGACTAATCTACATTTCAGTTTGATGATCTAAAGCTCTGATGGCTTATGAACTTCGAGTATTTTTTGTTCAATAAGCATACAATGTATATAATATTCAGAAAACAGGATTGAGTTCGAAACACCTATAGTTCGAGAAAAAAAATCACGAACCTTTGACCGTCAAAATCTAGACATTTATTTATCATCTTAATTTATGTAACCTTGAATCTAACTAAGTTTAATACTTTAAGACCGAAAACAGAAGTTTAAATGAAACCTTAAGCAATAATTCGGGTTTGCTGTTTTTGTACGACACGGCAATGCTATGATTTTGTCTTTTTCTGCAAAGGTAAGTAAAGAAATTGCGAGCACTAGGTTGATTTATGCACGGCGATGGGTTACGCTGGTTATTATCGTGAAAATTATTAAAATGTATTTAAAATAACATAATATTATTTACCCTTTCATCTCTGCTAACAATTACCCCCGCCCTTCCAACCACCACAGTTCTTTTTATTTGCACACATTCGTGACATGGAGTTGGCGTCTATAAGCTAATTATTTGTTTGTTTCTAAATAGATAGAGATAATAGTAGAAAACAAGTAAACAAAACACAAACACACGTAACCACATACTACGGAAGTAACATAATGCCAAATCCATTATTTGAATTAAGTGAACATTATACCGCGTATGCAACAGAACAAGGTAACATCCCGTGGCTCATTTAACATCCTTACTATTGAACTACAAAACGGCATCTGTTTTCTGGTTCAATTCGATGTTTAACTTGTTTAATAGAAAGGCTTTATGTGTGACGAACCGAATATTATTATCTCTTTAAAAAGCTTTTATAGAACAAATGAGTTATTTACGTGTATATAATAATTTACCTTCTACGAGTCCGAAGGAATTACCGCCTATGTGTAGCTCAATTAATTATTTTCAGATTAGCCGCGGCATTTTAGCACTTAAGATTTTTTTTCAGAATTCGTATTCCAGTGTAGTTAAGCTCCAGAATTAGCAATAACCCTGCAGACATAACCACGAAACCAAGTTCACGTAAAAACTTCACAAAACGTTCTTGGAACGCCACCACATATTGTACGTTATTGTACGGGTATTTACAAAAATAAACACGCTGGGTGCGTGCTATATCTCGATACATTTGTCGGTACCTCAGGTCCATGTACTTCTCCTGTAAGTTTCTACATATTTCTACATAACTGCTGTATTACGATCACAACTGAACGGTGAATGAAACAACAACAACAAAAAAACAAATAATGTCAGTACAAAAATAGCACCGAATCAGAAATAAAATACGGAAAAGGGTGGTCGTAAAAACTAAGAAAACACAACGAACGCATGGTTTAGTATTCAACTAATAAACTTTATATTGGAAACATTTTTGAAACGCGTATTCATACTTTAAGGATCATAAAAAGAACAGCAATACCATTCATTTAACAAGAGATGTTTGTAAAGTAAAACATGAATTCCCCCTCCCCCTTACAAAAGTTACATTCATTACAATTTAGAGGAATGCCTCTCCACCGTCCCTTTTCTACTGAGAATCGATGATTTTTGGTCAGAAACAGACAAATGTTTCGTCAAATTGTATCTGGTAAAACTTCAACTACCGTAATATGTCGAAAAAATGTCACGAAGAACCTTTTTCGATGACGTGCCCCGTTTGATATTGCCATTATGGTATCTGTATTGTTTTCTCTCAGATTTGTTTTGTTTCTCTCTTTTCTCACACCCTCAGACTATTGCAAAATGCATTGTATTGTTTTGGTATTTTTATCTTATTCTGAATAATAATTTAATATATGGCGATTATAATAGACTTCATAAAACTATTTTTAGAAATTTAACAAAAGTGACGGTTGGTCAGATATTGCTACTAACCAATGAAACAAATGAGTTCCGGACTATAAATTCTTTTTCTAATGTGATACTGCCGGTTCTTTGAAGAACTTTTCTGGTAGATGAAAGTTTTCATCGGCTTCATCTACGCCAGACTCGCCATTATCTAGTTTATTGTATTGATGACCTAGTTCACTTGCGATTTTGAATATTCACCACTCTCTCCAGATAATTTTAAAATTGTGTAACTTAAGTATATATATCGTGCATATTTTTTTCAGAGTTGCTTGGTTTTTCGAATAAGGCAATCTTCAAAGCCCTTTCGTATTCATTTGCTGTAAAATCAGGATTGTCTATTCCATTTTCACCGTAAACGGAAATCGTATATCCTGTCACGTGACTTAAGATTGGTTCGTTCTCAAGTAATTTCGAACACATATTCTTTGTAGTGAGAGGCATTTCTGTTTTAAAGTTTTGGTCATCGATCGGCCTTGCGACAGCTGGAGGTCCTTCGTAATCTGCAACAGATATGATTGTCTCAGCCGACTGATCAAGTAACAATGTAAAACTTTTTTACCAGTGCTTTTCAGATCCATTTTGGTTTAGGTTACAAGAACGTAAATTCCTGTACAATATTGGTGTACATTTATTTTTCATAAACCCAATGAAATTTAAGACAAAAAACGATTAATCCATTATTAAAATAAACGAAATGTTATACAAGAGGATTACGCGACACTTAATGGTCAGCTGACCTTAAAGTAGATATATACTAAACGCCAAGAAATAAATAAGATGGGCCATGGCTGAGTTTACATACGAGTCGTATTGCCTATAGATTCATAGACATTATATGTACTAACTAGCTTACAGACTGCATTGATGTGCAGCCTGATGGGGTAAACGCTTAAGTATATATGCAATTTTGCACCATACATGGACGTAGCTAGCCTTCTATTCGTATGGATTCATAATTGTGCCGGGTTGGGACGGGGGCTTGCAACACCATACCCGGAAAAAATGAAAACAGTCGTTCAAGGAAAGATTTATAATGCGGTGGGTCCTCAAGTGGTAGGTAATAGTTCAAAATAACAAGGAATGTTTGATATGAGTTTGTACACTTGTGAACTTCGGCTGATTTTGTTTTACTTTTTGTCAGAGTGGTTTGTATTCAGACGCTTACTCGGGTATAGGAAGCTACGCGCCTGTCATAGGGGTTCATGTCCATGAGGATTAAAACGTTCTATATTAATTGAGTCACGCGACAGGAAAAAATGTCTTTAATAATACTTTTTACATTTAAGTTTTAAATTTGCCTTTGACAACCAGGTCAAGGTCACAATAATTCTTACCTGAACGGTTGCCTTTGACAACCAGGTCAAGGTCACAATAATTTTTACCTGAACGGTTGCCTTTGACAACCAGGTCAAGGTCACAAAAATTCTTACCTAAACGGTTGCATTTGACAACCAGGTCAAGGTCACAATAATTCTTACCTGAACGGTTGCCTTTGACAACCAGGTCAAGGTCACAAACAGGCGTTCCTTGACATTGAAGCCGGTACCCAGAGTGACGTGGAATGAGATGACACTCCTCACAACCAGACCCACAGCCAGTGTTGCGATACCAAGACCTGACGTCGAAGTGCAGCATAAAGATTAAAATGATATTGGCCCTATTGGGGAGCGAACCCGTACGGCGACAGCGTCTAGACATGCAACTCCAATAACGGTATTTACATACATTAGTAAAGTAGAAAAATGCTGCTGATTAACGTCCACTTAGATGACTGCTTTGTAGACTTTATAATTTATTATAAAAAAGCAATCGGAAATTTTCTAATCAAGAATGGAGTAAGACAATATTTTTTTTTGTCTTAAGTTAATTTACTGTGGTATCTTTTATTTTATAGTGGGTTTTATTTTCGCGTATCTCTCGCTAGGATAATTGCGCGAAATTTAACCCAATCATCATCTACCCGTGTAAAAATGCGTCTTAATATAATACTACTGTCCTTTTTTGCCCGAAAATTTATCCCCGCGAAATAAAATGATATCTCAGTAATAATTGCGTTCAGTATGAAATGCTGTCCGTCTGTGCTTAGTTAGTTTCTTCTTAAGAAACCACTAACATATATTAACATTTACGAAAAAAGAAGTAAGACGAATTACCAGCTGTGTTAGAATGAATTTTGCTCACATCAACCGCCGAACCAATCAGGCCAAACAGGAAATGTTGCACGATTAACCAGGTCAGCGCCATGACTCCTGCAATCTCGTCCTGCAAACTTGAGATTGACAAACGATGATTTTAAAGGGACGGGAATTAACAAGAGGAACAATAATAAATTTCTAGGACCACATACACATTAAAACACACAGCCTCGTTTTCATTAAACAATTTTTGACATTGATTTTCGTCTGCTACATATGACATCATGTTCAATGACAATTGATAATTAAAATCAATATCATGTTTGCTACATACGAATGCAATGAGAACTGATAATAAAATCAATGTCTTGTTTGCTACAAACGACATAATGTTCAATGTCAACTGATAATAAAAACCAATGTCGTGTCTGCTACGACATAAGGCAAAATTTCCTCCGGTGTAAAGCCAGATCAGCTTACGTGACTGTCACAAATCTACTTGCTGTTTCTCCCGATTTTCGCTTTGCCCTCCACTTGTATGCTGCTACTGTTGCGGTTGTGAGACATCCAAGGGACCAGCCCCGGATAAACCGACTTCTGAACCCCCAAATATCGTCACAGCCCGGCGCAAATAAGTATAACATATCGGAAAAACACTTTGTTTACCTGTAAGAAAAAATGTTTAAAAGGGATAAAGAAAATAAGATGCTGTAAAACGAGTAGATTTTTCAACACATAATTTTACTATTTCCGAACTTTGCATGACCGGACATGTTATCTGGATGGCTATAAGGACTTTTCCCTGGCTCAATTTTAACTAGAGTTATGACCCTTTGTTATTTCAGTGTAAGAAAATATTGTGTCTCAACTCGTCATTTACATCTAAACATTTGTTTAGTTTTTTTCTGATACATCTTCGTACATCTGCTTGGGCCTATTTGTTGTCTCAGTCATTCAGACGCTCTGATTTTGCAAAAGCAGTGTGATAATGATTAAAGACAGAACGTCTAGATGATCTTGACTAGCCCATTCGACGTCCACCATTACGTAAATATGCATTTCCTGTTTTAAATTACAAGGGAATACCTCATTTTCTTTAATTTTATTACTAAATCAAAGAAGTATTCTAACTTACGCAGTCTTTTGCGCCTAGCCCTGCAATTCCTGTGACGTAACCAACTGAGCTAACCGGGACAACCCCAAAAAGGTTGATCGGATAGCTGTGATATACGTTACAATCACTGCATGACATCGGTAACGGGTAATTTTACTGATAACAGTACTGACTACATGTACGGGGAGACTTTTTACGGGCGCCACACTGCACAAATAGCGCTACTGTGAATTTCAAATGATTATGTCTGTAACTGGGAGCGAACCCGCACCGTCACGGCGACAGCGCCTAGACCTGCAATTTCTGCGACGTAACCAACTGAGCTAACCGGGACAACCCGTAAAAAGGTTGATCGGATAGCCCTGATATACGTAACAATCAGTGCATGACATCGGTAACGGGTAATTTTACTGATAACAGTACTGACTACATGTACGTGGAGACTTTTAATGGCCGCCACACTGCACAAATAGCGCTACTGTGAATTTCAAATGATAATGTCTCTACATGGGAGCGAACCCGCACCGTCACGGCGACAGCGCCTAGCCCTGAAATTCCTGCGACATAACCAACTGAGCTTACCGGGACAACCCCAAAAACGGTTGATCGGATAGCCCCTATATACGTAACAATCACTGCATGACATCGGTAAATTTGGTTATCACCTAAAATTTGTTACACAGACGATCGGTCTCCAGTCGGTCATTTAATTTTTAATTACTCGCTGTTTTGATCGGTTGTCATGCATGTTTTCGTTGTAAACGGCAATCAGTAATGGGCAAGTGATACATCGTTTAAACAAATAGTTCATAGGTTGCTGGTAAACATTATTTCTCATCTTTTTCTATCGGTGGTAAGTATTAGTTGATCGGTTGCTTACCAGTGGCCCATCGGAGATTACGGTTGTAGACAGACTGACTATCGGTAATATCGGTTGTTGTCAGGTTGTCGATCGATTATTTGTTAAATATCTTCACCGATCGACAATTTTAAAATGTTTAAAAATCCAAATCGGTATTTTTTTACCTGCAAAACTTATCTTTCCACAAAAGCAGTGGGTAGGGGGAAACCAGGCGACCAATAGGTGATATCGGTGTTTAATGCGTTGTCATCGGGTCACTTCATTATTTAAATTTGCCCGTAAATCTACCGATCACTCGGAGTGATAATTACAGAATCGAAACTATTATTTATTGCGTTTATTTGGGGTACCAAAAACATTTGGATCGTTAAAAGAATCTGGAAGCCTTCGGGCGTTACAATTAAAAAAACCTACATGTTTTTAACACCGATGGAAGCTATAACTATCGACTCACCCTTTAATTGTGTTTGCCCAGCAATGTAATTGAATTCAGAGGTAAAGACATCGTACAACAGATGCAAAGACATACTGTACTATTAGAGAAAATTATCTCCAGAAGCACCTAAGTGGGCAGGGTACAGTTTCGCACTTTGGTCCCGGTCGATTTTTTAAATATTTGGGGTACCCTTGAATTAAATGCATTAAAATGATTGTTTAAATTTAAAATGTGAGATTCTTTTTAAATTATGTATAGTTTGTGCAATTAGAAATGGTGGCTAAAATGCATGGATGGTAGCTTTGTATGTTCTGAGTTGAATAGTAACCGGATGAAAACACAGTCTGCTCGGCTGCATCTGAGAATAATTTGGCGGTGAGGTATTTCAATGACAAATGCTGAAAAATCAAGCTGGATGGGAGACACTTTCCATCTGCTTGGGGAATTGGGCACATATTAAATATTAACAGGAAAGGGGTTTTATTTCAAAAGTCTCTGCAGGAAATATTTTGCAGGCTTTCGGATATGTAGGATTTTAGCCAAATTTGCACTGGAAAAACAGGGGTAGGGGTGAGCTTATAGGTCTTATTAAATCCTGAAGGATAATTACTGTAGACCAGTTGCTTGTTGTTTACATGATACCACCCCCCTCCAACACAGAAAATACAACAACACAATTTTAGCAGTACAAATTTTGTATTTTCAGTAAACAAGTGTTCGCGCACAGTCCCAGACTCCGAAAGCCGCCTCGGAAACTGTACCCTGTGCCCTTAAGGTAAAAACCTGAATTTTTTCGTATGCGAAAGTTGACTTTGATGAAATGCAAATGCAATATCTGAACATAGTTTGAGTTGAAAACAGCCTTTTTTTTCAGTTTTGATGGGAGGTTTGGCATCTGTAACAGAAATACTATCACCCTGCCCAAGGGGGTGATATTCTGCTTATTTCCCTTTATTAGGGTGTAGGTGTTAAATTGGCTCTATTTACCTCATTTGGCTAATAAAACATGATTAAAGTGGTTTATTGAACCCAAAAAGGATCAAACCTGAGATGAAAGGGGGATATATGAGACTTGAGAAGGAGACGCAAGTTCTTAAGTGGGCAGGGTACAGTTTCGCACTTTGGTCCCGGTCGATTTTTAAATATTTGGGGTACCCTTGAATTAAATGCATTAAAATGATTGTTTAAATTTAAAATGTGAGATTCTTTTTAAATTATGTATAGTTTGTGCAATTAGAAATCTGATCATGGTGGCTAAAATGCATGGATGGTAGCTTTGTATGTTCTGAGTTGAATAGTAACCGGATGAAAACACAGTCTGCTCGGCTGCATCTGAGAATAATTTGACGGTGAGGTATTTCAATGACAAATGCTGAAAAATCAAGCTGGATGGGAGACACTTTCCATCTGCTTGGGGAATTGGGCACATATTAAATATTAACAGGAAAGGGGTTTTATTTCAAAAGTCTCTGCAGGAAATATTTTGCAGGCTTTCGGATATGTAGGATTTTAGCCAAATTTGCACTGGAAAAACAGGGGTAGGGGTGAGCTTATAGGTCTTATTAAATCCTGAAGGATAATTACTGTAGACCAGTTGCTTGTTGTTTACATGATACCACCCCCCTCCAACACAGAAAATACAACAACACAATTTTAGCAGTACAAATTTTGTATTTTCAGTAAACAAGTGTTCGCGCGCAGTCCCAGACTCCGAAAGCCGCCTCGGAAACTGTACCCTGCGCCCTTAAGGTAAAAACCTGAATTTTTTCGTATGCGAAAGTTGACTTTGATGAAATGCAAATGCAATATCTGAACATAGTTTGAGTTGAAAACAGTCATTTTTCTCAGTTTTGATGGGAGGTTTGGCATCTGTAACAGAAATACTATCACCCTGCCCAAGGGGGTGATATTCTGCTTATTTCCCTTTATTAGGGTGTAGGTGTTAAATTGGCTCTATTTACCTCATTTGGCTAATAAAACATGATTAAAGTGGTTTATTGAACCCAAAAAGGATCAAACCTGAGATGAAAGGGGGATATATGAGACTTGAGAAGGAGACGCAAGTTCTTAAGTGGGCAGGGTACAGTTTCGCACTTTGGTCCCGGTCGATTTTTAAATATTTGGGGTACCCTTGAATTAAATGCATTAAAATGATTGTTTAAATTTAAAATGTGAGATTCTTTTTAAATTATGTATAGTTTGTGCAATTAGAAATCTGATCATGGTGGCTAAAATGCATGGATGGTAGCTTTGTATGTTCTGAGTTGAATAGTAACCGGATGAAAACACAGTCTGCTCGGCTGCATCTGAGAATAATTTGACGGTGAGGTATTTCAATGACAAATGCTGAAAAATCAAGCTGGATGGGAGACACTTTCCATCTGCTTGGGGAATTGGGCACATATTAAATATTAACAGGAAAGGGGTTTTATTTCAAAAGTCTCTGCAGGAAATATTTTGCAGGCTTTCGGATATGTAGGATTTTAGCCAAATTTGCACTGGAAAAACAGGGGTAGGGGTGAGCTTATAGGTCTTATTAAATCCTGAAGGATAATTACTGTAGACCAGTTGCTTGTTGTTTACATGATACCACCCCCCTCCAACACAGAAAATACAACAACACAATTTTAGCAGTACAAATTTTGTATTTTCAGTAAACAAGTGTTCGCGCGCAGTCCCAGACTCCGAAAGCCGCCTCGGAAACTGTACCCTGCGCCCTAATCAATAGAGAAGATTAATCCCAGAAACACATACTGTACCATTAGAGAAGATTATCCCCAGAAACACATACTCAATAGAGAAGATTATCCCCAGAAACATATACTGTACTATCAGTGAAGATTACCTTCAGAAACACATACTTTACTATTAGATAAAATTATCCCCAGAAACACATACTGTACCATCAGAGAAGATTATGCCCAGAAAGACAGAGAAGCCGGTCACACATACGACGTTGTCAAGGCCGCAAGCCGCCAGAAGCATTGTGTGTACTCCTTTGTTCACACCGTAACGGCGTTCATGGAGACTTACAAGGGGAGGAACTGTAACAGCGGGTGACAGTGCTCCCATGATACATCTGAAAACAAAAGACCCGCGGTTGGAAGCAGCTGTGGGTATTCGCTTTATTACCCACAAGCGTTCTGGGATACGCACAACGGAGGGAGGCAGTAACACTTGGGGAAAGTGCTCTCGTGCGAGATGTAATAATTCGATGTTTCGATGTGCAATGTTTAATCACGCTTGCATTAGTAGATTGCGTGTAGACTAAATTTATACAACAACAATAACCGGTTATATAAGCCATGGTTTTATGTAAAAATAGAATCACGTTTCACTTGAGACTTCATAATCATTTGTGTTGTTTAATTCTTTACTTACAATTTGATAAGCTGGGCGGTATCAGTTTGTAAATTCAAGCAACTGTGTCAGATTTTGCAATTTTAAATCGATTAAAAATTGTACTTGTATTTGTTCAATTAAAAGCACGAACCCTAGCATAAGACTCCACACCCAGGGGAATCCTAGAAGATACTTGGACACGACAGTGGCGGTAATGATCTCTCCGGTACAGGAAAGGAAGGCCAGACGAAGCACGGCCCACGACAATTTCCGGAGTTTCACGATGTCCAGACCGAGGCCAGCTCGCGTAAGTATCACAGATAATGCTATTTTCCTGAAAAATCATTCTTGTTTTTTAATATGGAATTTCATGATTTCTGGTGAAAAGAAACTTAATCTTGTTTAACGCTATAAAATTTTGATACTTGAACTATCACTTCGAATTCAGGTATTTATATTTTATCCGTCCTGATTTAGAAGCGTTTTAAATTACCAATGCAAACCGACAGTGTTAAGAAAAAGACAATTTCATGTTTTCATAAAAATGAAGGAAATATAGTCGTCGTATCACAATATGTCGACATACCGCATATTTCGACACTATTTGTTTTGTTCTTGCTCCATATCGGGGATTTCTGAAGACGTCGTTCTGCGAGCATTTGATTAGTTGCAGTCACGGGCCACGTTAATGAATAAAGAAAATAAGACCTATAAATAGTATTTCCTATATAAAATCTTCTAAATATGTCATATTTCTTAAGACTGGCAATCGTAGCTGGTACCGTTTGATAACGGGTTAAACCTTTATGATTTTAGAGTTAAGTGTTTGTTCTTCCATTTCGAGCAAGAAAGTATAACTATGCCATTTAATTAAATGAGATCTGACACCTTAAAACCGGTGTACTGTTTTTTGCACTTTTGAGTGAATTTTAATTTTTTTTTTTTACATATGCCGTCTTATATTTAAGCCCATTTTCAATTACTGGATATCCAAAGTTTCAAACATAAAATTGCTATCAGTGTCTCAGTAAAAGCATTTCATTTACTAAACATGTGCCTTTCAGGCCTTAATAGCTCTAAATACGCCAAAAATGGGAGCTACTTAGTGTAAGCCATTATCTGACTAGCCAAAGTAGGAACATCCGGTAATGAATTAATGAGTTCTTGATAAAATGCGTTAAATGTGGTACCAGGATTATTATTGTTCAAGCAACACTATACCTTAAAGCCGCAGACCAGTTGGTGTCAATATTTTTACCGATAGTCTTGATGACTGGTATATTTCTCAGCAGTAGCCCCACAATCAGCATTCCTGGAAAACACGTAATCAAATTGCTTGACTTCTTAAAAAAACACTGCGGACTTGACGACGACGATAAACTATTTTAACTATATTTGGCGAATAATTCATTAAACCCTGACAGAGTTGTCCTCCGTATATAAACACTATTCTGATTGGATAATGTGAGCAAATTAACCAATGACATCTATCGAAACGAAGCGCGTTTAGTTCTATCTTCATAATGGCGAGCAATAATCAGCAGTTGCTCCCGTTGTCAAACCGCTCAAAGAAAAAAGTTTTCGATCTTGGCCTTTTCGGTTTCAAGCTTTTAACGAGTCAACACTGTCGAAAGATCTGAGTAAGTCAGTTTAGTGAACAGTCGTTTTGTACTCCTTCTAGTTCGAACCAGAATAGTGGACGGTCGTTATGTACTCCTAGTTCGAATCTGAAGTCCTAGCAACAGGAATTTAGAAAAAAGTTAACATTGTTTGGAAAATGTAATTGTTCATTCTAGCTAACCAAACAAAGATAATAGACTTAAAAAAGGTGAAATATGCATATCAGGAATCGCCACATTCAGAAAAAACAGCCTCCCCACACAGTCAAGAAGAAGAGAGGGGGAGAGAGCATGGTTAATAAAATGATAAGTTTCAAAAAAGACACCACTAACAATAAACAAAAATGAGAACCCAAGGGGTTACCGCCTTGGAACGGTCAGTGGCAAATCAAATTGCCACTGGGGGTTTAAACCAGGTTCTAGGGTGCACCAACCTCACACTTGCCCCAACAGGTTCTCAGATCACAAAACAAGTACAAGTTGTCTTGGTGAAAAAACTCCAACCCACTTATCGGCTTAACAATGTTGCATGCAAAAGCACACAAACATATAAAACATAAGAAGTTAAGAGCATTGCAAAGCCGAAGGGGCGGGTACTCAATGATCTTACCGAGACCAGAGCTCCTGGAGTAAAATCAGCAAGAACACGATGACAGGGATAAAAGAAACAAATCGAGCTTCTAGGTCTTTTAAGAAAAGATTTCCCCATTATCCTTCATAAACTCTTAAATCCCTGCCACCGTCGTGCAACCAAAGAGGTAAGCATAATGATCAACTGTAGAAGGGTTAATCACCAGGCCTGCAGAGCGCTGTAAAATATCATGTTGGTAACCTTTCTTTTTAAATTTACAGATGGTTTTTACGAATAACCGGGAGAAATTAATACTGCCTTTTATCTTTTTAAGTTTATAAATTAAATCTCCATAAAAAATTGGCTGTGAAATACCTTGTTGCAAAAGTGATTTTAAACTGCATCTGTATTTATGAATTGATTCTGGGTATCGGCGATAAAACTTGCAAAAGATTTTCCTTAATTTGTGATACCGATAACCTTGTTTTAAAAGTTTTTCTGTAATGCAAAGATTAACATGACTAAAAGGACTCTCAAGATCATAAACTGTAAGTTATCCTTAAACGGAGAGTTTCTTGTGTTTTCAGCGCTCAACGATTGTAAAAACGATTTTAATAATTAATAATTTAAACAAAATTGCCCTGCTAGGTGACAGTGGTTATTTGCAGCCCTTGAAAAGTAATGTTTACGTCGGCTTTCCCCCTTCGATTTGAGCCGAAAATAACCACTGACTCCATCGCCACTGAGCAGAAATATAATTTTCTTTCCAACTTACCAAGTAATGGTGGTAGATGAACGAATGAAATGATATATCCTCCAACTGCGCAGCAAACAAACAGAACAAGAAGGGAGAAAAGGTTGCCCCCTGGTAACGCCTCTGCATGAGTTAAAGTGTAAAGCACAATCCAGATTTGTAAACCAACTACGACAAACTGCACGTAAAATGAAAGATTTCCGTGAGGTGGTAACATAATTCCATGTTTGATAATTTTTTAAAAATGTTGGCATATTCCTGCAAAGGATTGTGACTAGCTAAGCAGGGTATACAGCATTTGGTACACTTCTCCTGCCATTGTTCACATTTATCTTTAACAGTTATTTTGTTTTCATCACTTTTACTGTGGTAGACAATGTCACCATTGGCTTCTTTATGCAGATCACCATTTTTCACGATTTCCTTGGCGTCATCATTTTGTGGCTTTATTTCTCCAAGACGCAATTCTTTTCCTTTGCTCATCTTCTTTCAGTCAGATGTGGTCAAACTCCTTTTAATATTCCTTTATTTTCGAAAAGAACGCAATTATCCTCACTGATGTTTTAGTTTCCTCCGGTTTTGTCCGTTTTCTCTCAATTTATGTTAGAATGAAAGAACGTATGCTAAAGAATGATGTCCGTGATTTATGTCTGTTGCACGACCACCAATCACACCGGTGCATCATGAGCGGAGCGGACATCATCATTGTCCCAAAAATAGATGTCTTCATTAAAAAAAAGGAAAATGTGTTGGACTTAAAAAAATAAATTTTTCGTGATTATCGACAACCAAATCACGTCAAGCATAAATAATACCTTGGTTGAGATGTAGATGTATGGTCTGTATTTCCATAAAATGAAAGTACATGTGTATACTTATTCCAGAAAATCGAATGTATTTGCACATTTACATGTAATATAATGATCAGAGTGGTCGATAATTGACAGGTCATATCCAAGTTTGATCGGTATTAGCATTTCGGCGCAGGTATTCTATATAACGAAAGCACTTAGTTTAAAAAAAAGCCAAATTCGTTGGCAAAAAAAAAAACAACACAAAAATTAATACAAATACTTTTCGTGTTTTTTTTTCATTATGTTTTTGCAGAGGAGTTGTTATCTTAGTTAGTATTAACTACCAAATCTGAAGCATCTGGTTGGCTGAAACGGAGATTTGTCTAAAGACAATCAGATGCTTCGGATTTGAGACTTATCGCCAATTTAGTTTTATGATTTCAGGCCCAGTTCGACACTTGCTAGTCCGATCATTCTCAGACCAGGAGGAGTCTTCAGTGCAAGTATGTATAAAGAACTGCTAGGGGTGGCTCCAAAGGGAGTTCAAATAGGTTGTTAAAGTAGTTGTAGTAGGTAGTTCAAACACTCTTTTAGGGTAGTTGTGATTTAATTTTCATGGGGATTTTGGCCAAAAAGTTGTAAATTTTCTTGTATTTTGCCTTAAAACTGTCCCCAAACGAACCACCTTTCTGGAAATCTTGCGTCCGACCATGGCTGCGACAATGATAATCTTAGCATTGCCTTCGAATAAGCTTTAAACAGTTGCAGAAGAGATTTTACTCAATGTCGGAAAAAGTGTCTGCACAGGAAAACTGCTGAGCACAATATCTTTCACAGAGCGCCGGGTGTTTGGTGGTCGTGTATTGAACGATTTTGGAATTTGATGAACAGTTTTTTGACAAATCATATGATTAATTAACATTTAAAAACAGAGTGCGCGTATCTTAAGTACAGACGTTCTTCTAATTAGTACATCATGGTTTAATATATGTTACAGATTCATGACATTGTCTTACTATCAGCTTTATTTAATAAACAAATCAAGTCTGGAAGACAGATACTCGTTAATGGGACATCAGTTTCTGTAACCTGTCTCTAAATCAAAATCAATTCATTAAAGCAGCCTATTCACAATTTAGGGTGCAATACTTAAATCAATTCATTAACGCAGCCTATTCACAATTCGGGGTGCAATACTTAAATCAATTCATTAAAGCAGCTCAATCACAGTTCGAAATGTGGTTTATATTAATTGCGCCATTATATAATGCTTTAAATCACTGAAAAGGAGCGAATTTCACCGAAATTTCGGACTTACACCTGTATCAGTACCCTTTCAATTAGTATCTATTGTGAGTGGATTTTACTGTGTTAGTAATGGCGTAACAACTTTGGGTTTAAATGTATTAATTTTGACGTTGATTGTGTAAGAATACTACGCCTTATTAAATACCCATGAATGATTTTTGCATAGTGCAGCGTTAATCCGAAAAGTTGATACAACTCGTCCGTTTCGGACAATGTCGCTTTCCAATTCTTTATTTTGCAGCTTCCCGTGTTCTATGTGACGTCATATACTTCGTCACGCTATGTTGTCGTAATTCTCCGGCACACAACGAACTCTATAATTTTTTATGCAATTCATAAATTTGGGATTATATTATTTACAAATGTCGCATTACTATTTGTATTTCTACTAAAATTTTGTTGTTTAGTTTATTTAAATTTGTTTTGAACGAGAAGATTTTATAATAAAAAGGAACATTATGACAGTAGTATGCTGTCTGTAGGTTCGTATTATTTCTCGTTGCGTATCTTGCGTATCTAAAGGTCAGAGGACAGTAAATAGAAAAGCCTGTCGCGGATTGGACAATTTTGTCTAGGGACGATTCGGACTTAATTTATTTTCAAAGATTCATTGGCCAAAACTATAGTGAATAGAAATATTTTTTTTGTTTTCAAAAATGTAAAATGACTAATTATATACCTAAAAATAAAAATGACTATTTAAAACACTGTTTGAAAGGTGATTTGTGTCACTTTAAAGAAGTTGGTACTTTCCTTATTTTGGGTTGAAGATTTGTTTACATTCTGGGGATGGTTACTTTCGGTTTAAAATGCTGAGAGGATGAGTTGGTGAAGACCCAGATTTCTGGCCATTTTTGATTTGCCCAAGAGTGCCACTTTGCAAATCTGTTGTAGTTTTGGAAATAGTCGTGTAAACTAAATCACAGGATGACCAAATCTTATAATGTAGGTCTATGGGAAACTATTTAGTGGTCTCTGACCTAAACCACATCACGCTCGACCTTCGGTCTCGCGTGATATTTTTTACATAAAAAACTCGAATAATATGAACCTACAGAATGCATACTGTTATATTATTCCATATTTATTTACTTTGTTTACTGCTCATCTACAGTTTACGTTATAAATTTTGATACTTGAAAACAAACACATAATACATGTACCAGCGACCAAGGTTATGAAACTGAGCATGGAAACCAGTTTCAAATCTCAAGCATCTGATTGGCTGAAATGGCGACCAGTCAATGGCAATGCAAGTCAACATCAAACAACGTAAATTTTTCCTATATGTCGGACATCGTGACCGGGCGTTCCTGACACTTTCTGGAGAATTCACAAAGCGACAAGCTAAACAAGTCATTTGTCATCCGGTGTTGTTCAACATCAGTTGTTAAAATTAAAATTTGTCTCATAAAATTGCAGTATTTTTCAAATTGTTTAAAAATTTATTTCTATTAATCTGTACTTACGCATCACTGAATGATTTACCAAGATATTGAATTACTTTTATACATACGAGGGATGATCCAAAATAACGTAGACTTTTGTTATAGATTTGATATATTTCAAAATACCACAAATAAAATAACATGAGCTTTAATCGTAATATGTCCAGCATATTTTTTACAAAATATCAGCAAAATACAACATCGCGTAAAAAAACTATGAACAATTAAAATCATACACTAAGCGCTATCCGGCGCACGTCAAATTAGATCTCTCAACGTGAACGACGTTAATTCACGGGCGCAGCGTTAGCGAAGCGGCGTATGATCAAAGTTTCTTTAAATAGACCCCGTAACCAGAATGCGATGCCGGGAAACCCATTGATTGAACATAGCACTGTTTTATTGCTGGTCAAAGCCTCGCAAGTGGTTATGAGGCGATCAAGAAATTGGTCTCTTCTCGCTCCTACCGCCGAAGAAACGACCGGGAATGCATAACCACAGTATCGCGGTTCTTTAGCAACGGGCGTTTACCTGTAAAAATAATTCATTACAAATTTGTATTTTTTTTATAAAACAAGTCTTTGGATTGCGGAAACAGTCTCTGTAGCTGTTTTCTCCAGTGTAATTCAAATAAATAACTTATTTATTCTTCTTTGATAATTTATGACATCTTAATGATTCAAATACCAAACAAAAACATTTTTAAAAACAAATTTGTTAATTTATTATTTACATGCCTTTAAATATGTAACTTGTTCGGCAATATTCGGTGCACGCTACCTCATCCAGTCTAGAATAGCTCGAAAAGCGCCACAACAGTTGAACTTTTGTCCGCTTCAATTGCCCCCCGGATTGACGTTACTGCCGTAACGCCGATTTTTTGTCATTTTTTCCTTACCCCAGGCCTATGTAATGGCTCTCCTGATCGTAAAAAATCCACAGGTACCACTTAAAAGCTACAACTCGGCTTACGGAAGGTTTCGTTTGCGTATGCTAAATTATTTTAGCTTTTCAGACGGTGACTTTCAAAGATCATTACGGAATTTTATAATAGCGCGTACTTGCGGGCGATCTGAAGACGGCATTTCTGACGTTTTCACGTTGGTGATAGCTCTCTTAAATATCGACTGTTTTTAAAACGCAAAGTCCGATTGACGTAAAATTTTGGCATGACATCATTCGTATACCGCGCTTTGAGGTTGCCAAGTTTGGCTCTTTTCCCAATAGTAGTTTTGTTTATATCGACAGGTATTTGCTTTATAACGTCCACTGGCAATGACGTGCGCCGCTTGCGTGTTACCACGGTTATTCAAATAAGCGACGCGCTTTTAAAATCGATTAAATATATAAATATTTTAGCTCAGTTTGTTACGTTTGTGTTCTGATTGAATTTAGTATATAATTTATTGCGAACGTGTTTCAAATTAAGATGCAATAACAAAAGTCTACGTTATTTTGGATCATCCCTCGTAACGCGCTAGACCAATTATTTAAATTGTGTAAATGCTTATTAATAAACACTAACATATCCTTAACTTTCAACCGGTCATGATTCTGATCACTAAAATACTATTATAGAAAATTTGATGTTTTTTTTTCAGAAAAGTGCTACAGTGAAATAATTTAGGAGAGAGTACATGAATCCCTCTATATAATACTTGAGGACCAGAAAAATGAGTGCAATTTACTAGCATGTTATTCTAATTTTCAAATAGATAAAAATAAAGTTTAAAAACCTACGAACACGACAAATATCAAAATATTGCAGGCTTGGTTTCATTTAGCCATTTTCAAAACAGTAATGGAAATGCATATAACTGTTAACGCCGCCTAGCCCGGGTAGAGCGCAACTCTATATTTACATAGATATATGTGCATCAACACGTATTAAATCTTTGTCTGATATTTGGGCTTTTAAATCTTCATTGCTTACCAGAGTAAATGCAAACATTGATAACAGTTCAACGATAGGTACTTTCTGCTTCATTTTAGTACATATAATACTCAAAGTTTGCTAAGCACCAACTAAACCAAAATTATTGTGATGTCTATATTACATATTATTTCAACAAAAATCATATAGTGATGTAACTAGAAGGCCCCATTGTACAAATAACATTGAATACAACCGTGCAAACTAGGCGGCGCTGTTTCATACCAACACCCGTCAACCGGCAGAGCCAGGAGCGGACGGCACATCCAGGCGCAGACACGGTAAGTTTTTTCATATTTGACAGCGGTGTAAGTAATTATCATTTTCACTTGTTTTGATTAACTCTTGGAAAGAAATATCGGCTGATTTTAAAAGCCAAATGAATTCTGCACATATTCGTTGATTTTTAAAGTGGTAGAAGGGATAATAAACATTTAATCGCGATTTAAATACGGAAGTTTGTGATGAAATCTTGAAGTTCTGTGTTTTATAGCAAAATGATCCATAGATCTGAAGCACTATTGGAAAATTTAATCATTCCCCTGGCAATATGTTAAATATAAGCATAAACAGACTTTTAACAATTTCGCGAAGGCTTGGTGAATAGAGCTGGGGTATAGAAATGGGCGGGTCCATGGAGCAGAAAGTGAATTTATTGGCGGGGACCAGGAGCAGGTATAATCGAGTACGGAAAATCGTTTGATGTATTGTTTTGACACTATTCTACATTCTCAATAATAAAATTTGTTGACATACAGTGATAGTATTGTCCGTCCGTATGTCTGTTCATGTCGCAAAGTATACAAAATCATTTCTAAAGTGGTTTGGTAAGCTTGTAATGCATGAACTCTCTTAAGTTAACTGAATTATCGCTGGTTAAAAATTGGTCACACTGTTGTTGATCGTTCACAGGAAAAAGCACATCAAAACACCGAAAACGAAAGTTAATGACTGACGTTCAGTTCACACCAGATAATGTTAAAACTTATTTCACCGTCATTACTTTATCAATTTCTCTAAACTTTACAAAATTGTAAGGCTAACTTTACCTGTTTTTTTAAAGCAGTATTTGCTTTTTTCAGCACGTTGTGTTTTGGTTAAATTTGCGATAAGTGAAGTTCTTGAAATTTGCGAATTATGTTAATATTTTCTGATATAAAGCTCAAAAACGCATCTGTTGTCTCAAAATCAATTGGGAATTATAAAATATAGAACTTCTTCCACGTCCACATCTTTTTATTGTTTGATATTTTATATTAGTTTATCGTAAGTGCAAACAAAACCCATAAAAATCTCGTTAAAGATATGCGCAAGCTTTAAAAGCCAGTAATACACTCAAACAAAGTTCTAATTGGTCACTTTTTGTCCGTATGTTTTTATTACAAAGACATTGAATTCACTATTAATGATCATCTGCCAACAACAGTCTTCAACTTAAGTTTTAATCTTTTAATAATTGACTTTGGAACAGTTTGGTGAGAGTTATCCTTCATTTGCTTAAAATGCATTTCTTGCATAAAAAGGTCAAGCAAACAGAAATTTGCTCTTAATTTCTTGTTTTGTTTTAATAGGACCTCTCATTAGTAGGAAAACATAAACACTTATTAATCAACAGCACATTTGTTTAAATAAATCCCCTTCAAATTATCCAATTTTAAAATTACCTCTTTTTCAATTAAAGATTGTTCTAATTTTGACCCTGCGGTGTAAGTAAATTGTATTGGATTAATTTAAGAAAACAATCAATTAAGATTAAAAAGACATTAGAGAATTGATTTCAAGACAAAACAGTTCTTTCCACAACCTCTCTTGACGTAGGGAAGAAACGAAACTATCATACATTGTTAACAAATACAATTGATGACCAATTAGAACTTTTGTTGAGTCTATAGTCTTATCATAGAATGAAAACTCGTGCTTAACTGGTAAAGGCAAATATGTTACCAAAGATAATTTACATACGTTTGTTTTTAAATGGTCCTTAGGCCGGATAAAAATGATATATAAATTTTGGAATGAACTAAGGTTTTACATTGTTCTTTTAAGTTATGGTCACGTATCAAAAGTGGTAAAGACGGACGGAAACGGCGTTTTAACATTACTGTAATGTGAATGGTTAAATTAAACACGTTTATTCTTTGAAAATACTAAAATGTTTTACTTTACGCTTGGTCTTAACGCATTTCCTTAATCAGTATATGTGTATGCTAAGGTACTGAAGTTTATTTTGGCAGAAAATGGATTCGTTACCAACTTTACACCGTACATTCGCAAACAATTTTTCATTTACACTCCGTTCATAACTTAGCTAGACACTGTACACAAGGCATGGCCGTTTTTCGCAAATGTGTTATAGTTGCTCTCGAGTTGGAGATTGCCGGTTTTAATACAAGTGGAAGAAAGTCTTTATTTTATAAATCCAGATTTAGAGACAGAAAATGCGTTTTGTGCTTCATTATTGGAAATTATAAACAAAGTTCGCAAAAATCAACAACTAGGCTACACTTCATCGCAAATTTAACCAAAACTAAAAACTACCCAACGTGCAGAAAAAATCAAATACTTCTAAAAACATATTTAGCGTCATCAATTTTGGTTTGTTTACATTTAAGGAATGATTCTTATTTTGGTGCGGTTCATGCAGATTGATGCTAGCGCTTTATGGTAAATTTGCCAGCTCTCGCGTGCACGTCCAATCTGCATGAACCGCACCAAAATAAGAATCATTACTTATATTTACATTTTATTCATTTTTTTCTTTAAATAAACTTAAGTCGAACGCTTTCAAAAATTAGTATTAAGTGAAAAGGGGGAGTAATGCGTGGGAGTTTTCAATAGTAACAGCCATGACGTTACTGACGTCATTACTGGTCATGCGGTTCATGCAAAATGAACCGAATTTTTTTAAACGAAGAAATCAACAGGAATGTAAATATAAATCGATAAAGAAATGATGGTGAAATAAGTTGAAACATTACCAGCCATTCAACTTTCGTTTTCGGAACAGAACATATATAGTTTCTATCAAAGTTAAAAAAACTCTCAGGAAATTAGAAGAAAAGTAATCCCAGAAGAAGTTCGATAACTAATGTTTAAATCTTTATTTGAAATCAATGAAGAACGTTTTATTCTTCCGTGGGAAGAGATATAGTGTACAGAGGTAGTCCAAATTAAGTCCAGAGCTTATTTTTTATGTTTCGACTAAAGCTGATAATACCCCAGCGTGATCTCATTCCCCTCAATGACGAAATGATGGCTAACCATGTTTTAATGACACAGACCGGTTAATAATTCAATGTTTAATGAAGTTCACATTTTCAAAATGCCGTCATAGTTTGAAGCCGTTAAAATGATCCAGTTGCAAACATATACTAAGGCGTATACTGATTAAATAGAGATAATTTAGTTAACTAATGATAGTTCATGCATCACAAGCTTACATAACTCCTCTAAAATGATTTCTGTATACTTTGCGACATGAACAGACATACGGACGGACAATACTATTATTGTATCTTAACGAAATTTTATTATTGAGGACGTAGAATAGTGTCAAAACAATACATCAAACGATTTTCCGTACTCGATTATACCTGCTCCTGGTCCCCGCCAATAAATTCGCTTTCTGCTCCATGGACCCGCCCATTTCTATACCCCAGCTCTATTCACTAAGCCCTTGCGAATTTGTTAAAAGTCTGTTTATGCTTATATTTAACATATTGCCAGGGGAATGATTAAATTTTCCAATAGTGCTTACAGATTTATGCAGATTTTCAGATCTATGGATCATTTTGCTATAAAACACAGAACTTCAAGATTTCATCACAAACTTCCGTATTTAAATCGCGATTAAATGTTTATTATCCCTTCTACCACTTTAAAAATCAACGAATATGTGCAGAATTCATTTGGCTTTTAAAATCAGCCGATATTTCTTTCCAAGAGTTAATCAAAACTAGCGAAAATGATAATTACTTACACCGCTGTCAAATATGAAAAAACTTACCGTGTCTGCGCCTGGATGTGCCGTCCGCTCCTGGCTCTGCCGGTTGACGGGTGTGATACCGTTCAATTAAGAGGGAACGTGACACTTCGCGCGAAATTTCGCGTTTCATTTAGAAATTTGGTATGGTTTTTATTGACGATGACTCCTTCTAGAAGCTAGCTAATCACTTTTACGGAGCTGGATGAAAATTGGGTTTTTTCAGTTTCATTTATTCTTTAATAAATTGGCGCTGAAATAACCCTTCCGATGATATAAGATTGTCATATTCTGACAAATTTTGACAATGTGTGTGACCTTAAGCTGCATTAATGTATCCGGGATTGGTACGGTATGTACGAGTACCCGGGATTTGTAGGGTATGTACCCGGGATTTTTAGGGTATGTACCCAGGATTTTTAGGGTTTGTACCCGGGATTTGTAGGGTACTCAGTCTTTACTTTCATTTGTAATGCTGAAAGTTTATGACTGAATTATTGCAAAAACGAATGTCATTTACCGAATGCAGACATCCATAGATGTCTCTGGCAAAAATTGACTTTTTTTCACCACAATCACCATAGCAATCTTGAACATTATCCCAATTCAAATTCCAAATAAACCCCGAAAACTCATTAAAATCGTTAAAGCATGTGTCTATATTACATGTATTTTTAAAATCACTAATGGTGTACATAGACATAAATAAAATTAATATCGGGCAAACATCAAAAAATTATGTACAAAATTTTCTTGGTGCTTTCCGAACTTTGAGTACAATGTATATATTCAATGTATTTTAACCGAGACGAAGAGCTAGTTAAATTCAAAATCAGTAATCATATTCAAAACGCCTGACGTCCGGTCGTGACAGACGAAAGAAGACATGAAATAATTATAGGACAAATAAAACGAACTTATTATAAACAAATAGTACAAAAGTGGGGGTGGGGTGGGAAATCCAAATTGCTTCCACATAACCCATCTCAATGGCACCTTTCACGATATTGTAAACTTTTTGAACCCTTAACCATTTTACTTTTTCATTTTGCTTTTTCATCTCTCTTTAACAATATTTTCTCGTGATTGCCACGTTACTGTGGTTGTAGGCGGCATTGCCACGTTGCTGTTGTTTTAAGCGTCATTGCCACGTTACTGTCGTTGTAAGCGTCATTGCCACGTTACTGTCGTTGTAAGCGTGATTGCCACGTTACTGTCGTTGTAAGCGTGATTGCCAAGATTCTTTCGTTGTAAGCGTTATTGCCTTGTTACTGTCGTTGTAAGCGTTATTGCCTTGTTACTGTCGTTGTAAGCGTTATTGCCACGTGACTTTCGTTGTAAGCGTCATTGTCACGTTACTTTCGTTGTAAGCGTTATTACATGTTACTTTCGTTGTAAGCGTCATTGCCACGTTACTGTCGTTGTAAGCGTCATTGCCACGTGACTTTCGTTGTAAGCGTCATTGTCACGTTACTTTCGTTGTAAGCGTTATTGCCTTGTTACTTTCGTTGTAAGCGTCATTGCCACGTTACTGTCGTTGTAAGCGTCATTGCCACGTGACTTTCGTTGTAAGCGTCATTGTCACGTTACTTTCGTTGTAAGCGTTATTGCCTTGTTACTTTCGTTGTAAGCGTCATTGCCACGTTACTGTCGTTGTAAGCGTCATTGCCAAGGTACTTCCGTTGTAAGCTTCATTGCAAAGTTACTGTCGTTGTAAGCGTCATTGCCACGTTACTGTTGTTGTAAGTGTCATTGCCACGTTACTGTCGTTTCAGAGTCATTTCCACGTTACTGTCGTTGTCAGCGTATTGCCACGTTACAGTCGTTGCAATCGTCATTGCCTCGTTACTCTCGTTTTCAGAGTCATTGCCACGGTACTGTCGCCGTAAGCGTCATTGCCACGTTACTATCATTATAATCGACATTGCCACTTTACTGTCATTATAAGCGCCATTGCCACTTTACTGTCGTTGTCCGTCGGCTTTGCGACATGTAACGTGTTGAGTAAACAAATCGACAAATAGACAATACAAAATTGCCGCATTGGTGTTCCGTATTGGACGTAAGTTGGGGCTTTTTTTTTTAAAAGGAGGAAAAGTTGTGATAATATTATAATAGCCTTTATTAAAAATTTTCGATACATTAAACAATTGAATTCAAGATAAAAAAAGAACAATTATGATTTTAAAATACCGGCCTGAATTTCGTGCACATGTACTGGCACTTTCTCAACAAACATATAAGATAGTTAGTGGTATCAATTCACAAATAAAAAAAACAACATAGTTTTGCATAACTTAATATCCGCATGTCTACAGGTAAAACATTGTTATTCCCAAGCGCTTCATGGCGGCAAAGAGTTTACGGAAATAGCCGGAAAACGCCGAAAATCGAGAGGAACTGGAAATACGTTGATCTCTACGAAATCTGTCTTCATTAAAATGAGGGTACTTTAAACTGGACTTAATTATCTGTACATGGTATTCACATGTTTACCGTAAACGCGCGATTCCTCGTGCGATCAATGTGCTCGCTCGCTAGAACTCGGATGTAAAGTATAGACTCCATCAGGGCTACCATTCACCAAAAGGTCAGATATTGTCCTAAATTATTGTTTACCATAAATTTTTAAAATAGATTCTGTTTAACAATTGAACATTGCAAAATAGTATGTATAATACGTAATACTGTCCGATATTGATAGTGGCGTTCTTTTTTTACTGAACATATAAATGGTAAAATTGTTTTTAAAGCAGCCACTTCCACTGAGCAACATTTGAAGACTAAACTGGGCCAATACGAGAAGTGCTGGGCCAATACGAGAAGTGCTGGGCCAATACGAGAAGTGCTTGGCCAATATGAGAAGTGCTGGGCCAATACGAGAAGTGCTGGGCCAATACGAGAAGTGCTGGGCCAATACGAGAAGTGCTGGGCCAATACGAGAAATTCTGGGCCAATATGACTAATGAGTATTGCTGGGCAAATATGAGATAGTTAATTAATAAATATTTATATATACGTACGTGTATTTATTTCAAAACGCTTGAATAAAGTTTGAAAAAAGGAATAACACATGTTTGTTTTACAATTTATTTTATTTTCACTTTCAACATAACTTTTTGATAAACAAACATAGAAAACATGATAGTATAATACATAGACATGAAAACATGACAAATAGGAAAGATGACCAGGAAAACATGATAATATATAGACAAACAAACAAAACTAGATAACATGACACTGTATGTAAACAGACATAGAACAGTGTTTATATAGTGACTAGAGGTAAGAAACATGATGATATTGATAAATAGACCTAGAAAACATGATAGTATAGGTAAACACTCGTAGAAAACATCTTAATAAACGTAAACAGACATAGAAAAAAACACGATAATATTGTAAATAGACCTGGAAAATATGTTAATATATGTAGACACACGTAGAAAACATGTTATAAAACAGATATAAAGTTAACATGATCATATAGGTACACCAACCAACAAAACAGGATCATATGATACCCGTATAAACTAAGGTCTTTTGAAAGAACTTCGATAATTTTTGACAACATTTTTTTTACATCAACTGCAATTAGAAATTGTACGTTATTGCCCATGTTAGGATATTTTCACTTGCAATAACAAACATTTCATACAACGATCTTCTAATTCGAGCGTACGCTATTACCAAGCGATGCAAGAAGGCAGTCACTGTTAACGAAATACCCCAAACAACTATTGTTTCGTGAAGTTCAATTGTAGGACAGATCCCTATTCAAATTGTTTGACCATAAATAAACATTTTGATGAAATATCTGGCTTCTTGGTGAATGGTACCCCTGGGGTCTCGCGAGTAGGCGGTCTTTCCGTCACGGAAGCAAATATTCATTTGTAAGTCCCGCTAAAACCAAAATACCCCTACAGATTTTGTAGTGTTCAAAGTATTGAAAATTCTAAAATGCTTTGCTATACATATCCGATAGAAATAGATGGCGAATTTTTAATGAACACATAAGTGGTAATACTGTATCTATGACTACATCATTTAAAACATTTACATCCCATGAACAATCGACTCGCCCCACCCACGTTTCATTTATAAATGAGTTCCGGATTATACATTATTATTATCCTGTGGAACTCCCGTCACTTGAACTTCAATGACGGATGTATACTTGTCATCGTTTTCATCTTTGACGATGTTTTCTGCAGAGGTTTCGTTTACTATTTCATTTTCGATATTATTCACTTGCACTGTTGTTTGTTCACTATTCTGTCCCTTTTCGTTTGGGAAAAGTGTATTTTCAGTATTAAGCGCTTCTATATTTTCTTGGTTGGTTGGTTCCTCTAAATCTGTAATCTCCAAATCTGCTTCGTCTTCTGTTTCTATAAAACAAGGATTGTCTATACCTTCATTTTCACAGGAAGCGGAAGTACTACAATTTTCCGTCACATGATTAACGCCTGTTTCGTTCGCAGTTAATTTCGATGACCGATTTTTAAGAATGAGAGATAACTCGGTTTTGAAGTTTTGATCATCAATCGATCGGACGTCAGCTGATGTTTCTCTAGGAGCTGTTATAGATTCTTTCGGAGCTGCAATGGATAAATCATTTCACAGTTTTAAAATTGAAACATATTTAATTCCATGAAGGTTCTCTCATTCTGAAAGTTAGGACTGAAGTCATTTTCGAAGTTAACACGTTAAAAATCTTATATAAATTGCCACTAGGTATAATATGTAGTAGTTACAGTAGTATAAATTTTCAGTCCGCATTTTTATTGATAATTTTCACACTAAATTGAGACAATACGTACTCATTAATCATGAAAGAGAATTGGAAAAAGAGGCTCTGGAGCGCCTAGGTGACCTGAACACAGTTAGATGAATAGCCTTAGAAAATACCTAACTTCGATATTCATAAACAATTATTTTCCGCGAAACTAGGTGATATCACAGAAAGTTCATAAGAATCCGAGTAATTTGCTTTACCTTTTTCAGTAACAATGGCCACTTTTTCGGCTATCACTGTCGCCTCATCTGTTTTAGTAACCACGTGGTCTTTCTCTACCGGTTTATCTTCAGACCTTACATCTTCTTGGTCACCTATGTATATTAAAGGTTAATCATGAGTTCTCTTAAAAATAACAATTTGCTTTCAGATCTAATTTGTCCTTAAGAAGAATGCTGATGATTGTTGTACAATTATAGGGCGAGTTAATGATATTAAGTCTGAATGCAATTAATGGTCGCCACAACTCGAATGTTTCGCCTTTGCTAAGTCTAGCTCATAATGCATTAAATTGAGCAATTAAATGGTCAGCCATCCACCATCCTTTACCCTCTTCATGCAAATGTGTAAAATCTATTAAACAAAAACACCAATCAATATTTTCTTGGGTGATTAAATAATTTTAATAAAACAACCTCTTAAGATAAACAATTATACAATAGCACAAGCACAATTAACAATTAAATCCTACTTATACGAAGCATTGATAAACCCATCAGGCCTGCCGAATCTCCGGATTTTAAGTTACTTCTCCGGATCTCCGGATTTATAGTCAAAATCTCCGGATTTCTATGAAATTAAAAAAAAAGATTAATTAAACTTAATTTAAAAGTTGTTCAATTAAAGGAATAGTTATTCTACTGTAGTCGCACGTTTCCTGTTTATTACGAAATAACGAGATAACGAGGATGTGGTCAGCGACCTGCTGCCTCAGTGCCTCTGGCACAACTATACAATAACCGCGTATCATAAACCTGAATTAAAATATTAATATTTTAACCCAGTATAAACTAAACAACGGCCTCTATGCTACACCTGCCTTTATCTATTTTCATTGCATGTTCATTCTAATATTGTCAAAAAAAAACAAAACAGGTCTTAACAGGGTTAACAAAAAGTAAAATAAAGAATGATAAAAATAGACAAAAGTTATGTTAATTAAAACAAGATTTTAACCATTTCTAACCAAATCGGCAAAATTTATTTATAAACTTCCTTGAAGAAAATAATTATAAAAAAGAACATGGGGAAAATATCATCATCATCATCATCATAATCATCATCATTTTTGTTCAGTCACAGTCATAGTGAACATCAGCAACAAGATATTAAAACAACAACAACATCATCCTGATCATCGTCGTCATCATCATTGAAATATTCAGACAAAATCTTCGGATTTTTAATGAAGAAGTTTTGGCAGGCCTGACCCATGTTACCTAACTTTTTTCTATCAATAAAACCATGTTACCCCTCTGTTTTACTATCAATAAACCCATGTTACACCCCCCCCCCCCACGGTTTTACTATCAATAAACCCATGTTACCGCCCTGTTTTACTATTAATAAACCCATGTTTCCTCCCTGTTTTACTATCAATAAACCCATGTTACCTCCCTGTTTTACTATCAATAAACCCATGTTACCTCCCTGTTTTACTATCAATAAACCCATGTTACCTCTCTGTTTTACTATCAATAAACCCATGCTACCCCCTGTTTTACTATCAATAAACCCATGTTACCGCCCTGTTTTACTATCAATAAACCCGTGTTACCTCCCTTTTTAATATCCGATTCGATAGACCCATGTTCCCTCCCTTTGTAATGAGCAGTACTAACAAACCTTGTACTAGAAACCTTGGTCCCAGAATGGCCATAAGCGTGGCTCCGACAGGTGCGCAGATGATGATAGCTAGGACGGATATGGTAAGTACGTCCGTGGCGTACCGCTTAGCTTCCGGATCTGGATTGTCGGACTTCAGGACCGTATCCAGTGCCATGCCACCAATCGCCGCCTGCAAGTATATAAAAATCACGTGTTGATAAGAATTTCAAATTGGATGATTTAAAGGGTAGCAACAAGGAAGTATAAGAAATGAAAGTATAGGTAAATAAAATTATAGCAAGAGCAGACGTTGTGGGGAGGGTGTTGTTGGGGTAGGGGAGACTTGCGATAATATTACTGTTAACTTGCAAACAGCGGAATATCGATTTGATTCAACCGAGAAAATTCTATTACTCACAACTGGAAAGGACAGGCAAGTAAAACATATGGATAACTAAACGAGAATTAAATGGAAAATACCCATACATAAACGGGAATCAAATGGAGCATACCCATACCTAAACGTAAATTAAACGGAACATATCTATACCTGAACGGTTGCCTTTGACAACCAGGTCAAGGTCACAAAAACGCGTTCCTTGACATTGAAGCCGGTACCCAGAGTGACGTGGAATGAGATGATACTCCTCACAACCAGCCCCACAGCCAGTGTCGCGATACCAAGACCTGCAGTAGAAATGCAGCATAAATTTTAAGCCATAGACCATATAAATTAACTTAACGTAAACATTTCAGAAGTAAGCTGCTCGTTAACCTTGACCCTCAAAACTGGTCATTAAGAAATATATCATGTTTAATGCTAACACAATTTCTTTGCTCTTACACATCTTTATCAGACTTTGAGGATCGGAATTTACCGAATATTTCCGATTTGCTATGTTTGATTTTTATCAGATCTGTTATAAATTATATTATTCAATAAACAGTGTCCTTTATTGAGTTTTTTGTTTGGTAAATCATTCTTATTTATAATTCCTTACGTCAAAAATAAAAATACGTAGAAAGAACGTATGATTTTTACCGGCTGTGTGTGACTGAATTTTGTGCACACATACCGCCGAACCAATCAGTCCAAACAGGAAGTGTTGCACAATTAACCAGGTCAGCGCCATTACAGCTGCAACTTCGTCCTGCAAATTCATATAAAAACATTTAATAGGAACACAATTCAGACTAATTTTGTTTGGAACAGAGTTTTTAAAACTTTTCATAAAGGAAAACCTTAAACATGACATGACAATATTGTTCGTTTAGTTATCTTTTGTGGTAGTCAAGACCGTTTTTTCCAAGAAAGAAAATTTTGGATTTTGCAAAAAAGTATGATTTATCATGCTGGTCACATTTATAGGCAATACAGTGAAACTTCGTTATTAAGAACCCATATAAGAGTCGGAACAGTGGGCTTAAAAGTGGGGTAGTGTATAGTTTTGGGGGAAGAAAATCATGCAAAACTATAAAAATGAGGCATTTGAATAGTGGTTTTATCATTGGTCCTAATTTCGGGTTGGTCCTAAGGAATGGTTTCGTTTTATGTCTTTTTAGTATGGGTATTGTCGGATCTGTCTGTCCGTACGTTTAATTTCATCATCAACACCGTAACAAATTACAACGGATTACGGATATTCACATTTCAAACCATCCTGACGGATACATTCTCGGTTTTACTTACTGTCTCTCCGGGTTGACGCTGTTTCCTCCACTTGTATGCCGCTACTGTTGCTGTTGTAAGACAGCCTATGGGACCAGCCCCGGATAAACCAACCTCTGAACTCCCAAAAATCGCTATCAGCCCGGCACAGATAAGCATTGTATATCGGAAAAACAGTTTGTGTGCCTGTGAAAAAAAAACAGTAAATAAACGAACAAATTTCAGATGTACAACCCACCTTTTCGAAGAATTCAGATTACATGTATACATGTTACGAATTCTAATTAAAATGGAGGAACTTGAGTGCATATAATAATTACTTCCTTCCGACCTTTAAAAATGTTGTACAACTTTAACATACACCTACATATGTGACAATTTTTTAATTCTGTACTGATAGTGAAAATAACATCAGAACGGACGAACGAAATCATCTTCTCGACCCTCCCCCACTCACACACACCAACTTCTAATTAGTTTATCATGATGGAGACAAGATGACAGCTAACTTACGCAGTGTTTGGATGGGAAGTACCAGAGAAAGATTCCGGCGACGAACCCATACAAGATACCAACAAAAACACCAATAGGTCCCTTAAATATTGTCACCACAAGATTACCTGTAAAGATAAACAACCAAATGTGTTTAAACAAAACTGCTAAGTGCCAGCATTAACATACCTAGGTCCGGCACTTGCCACATACCGTTCATTACTACTAACTCCACAGTTGACAGCATCTCTCATAACGGCTACATTTGTGCTGTTGAGTTCACCAGCTTTAAATCATCTGACATGTAAATTCGTATTCAGTTAGAGAAATCTGAGCGTGGCCATAAAGAGTTAAAGACTAATTACTAATCAGATTATTTGTGTGATATCTAATATTCTTACTATTTTCTGGTTCGTATTGTATTGTAAGACCCATTTATTTTCAAACATTTCTTTCAGTATGCGAGAGTGAAAAACAATACTACGGCTGATGTATAAAATGATTAAAATATCCCCAAATCCCACCCCCTCAAAAATAAGTTCTGTTTATATAGAACCGAGAAATTTCCCAAATATACGAGGTCTATAAATATCGTTATGTTTATTTAGAACCGAGATATTTCTCAAATATACGAGGTCTATAAATATCGTTATGTTTATTTAGAACCGAGAAATTTCACAAATATACGAGGTATATAAATATTGTTACGTTTATATAGAACCGAGAAATTACCCAAATATACGATGGTCTATAAATATTGTTGGTAGAAAACAATACGTATATTTTTTTAGGTCTAAACACTAGCTGTTGTGGGGTGTATATGAAATCAATAAACTGAAATCATTATTTAACAAGAAATATCTTAAAAAAAGATAAACGGCGTAGATTGTATATGAAACGATGCAGTTTGTAGCTGGTATTATTCACTTCATCTTGATTTATGTGTAAATTAAATAATTACATTGTGAATCCTTCACAATTACTTTTTATTAAAATTACCTATATTTGAATGTAAAACACACAAAATAAGGAAGAGATAAAGAGATTTTATTTTTTTTTATAAATGTGAATCTAATAATTATGAAAAACGGATTTTAAAGGTCTTTGCTTTATTAATACCTTAAACATAAAAACAAGTTAGTAGAGGATGTATTAATTACCAAGATAATAGAGAAATTCAGTAAAGATCTTAAGACTTATTGTGAGCAATAAACAATAATACAGAGTTGTAAGTGTTTCCTTCAAAACTTGAAGAGAAATTCCTAATAACATGAAACAATTCTAGAATATATCACAACTTTCTGCTCTGTGAAAGCTGTATGCTTTAATTGCAATCTGATAAAATTCATATGAAAACCGTTACGCTAACATGTTCTTAGATAATGCTTTAATAGCGGACTCGAAGTTTTTTCGCGTAACATATTACACGTATTTGCCAGATTTAAGACAAGTAAGCACATTGTAAAATCCTCAGTCGCGATAAAGAATGAGTTTTATATAAGAAACGTATTTTAAAAGGCCTTGGTTGTGTTTATTCTTAAAACATAATGTATCAGATGATATATCAATGGCTGAAAGACTTACATAGCGAACTCAGTGTTTATATCGCGTAGCATATTATATACAGCTGACCGATTTAAGAGACGGTAAACATTTGACGAATTACTGAAAGAGCTGGGATAAATTTCCATTAACTAAAATCTCACAAATATTACAATAATTCAAGCTCGCAGATTTTATTACTTAAATCTTAAGCTTTACAGTGAAAGTGTAACTTCGTTTTCTTTAAGCCATTTCCACTTACTTTCACTTTCATTTTGTATAGGTTGATATAAAAGAGTAATAATTACTTCCTGCCGACCTTTAAAAATGTTGTACAACTTTAACATACACCTACATATGTGACAATTTTTTAATTCTGTACTGATAGTGAAAATAACATCAGCACGGACGAACGAAATCATCTTCTCGACCCTCCCCCACTCACACACACCAACTTCTAATTAGTTTATCATGATGGAGACAAGATGACAGCTAACTTACGCAGTGTTTGGATGGGAAATACCAGAGAAAGATTTGTTGTTGACAAATAATCCTAGCCAATGACGAGTACTGTAGTGTGCCTCATTTCAACATCTTTCAACACAAGAATATAGCAAAGATCTAAACGTCAAAGCTTAATCGTTTCAAACAGTACGGTGTAATTGTTTAAAAATCCCAATAGATACCTCTTCACCCTGCTAGATGCCTCTCTGGTGGAAATAGCTACCAATCGAAATAGTTTATTTAATTTTCCCGCTGCATAATAATATAATACGACTATTATTTACAACACTTCATTGGTTAATAAAGTAGGTCAAAAGTGAACTTTTACAGCTACGCCGAAAAAGGGAAAACGATCCTTTTCTTTACATACCATCAGAAAAGATAATTCCGAGAAATACAGAAAATCCGGTGACACACAACACGTTGTCGAGCCCGCCTGCCGCCAGCAGCATTGTGGGTATTCCTTTTGCCACCCCATACCGACGTTCCTGGAGACTAACGAGGGAGGGAACGGTAACAGCGGGAGATAACGCACCCATAATGCATCTAAAACGACAGCAATTAAATTTAGAAAATATGTTTAGCAGCCTTTTTGTTTTCAATTACTGATACTCCTGAGGCAAAATCGAACATTCAAAACTTATTCGTGTCAACAAATACACATTTAAAACTGGAATCTAGAATAGTCTAATAATGAAAGTTGTTAATAAAACCATATTGAATATCTAATCATCTCCCAAAGCTAAAGTTCTTGGTTTGAGAAATATGCATTGAACAGAAAACTATTGTTACCGATTGGAGCTCATAGAAATTAAATTGTGTAGGATAGTGGTCTAGCTCTTTCCGAAAACCATGAAAATATTCCTCTCCTACATAATTATACTTCTTGATATCTTATTGTAGTATATTTTCAGTACTGACATTGAATACCATCAAAATATTCTTGTCCTACACATTTCTACGCGCACTACTTTTTCAAGCGCAAAACAGGTTAAAATATCGGCATTGTGAAGCGTCTAAGAACTTGTCATAATGTATACTGCTAGGTTCTAATTATATATTACATGTTGCAAGCTTCATTGTCAAATGCTTTCAATATCCAAATTCCTCTGCAACTACATTGTTTAGGAATCAAACTGACCCTAGCATAAGACTCCACACCCAAGGGAACCCTAGGAGGAACTTGGACACGACTGTCGTGGTGATGATCTCTCCGGCACAGGGCAAGACGGCCAGACGAAGAACGGCCCACGATAATTTCCGGAGTTTCACGATGTCCAGACCGAGGCCAGCTCGTGTAAGAATCACCGTAAGGGCAATTTTCCTAAAATATCAATGATACACTGTTTAGGATGATATTTATCGCAGTATTTTTAAACATACAAGTTTTTCTTTGAATCTTTTTGTTTCGTTTAAATAATAATTATACATTGTTTAAAAATTGTGGTATAACTACTGTTACTGAAATTAGTTTTTTAAACTGTATAACACTGACAATATACATGTACATTGTTTAACGATTTAACCAATACATACTTTGACCTCCAACAAATGGATGCGTTTTCTCTTTAGCAAAGGAATCGGACCTTGCAGTTAAACGATAACAGATTTTGCTAAGTTTTTAATATTAATGTATTCCAGAAATAAATCATGAAATGCAAGATTTGTTATATTAAACATTGTACACTGTACCTTAAAGCTGAGGCCCACTTGGTGTCAATATTCTCACCGATGGACTTGATAACAGGTACATTTCTTAGCAGCAGTCCCACAATAAGCATTCCTGAAACAGAATTAATGCTTCGTTTCATGTGTATGGAAAGGTGTACATAAGCATTGAGTTTTGGCTTCTTATCTTTGCCTGTGAAACACAGATTTTCGCCAATTTTGGAAAGAGTGCAAGCAAATTATGGATATTAAAAACTGCTATGACAATAATTTTCATATTAAATTATATTTTGTGTCTTAGGAACACCAACTTATCCCTTTCCTCCATAGATACACCTTTATTGCAAGGGCGAACAGTTAAGACCCAGATCAGCCGTCACATCCGTGCCGTCTGATCAGGATCTAAACTGGTCGCTTTTTTGATTCGTTAGGTTATTTCTGACCAAAATGCCAGCATTGAAGATCCTTATCAGACAGCACGGATGTGCCGGCTGATCTGGATCTACACTGGTCGCACATGCGTAAAATGCGTATTTATGGAGGGAAGTGGTTAAGAGATTTAGTGATGGTCTGGAGGTATTGTGGAACACTCTGTGTGATGATTTTAACCTCTGTGCAAATTTTATGTATTCTTTAGTACATTCAATCAACCTTTGAAATATATTGTGGAGCTTAGATCACGGTTTTATTATAGATCGACTAATATTATTTAATATATTGTCACTCTTTTATCAACAATAATACAAAGAACAAATCAGATTAAAGAAACTTTGAATTTTTACTAGAACGTTATGTTTTCAGTGATAATATAATAATCTGCCTGTATTATTGTTTTGTCTATTTAGCTGTTACTATCACTGCAATTGATGTTTGATGAGATATAGCTAATACGTAATAATGTTTACACTTTTCTCTATAAAATTGTCTGTTCACCCGCCACAATGTAGTGCCATCAAACATTTGCATTTTCTTTTGCCAATATATATGTGAATCTTGAAATCTTTGATCTTGAAAATTTTTATATATGTTAACAAATAACGGAAAAGAAAAACAAATTAATTCAACTGTTAATGGATTTAGTTTATTAAAAAAGGTATCGGGAGCCTTTCCCGCATTTCTTTAATAATTTAACAGTCTCGTGCTTAAAATATTATTGTTTTCCCCATGTTACATTGTACAGTGTATTAAGTGTATGGATAAATTTTAAACTTGAGACAAAAATTGACTTAACTTTTTGTTTGGTATGTTTGTTAGCATGTTTTATTTACTTTACTTCTGTCAGTGTGCTTGTTACAGCCATATTAATTGTTTGCGGTTATTTACTTGTTCATGCAGTTATGCTTTATAGTGTTTATATTGCTCGAAGGCAAACATAAATAAGACATCAAATATATTTATTGTCATAATTACAAATTTCATGTCAGGTCGTCACATTTTACCTCATTTGATCTGCACTAATTACACTTTCCATGTCAGGTCGTCACTACTTCTTGACATTTTACCTCATTTGAACTGTACTTCCAAAATTTACAAAATATTTTGTGTATTCTGGGAAAATTTAATAGGAAAACTGTAACAAAATTGATTTAAATATTTTCTTACCAAGTAATGGCGGTAGATGAGCGAATGAAATAAGATATCCTCCAACTGCGCAGCAAACAAACAGAACAAGAAGGGAAAAGAGGTTGCCCCCTGGTAACGCCTCTGCATGCGTTAAAGTGTAAAGCACAATCCATATTTGTAAGCAAACTACAGCAACCTGCACGTAAGATGCCAGTTTTCCGTGAGGTGGTAACATGAAACCATGTTTAATTTTCTGGAAAATGTTGGCATTTTCCGGAAGTGGATTCTGACTGGTTAAGCAGGGTATACAACATGACTTGCAGTTCTCCTGCAATTGTTTGCATTTATCTTTTACGGTCATTTTGTCTTCATCACTTTGACTGTGACTGACTACTTCACCATTGGCCTCTTTATGAACATCACCATTGTTTACGGTTTCTTTAGCGTCATCTGCTAGTGGTGGTTTTACGTCAGGAAGACCCAGCTCCTGGTTTTTGCTCATCTTCTTTCTGTCAGATATTTGCAACCTGCTTTTAATGTTCTTTTATATCCTGAAAGGACAAGAAGATACTAATGCCTTTATGTTCATGCATGTGATAAGGAGAAATACACGATTAAATATTAAGAAATGTTAAGGCGAATAACATAAATTGAAACTTAAAAAATAACCCTTTTAGGTTAATGGTTTTTTTTAAATTTAACTTTAAAGTTAAAATTTAATTACGCTAACATTGTATCTAAAACCGTTACCATCCATAATTGAAATTGTTTAGTACTTGTAATTGGGGAAGACGTTTAACCTTGAACAGCTGAATGCAACATGAATTAACTTCAAAATCGAAGAGCATTTCATCACGACATCATATTTACTTGTAACTTCATAACACCCAAGCCACGGTCTTGAAAAAAGTTAAATCGAAATTAACATGAATCATAAACAAACATATGACGGACAATAAAAAGGAGGCAGTTAAACTAACATTTACGACAGTCTATTGACATAAGAACATACATTTTGTATTTCATGACACATGAAAAATATGTCAGACTTGTAAAATGTAACTCACAAAAAACACACAAACGCATAGACCACCTCATATAGGGAAATTGTATTTTGTTTTATACTGATCTGGTTTATTTTTAAAATAAAATTGTTTGGTTTTTAGAGTTAAACTTATGTTGTTGATTTTACTACGTTTTCTGCAAACCGTCAACAGCTTTAATGACTATGGGGATAATCGCATTATCTGTCTGTTATGATGTATACAGTCTATAAACACTGAAATATATTTTGTTTTCGTTTCTTTTTACAAAGTTTCGGATGTTTTAAACATATAATTATTTCGAGATGTTTTTAAATTGTTGCTCAATATGACTTTTTAGTGTTTTTGATTATGTAACTAGTTTTCGCGGTGGATTTATTTTGACACATGCAATACTGATCGCCAACTTAGAATCTAGATATACCACCGCCACTATTGAGACTTATCCAGCGATGTTATTATAACACTGCCTTAACCGGTAACTTGCAGATTCAAATCAACAACAACAACAACAACATTAACAGACAACATTTTACACCTCTACAAACATAAGTTTGTAAATGGCTGTCATATATCGAAACTTTCAGACAATATTGACAGGTTAAGCTGTACCGAGACAGAAATTGACACTTTTCTGTCAACAATACATGTTATTTATATGTAAAACGTTTCTGGAAACAAGTTAATGTCAAATCTCACATATTATCTGTCAACCAATCGGAACTTTTATATGTCAATCAATGGATACAGTTTATAATTGTTCTAGTTGTTTTTTTCAGAGTCGTTTTAGCAAAACAGAAACCAAATGTTTCTTTTTGTGAGTTCTTACGTTAAAGTGTCCCTTTCCAGATCCTATTCAATAAGTAAGTTTTATTAAAGATATTACTTGTACTAATTGTGCTGGTCTAATGATTGGTTATGCCGGCTAGTTAAATTACCAGAAAATCGAAATTTTACCAATCAAATACTGTGGTGTCATTACATTTCGCGTATGTTAAATTTTCGCGTATTTCGCACCAGTAAAATAGCGCGAAATTCAACCCAATCTAAATTTAACCATTAAGTATCTCGAGTATGAATAATACAACTGTGCGAATTTATGTCTGCGCAAAATGTCATTTAAAGCTTACGTCGCACTCTCTTACACTATCGGATCATTACATTCACCTCTGTTAAAGGCCGGGACTATCGGAAATAGTTCACCAATTACATTTGCAATAGCTTGGGTTTCTTCGGTTTAAATGAAAGATAGTGACGATTTCAGTTTTCAAATTCATAATTTATGACTGTATAAAATAAGGCTGCCGAGTTTGGTCAAAATTCTTGACATTGAGCCTTTCGCAGAGATGTAAAGTGAGTGTAAGGAACGACAACTCTGCGAAGGAGATTGCTTACGTCATTCTAAATTTGGCCTCGCGAAATTAAATGAGACTACGGTAAAATGTCGGAGCACGCTCAAATACAGCAGAAACAGTAAATCGTATTATTATAAGTTATTATTCTTTTCTTAATGTTACTCCAAAAATAATTTGTAATTTCATTACCTTATAATAAGCTGTGTTCAAATATTCCCTATTCCAAAAGAAAGTGAGCACATTGTTTTCGGTTATTCTTCATTTACTGCTTTTCCTAATGCCTAAATATTTCGTATCAAAATTTTGATAAGATCATTTAATAGTAAAACTCAATGTGATCTAATCCGTGCCGTCTGATCAGGATCTACACTGTTCGCTTTTTGATTCGTTAGGTTATTTCTGATCAAAATGCGATCAGTGCAGATCCTGATCAGATGGCACGGATGTCGCACATGCGTAAAAATGCGTATATTTGGAGGAAAAGGTTAAAAAAAGGATGAATACAAAATGTAACAAATGAGCAGCTTAATGAAGACGTATGTGTTGTTCTGCTCTTATTTACGACCGTAAAAAATACTGTAAAATACCTTTCAAACATACATTTATTTTGTTTAGCTTATATGGTTTAATTAGTTTTCATGTATGTAGTCCTATTCCATTTATTTGCTTTTCAGAAAACCCACCAAATACATGTAAGAGTCAAGCACTGTAAACTATCTACAAGGAACGCAAGTCTCGATCAATTAAACGTTTGCCAGCGACTTGTTATTTAAAAACTCTAAGAAAAGCATGCACAATTTATGATGATGCCGTTCTTAATATCAACATTTTTTGCTGGTATTGCCTATTCGTTTTACTTAATTTAAAAAATGACAAAATAAAGTTCACTTACCGAAATGGTTAATCCATTCAAAGGCAATTGTATAACTGCACAGATATTTCCCAGTCCCGCGCGCAGTCTGATCGCCTGTCGAAGGATGTCTAGAAAACCACCGTAACGCTAATTATCTTGCCAACGTTAACGATAGAAACGTCATAATTACGTCGCTTCAATAAACAAGTGGTTTATGATGTTTTCTTCCCCGAACGCGAACCATTGAATTTATAACGGTAAGCAAAGAGCTCGATTGTCTTAGGTTAATTAAACCCACCACAAAACATAGGCACAACGGTACAATGTTAGTAACGCGGTACAAGATGCCCATTGACCCTATTGCTATTTTGTTTATTACAAAGGTGTCGCAGAGGAAGTAACCAGGCTCATCTATAATTACAGTTTGTACTTGTTCATTGACTCTGAAAGTTGTTTCTACATGCCATAATTTTACTTAATATTTGATATCCGAACACGGCAGAAAGAAAATTGCAATTCGTTTTTTAGAAGTACTAACTCGTCTATAGATTGGCAACAAGGACAATCGACAGACCCAACCTTATTCAACAACACATTTAAAGATGTAAACCAAGTCAAGATGACAAAAAACCAGATGTCCAAAAAATATTTAAAACTTAAAAATTAGATTGGATTCTACTGAACAATACTTTTACTACGCATATCAAATACGTTTCGCAAATACTTAAATCTATCTAATAATCTGTCTACAGCAAAATTACTTCCTGTTGCAGTCGGGTACATGTAATATGATACCCAACACACATTTAAGACGGATTACAATTTTAAGAGGGTTTTCAAAAACGTTTGTTAATGCACTTAATTGAAACAAACAAACTTGAACAAATGCACAGCTATATACAGTTTTGGCTTGCATACTCTTAATATGAGAATAAAGATATTTAGCATTTTATATAAAGTGGTAATTTTATATATATTTGAATTCTCTCTCTCTCGTTTTCTTTCCGAAATTAAAAAATAATTTTAAAGTTACAGGGGAATTCCCGATTGAATTTATATTTTTTTACATCTGTGAAAAAAAATTGAAAATCGGACAATAAATAGCTAAACTATTGATGAAGTTGCTTATTTAATGCTGTAGGAGGCAGCCTATGGTTACAACAGACATCATCAATTCTTGTGCACAAAAATAAATACTAATTAAGGAAATGTCCTTGCAATGAAAACTTATTCCTATATTCCGGACTACCTCTTTAACTCGGACAAGGACGTATAACATGTAGGAAGATGTTCGTTAACGCAAATAAAAAGAGCAACATTTTACGAACATATAAAACCTCACAATTAAGATACCCTGGTGGAGATGCACGTACAATTTATGTGAGGAGGGTCAAAATTGGCACGAAATAGCATACATTTTTAGAATGCAAAATTTTGCAAAAAAAAGGCAAAACATCATTATTTAGACGTAGATGAAGCACAATAAAACATTAGACTTATCCTTATACTGGTGCTAGAATTTGTTAATGTAGAATCGGATATGTCAATTTTTTCTCATTGTATATGTAACCGTTGTTAATCCGGGTTAAAGAGTAATATTCTGTTCAGTTGTCAACTGTACATGTTGTTGGGTTTTTATCAATCTCTGTCGGGTAAGCAAGACATGCCACAGTCGTTTCTAACTTGCCCTCATATAAGGCTATCGATCGGGTATATAACTTGCTTATTTACTTTGTAAAATTTTCCATTGGTAATGCACATGAAAAGAACTAGTTTCCTTTTTTTCCTTCAGAATAAATATCAATACTACAAATGTAAATTAAAATTTAACTGATCGAAAACATAATTTGTGGTGAACAAAGCGAGATATAAAAACAAAATGGCTGACAGTGTTCCCGGCAAAATCATGGAGAAAAGCAAGCTTACTGATGAAAAAAGCAGTACGGAAAAGGATGTATCACTGACGTGCGATCCTTGTGGTGAAGATGGTAATTATATAGTCGCTGCTGGATTTTGTGTTAATTGTCAGCATTACCTGTGTGATACCTGCTTTCACTGTCATCGTGTACCTAAACCGATGAAAGATCATCGTTTGATGAATAAACATGAAATGCCGAAAAGGAAAGTGGAAGATTCCTTTTCTGAAGTTTGTAACCTTCATGAAGGTGAAGCAGTGAAATATTATTGTCTTGGACATGATGCAATCGGTTGCAACACATGTATGCTTATAGATCATAAGCCTTGTCAGGAAATTCGCGTATTAGCTGATGTTGCAATAGATGTCGAACACTCTCAGCTGTATAAAGACTTCGAGGAGTGGATAAAGCAAACAGAGGCAAGTATTGACGTGCAGCTTGATACTGCCGACGAAAACGTTAGAACAAGTAATTCATGTACAGAGGCGATCTTTGAAAGAATTGACAATTTAGAGAAGAAATTTATTGAGAGGTTTCATATTATGAGGGCAAAGGTTGCACAAGAAGCAAATGAAATTGCAGACAGGGATGCTAAACGAATTAAAGAATTGAAAGATTCTGTGACAGCTACAAAAGGAAAAATAGAAGACATGAAAAATGACATTCAGATTCTCAAATCTACAAACCAGAACAAACATCTATTCATAGCGTTGAAGAAAGCGCTTCAGAAACAGAGAGAGTTGGATGAACTTTTAGACGACGTTAAGGACAAAAACAAGTTTCAGAAGTACGAGTTTGTTGAAAACGGGCTTCTTACAACTATGATGGCAAATTTAGATGACATTGGAGAAATTTTCTTCCAAGACTGTGGAATCCATAAGCCAGTCTTAGCTGTAAACTACCCGGAATATGGAATACCAAAATGCGTCCCTTTATCAATAAATGTCCACGTAATGGCAGACCATGTAGGAAACCGTCTTTGTTTATTCAAAGACGGAAAATTTGTTTGGGAGCATAAACTCACTTCTGGGCCGTGGGACATTACAGTGGTCAAAGACGGAATAATAGCTATCACCTTACCAAATGACCGAACAATCAAAGTATTGAGTGTTTCAGAAAGTAAATGCGAAGAAATACAGAACATAATTCTGAACGCAAGGTGTGAAGGAATAGTGTATGCTGACACAAAGCTATATGTAGCCTGCACCAAACCTGCAAAGGTTTTAGTGTTAGGTATGGATGGACAAGTAAAGAAAAGCATCGAAACCTCGGTAACCGGCTGTCCGTTGTTTCAGCAGACAGCTTACATCACATATCACTCTAAAAAAGAAGTAATTTGTGTTTCGGACCGAATGACAAGCAGCATCACAGTTTTGTCCCTTGATGGAGAAATCAAAGATGTTTATGAAACGACTCTTAAAATGCCTTTGTTCATGATATTTGAAGATGATTCGCTTGTAGTTCTTGACCCTATTTCAAAGGGAATATGGTCAATTAACCTTCAAACTCGCGAAACTCGGACAAGCATTTTCGAGTTAAGCGATGACGGTGCAATGCAAGGCAGTATCTTGAGTATTGGTTATGTGAAGCTTAATGGTACTTCTTTTGGCAGCTTTACTGCCAGTTTAATCTTCGCTTTCGACGAAGACAGTTCTATTGTTGACAGTGCAGAAGCTGAAAATGCAAGTGACGAAGCAAGTTCTTTTGAAAAGAGTGCTAGGTCGAAGAATGAAAAAGACTCTGAAAAGAAATCAGGTTCAACAAAATCAAAAGAAGCTGCGGGAATGGGATCGATTATGGCATCATTTAGAAAACATTAAAACAAAATACTAGCAACCCTCGTTCATTCCTCACCCTGCAATCGCACAGTTTCCCTCTGTATCGCTCTTAGTTCAGTTTTACGACCTCGTTCTAAACCATATGAGCGGCCGAGGAAATTTATTAAATCAAGTCAATATTGAAAGCCATTGGGCAAATTGTGAAAGTTATCACGGCCATGGTCTCTCTCCAAGTTCGAAATCAAGGTCGCGGACATCGGATACCGAAACTGCATCACAGTTTCTCTCTAACTACCCCTCTCTTCTTAATTTAAAAAAACTGAAAAGGAACTTGAAACTCTTGATCAAAGATGTTCGTTACTTAAAAACAAAAACAAATCCCTTCTTACACAGAAATAAAGGGTCGAAGAAAAACTGGCGCGGCATGACCATGGGAAGATAGATGAACCTCGCCCAGTCATCACGAAATTCCGAACACTCACCAATGCAAAAAAGAATATCGAGTTGATCGAGTTGTGGACAGCCATCGATGGACGTCAGCTACCACCATTACAGCAAACTTACTCTTGTTGTCTTTAACATGATCTTTGACATTAAACTTACCTTAGTCATCTATTTATTTACAACTGCAAATCCTTCAATTGGGATACAAACTCAAAAACTATGAAAATTTCGGATATTTATTTAAATATTGCAATGTTGGATAATAACAATTAACTAACATTATATACAAAAATACAATATGTATATATACACATGTACCAGTGTGGCTTGGTCAAAACTTTGAAGGACATTGTATAACAGTCATATAAACAATACATAGTGTTCAGGAAACACTGCTGAGGTAATGGAGCCAACAAACTAAGAAAAAGTTACTTCCAGTTTGAGGAAAACCATTACTGTCCAACCTGTGCTTAAGAACACCTTTAAACAAAGACCACCCGTGGATAAAGAGCACACAGTATTTGTCCCATGACTGATTTAAAGATGCCCACCCGTGTATTATGATCCTGACAACAATACATTGAGAACTTTTTAAGAACGTTTGTCACCTATTTACGCCACCAGGAAGCAAACACTGTCAGGAAATTCAAGGTCAAACAGACTTTTACAAATATCTCATATTGTTTACATATTTAAGTCAAAAGAACACAATATATTGTTGTCAGTATCATTTTACTCATGTGGGCATTTTTAATGGTGTTTTGTGTTGTTTTGTTTTTGTGACATTTATATAAATCGAACTTTAAAGAATTTTTAGATCTAGTTATTTTTCTTTACTGTTCTGACATGTCTTAACATATGCAAAATGAAGGTACATTAATAACATTATTTTTGCAAAGTTTCATTGAACAGCATTTTGCTGTTAAAAAGATTTTAATAGTTTTCTTTTTAAATTTTACCCTGGAATCGATCAAAAAGGGGGATGCAGCAATGGGAGTAAATGCGCAGTTTTCACAAACTACTGTATAATGTGCGCACATGTTTTCTGCATGAATTAACAACTTATTGACTAAAGGGCCACCGACTATTGTACCTTCATAATGTAACAGCAATACGAATATTTCATCTACAATGTTCAATACCACACTTACAAGCAAGGCTCCAGATAAAATATTCCAAGCCAAAGGAAGGATATGGAAAAAAAACTAGGAAAAACAACACAATTTTCCAAGAAATTGTTGGCCCAATCATCAACAGTTTCCTTGTAAAAAACGAAAATTGTGACAAAAATGGGGGCCCCTTATCTCTCTAGTATTATTATTTGGAAATAGATAGTACTTATAATATATCTATCAATGACGGTACATTGTATCACATTTAACCCCTTTACACTCTATACCAGTGTTATCACATGGCTGTCCTGACGGTAGATCTAGATCACCCTGCACATCTGACGGTAGATCTAGATCACCCTGCACATCTGACGGTAGATCTAGATCACCCTGCACATCTGACGGTAGATCTAGATCACCCTGCACATCTGACGGTAGATCTAGATCACCCTGCACATCTGACGGTAGATCTAGATCACCCTGCACATCTGACGGTAGATCTAGATCACCCTGCACATCTGACGGTAGATCTAGATCACCCTGCACATCTGTGCAATCAGCTCAGGATCTACACTGTTCGCTTCTTGGTAAAAAATAAATAACCTAATGAATCAAAAAGTGAACAGTGTAGATACTGATCAGACAGCCCTATTCTCGATGTACACTGTTAGCCCATGTGATAACAGCCATATCCCATGAAGTAATGGGTTAAGGATTGTTATTTTCTGATGTCACTACCTACTGTTTAGCTGAAGCCAGGCCACTGTTTACCATTTACTCCATGTATATGGGTGTTATCGCATCTGTGATCAGATTAGATCCAGATTATCCTGCATATTAGCACCATCTGATCAAGATCTACACTTCACTTTTTGGTCAGAAATGCCCTAATGAATCAGAAAGTGAACAGTGTAGATCTAGATCAGACAGCATGAATCAGAAAGTGAACAGTGTAGATCTAGATCAGACAGCACAGATGTGGATCTACAGTGTTGCCCATGAATTAACAGCCATACACCATGGAATAAAGGGTCAAGTTTCTGATCACAAGTAACAAGAACAACAATAAACACTAGTCTACAATTTCAAGCTGATATTTACTACAAAAATTAATAAAAACATTATAAAAATTTAACATGTCATTGACATTAAACCAATTTTAAAACAAGAATTATGTTTATTCAATGAAAACATTTCTCATTTTCATAATAATGAACACTTGAACTTCAATACTGCAAAATTATTTATTAATAATTTTATTGTAATATATTTTTATTTATAATTTTTATGACAAAGTATTTGAGATTTCATCAAATAGGATTGTTTGATGCCTGAATTGATTCATAATGTAAGACATTAACCCTTTACACTATAGATACCATACATCTAAATTGCATCGCCGAACAGTGTAGATCCAGATCAGCCAGCACATACGTGCCATCTGATCATAAATGCCATCTGACTTGGATCTACACTGGTCACATATGGTATAAAAGGCATATCCTTTCCGCGCCCGACCCTATTTTCCGGACGGACGTCCGTAACGTATTTAAACGTGACAAAATTTTGACTTCCCAAAGCCCGACCCTGTTTTACTGGAGGTCGCCCGAAACGTCATTAAACGTGTGCTTTTTTCACGATTTTAAAAACCATAACGTAAATCTGCGTAAATTTTATTTTAGTGCCCATTGAAAAGTGTATGTTTGAATAAAGCATATACGCTTTTGTCCATTACCGGTATTCTACCTTTTAAAGAAATTCGGAATTTTCAATATGGTAACAAACCCGTGTAAAACACGTTATCTAACGTTACGGACTTTCTTCTGTAAAAAAGGTGGAAAAAAGCATATCAAGAATAGTGCGTTAAAATCCCGAATTTCAACGCTCTTTTATGTAATTTGTAAAAAATTCGGTTTATCGCAGGAAGACTGTAACGTAAAATTCCGTAAACTAATTAATCTAATTAACAGTAATTAATTTTTATGCCATTGCAAAAAATGTCATTTTTAAGTAATTACTAGGTAGATATAGGATTTTTTTAAAATAATGAATAACTGTTTTGGAGCCACTTTTTTATTTTGACAATGAAAGATGAAGAAACAGCAACACATGTAATTAGATTTTTTTTCTTAAAATTGAACTTTTTAAAATTACTAATTTTCTTATCAGATTATCTAGGTCAAATGTATTCAATTTCTTACTAAATTATATTTATTTGAGAGAAAATATGTGATGCATTCAAATGACTAATGGTTTTAAAATACTGATCGATGATTCCGCGTTCTTTTAAATAGCCACCAAAGTAAGGACTTTTTTAAAAATGAAAAATAAATTGACGGGTTTCCGACGAAAAAACAGGGTCGGGTTTTGAAAAGCGATTTTTTTGACACGTTTAAATGCGTTTCGGGCGTCTTCCCGTAAAACAGGGCCGGGTTTTGGGAAGTCAAACTTTTGTCACGTTTAAATACGTTATGGTCGTGGAAAGGATTTAATTATATGGAGTAAAGGGTTAATCATTGCCATTGTCATCTACCAGTTCTTGAAGGTGACTGGTCACATGTCAGGGCAAATCTATTCAATGTTTTCAATTTTCAAAATTTATAGTTCAAACTATAGAAGACCTTCAAACCAAGTTCCAGTAAACATGATGTAATATTCTTACAAAATTCTATGTACAAGTGAATATAGTTGTTAAAGCATTACTAACGCATAAAATTCACTCACAACAGGTTCTAAAATGTACTGACAAGTCCAAAATTTCAGCAAAATTTGCTCCTGTTTGGTCATTTCTTTAATTTTTCTAAATATATAGAGTACACAGAGAGCATTCTTACATTTTAAATAGTTGGGGTTTCTTGTATCATATACACCACGATGTAAATAACTAGAATGTTGTGTTCCGCAGAACACATGTGTCGCGTGCATGGAAAAAATTGAAATGTGTCCAATGTTTAATCATATATAATAAAATTTTTTATTTAAGTTGATTTTAATACTACACCACAAAACATGTGTCATCTAAATTGCATTTAAAAGGGGAATAAATAAAATAATGGTGAAACCTGAGTTATCATCTTCAAAAATTGGTTTGTAAATGCAGATGAGTTATTCAAAGTATTAAGTGAATTGAACAAGTACTTTCCATTTTACAGGCAACACTAAGTTTCATGTTAAAGTTGCATTTGAAAGGGACATAACTCATACAATATTTAAACTGGAGTTATCATTCTTGTGGTCATAGATGGCATTGTTCATGCTGATGATATATTCCAAGTATGAAGTGAATAGGACAAGTACTTTCAAAGTTATAGGCAACATTAAGTTTCAGGTTAAAATGCATTTGAAAGGGGCATAACTCAAAAAAATATTGAAACTGGAGTTATCATTCTTGTCGTCACAGATGGGCTGATGATATATTCCAAGTATGAAGTGAAGATGACAAGTACTTTCAAAGTTAAAGTCAACATTTAGTTTCAGGTAAAAGTTGCATTTGAAAGGGGCATAACTCAAAAAATATTGAAACTGGAGTTATCATTCTTGACTTCACAGATGGCATTGTTCATGCTGATGATATATTCCAAGTAAGAAGTGAATAGGACAAGTACTTTCAAAGTTATCTTTCTATAGGCAACATTAAGTTTCAGGTTAAAGTTGCATTTGAAAGGGGCATAACTCAAAAGATATTGAAACTGGAGTTATCATTCTTGTCGTCACAGATGGCATTGTTCATGCTAATGATATATTCCAAGTATGAAGTGAATAGGACAAGTACTTTCAAAGTTATAGGCAACATTAAGTTTCAGGTTAAAGTTGGGGGACTACTGGACAACGGCAACGACAACACCGCCGCCGTCACTGGACAATAGGATCCCTATGTGTCTACCTGCTATCGCAGGCGACACAAAAACAATGATTTCAATCAAAATTTAAGATGCTTTTTAAATATTGGCCAAGAAGTCCATGATAGACTAGCAGGTGATTCTAAATTCCATTTCACAATATATACAGAAACTTGTTTGCTTAAAATATTGCCCTATATTTTCAATCTCACAAAACAAAAGCAACTGTGTGATATACTGGGTATTTACAATTTCATATTTAAGCAGGAATAAAATCTGATGACAGAACATAGACAGTTATAACCTATAACCTATTGCATACTGAATTGAGGAGTTCCAGAAAATAATAAAAAGAAAAAAAGTTTTATTTTAGTTTTAAGAAAATTTTCAGTATTACAAAATTTTTATTCTTTTTATTCTTTTTATCTTCTAACTTCTAGCCAATCGTATTCCATTCCAAAATGTCATAGTATTTACTAGGTAATAAATTAAAAGCATTGTTATTTGCACAACATAATTACATACCGGAAATGCATGTATCTAGAAATAATGTTAAATTCCCAGAAACACAATTTCACAAGGCCCAGATATGACCATTGTATAACATTTTTCATTTATATTCCTTTACCCTTTACTCCATGGGATACAGCTGTTATAGTATGTGTGAACCCTGTAGACCCAAATCTGTCGGCACATCATTACCATTTGATAAAGATCTATGTTGTTCACTTTATGATTCATTAGGTTATTTTTGACCAAGAGTGAACATTGTAGATCCTGATTAGTTGGCTTATCTCAATCTACAATGTTTGCACATGTGACTGACATGAGTTTATGGAGTAAAGGGTTAAAATGCACACAACTTAAGTTGGAGTAAATTTGTCAATGTCCATTTCAGTTTCTGAGGTACGATCCTCGCTGTCCATAGATACTTGTGTAGAGTCCGCTTGTGTAGAACTTGATGTTCGTATCACTGGTCTACGTACAACCCGCTGCATACGGCCGTATATGGTGTTCTCTATCAGTCCACTGGTTGACGTCTGGCGGGAAAGGAGTTTTGGCAGGCCAGAAGTTGACGTATGGCGAGCTACGGTAGCGGACAGACCACTGGTTGATGTCATGCGAGAAAGGCACATCAAACCTGATGTGGACGTTTGTCTCGATATCCCTTAAAAACAGAAAAAAGCAAAAAGGTGAGTTTTAGAAGATTTTTGAAACTGCTTTAAAATCAACAAACAAAAGCTAGAATAAAATATTAATCAATCAAAAGTTTACACAAAGAATGCTCCAGTCAGAAATCATTTACATAATATGGTTATCAAAGTAATTTTCAAATATCGCTTCGTTGAATTCTTATCAATAAATAAGCATATGTAAAGGAAAATTGTACAACATTGGTTAGATTGTCAATTGATATAAAACTAACAATTGTTTGTTATTTGTTTAATGAATAAATTAACTTTACCATATACACAAGATTTTATCACACAAGTTGCAAACAGTGTAGATCCAGATCAGCCAGCATATCCATACCATCTGATCAGGATCTACACTGTTTGCATTTAGATTCATTGTGTTATTTCAGACCAAAAAGCATACAGTGTGGATCCTGATCAGATGGCACTGATTAGAAGGCTGATCTGGATCTTACATGTTTGCTTTTGGATAACAGCAATTTCCCAAGGAGTTAAAGTTATTGAATAAATTAAAACAACCTTATAAGCATTGAAATATATCTTAGCTGTGAAAATCCTGTAATCCTTTTCTCCATATATACACCTTAATTGCATGGTCAAACAGTGTAGATCCAGATTAGTTGGCACATCCATGCCGACTGATCAGGATCTTCACTGTTGGCTTTTTTGATTTATTAGGTTATTTCTGATTAAAAAGCAAACATTGCAGATCCCGATTAGATGGCATGGATGCGCTGGCTGATCTGGATGTACACTCTTTGCATGTGTGATAAAATGTGTATATAAGGAGGAAAGGGATAGTGAAATATATCTTACCTGAGATATCTGTAAACCCAGTAATGTCTAAAGGCAGATATTGAAGAATGAAAAGAAATCCAGACTTTTGTTTCTTTGAGATCAATCTTACATAAAAATACATGAAAATTACCAAATCCAAAATCCTGTAAGAATAAAATGATAATAATCTTTAAAAAAAAAAATAACGAAGAAATTTCAAATGAATCTGACATCTTGAGGGGGTGAGTGCAAAAAAGTTCTATCTTCTTTTATTTATATCACTTAGAACCTTTTTTGCTATTGCCACAAGATCTATTGTTTTAGATCAATGCAGACAATATTAAGAATTATTTAATTAAAGGTTAAGATCTCAAAGAAGTATTTTACAGGAAGTACCAAGACAGAACTATTTAAGACTTACAGTTCAAAAAGATTCAAGATATAAAGAATGGGTCTGAAGGTTATAGAACTGAGAATGAAAACCAGTCTCAAATCTCATGCATCTGATTGGCTGAAATGGCGACTGCTCACCTTTTCAGCCAATCAAATGCTTGAGATTTGACACAGGTTTCAAGTTTTATGATCTTCAGCCCAGAAATATTCAAGAGTATAAATAGATAAAGCAGAAAGAATCAAGTACAGAAATATTCAAGAGTATAAACAGATAAAGCATGGAGAATGTATCTAGCAAGACTTCAAGACAACAGCTTGGCACACTAGCTTCCACCAGACTTGAAGCATCCACTGAAGTTCAAGCAGAGACAAATGATTGAGCTTAAACTCTTTCTTCAAAGCTCTTCAGAGCCTAAGGCTGTCCGGCAAAACTATAAATCTCCCTTCTGAAGACAGAAACATACATCAACCATAATATTACTAACATGCTATTCACAACACTGCACCATGTTGTTCGTATTGCACTGATTTGAAGCCGTCCTTTATTTTCTTTGGTCAAATTGAAGTCCTCAAAAATCTTTTTTTACATAACTTGTATGTGGTTACTACATGTATTTGGGACAGCAGTATTGTTGTCCTCACTAGAGATGTACTATCAGGCTCAAGTATCTACGTACTTGTAATTGTAAATTGTATTAACTTACTACAAATTTTAATTTCAATTAGTCTTTAGATTTTGAATCCGCAAGAAACCTCCATAAACACATGTTACACTGCAGAACTTCAGAAGACGCTGACCACGTTTTGTCATGCAACAACTGTTAAAACTGCCGCTCCAATGAAAAGATGCTTTATTTTACTTCCAAATTAGGTTTTGCTGCCAAGCACATTTTTGTCACTGTTTGTTCATTCCTCTTGGGGATGTTTAAACAATAACAAAAGGTGTGGCTTAAAGTAAAGCAACCTAAAGGCTATCACTAACAATGAACAACATTCTGTCAATTATACTTTCCAAAGCTACTTCTCAACATAAATATCAGTCACCCCACATTGTGTTTGATGTTTTTGGTTGCAAGCCAAAATCTAACTGAAATCAAAATTTGTAGTATTTAATGGACAATATGACCTTGGTTTAGCAGCCAAGATTTCATACAATACAAAATAGGATTACTGTTTTCTGGTATGTGGATTACTGTTTTCTGGTATGTCACTTTGCACATGGACATTTCCTCCAAAATACTCCTCATTGTTTAGAAAAGGAAATTAGAAAACCAGCCAACATGCTTTTTTGTGTAATTCAAATTGTAATTTCATTCCATAAAGTAACTTTCATCTAGTTAAAATGAGGAGTACAATGTCATGCATATTTTACCAGATGGTCTTACAAGTTTTAACTTTGTCAAGTACATTTAAGTAACTTAACATTTTACTGCAATCATTTAGAACTATTCTTAGCTGCTATTTCTTTTTCTTGATGCAAAGGTTGCAAACAGAATTGTGTTTGCAATACAGCTGCTCTTGGAATATTTATCAGAATTATGTTCCTGTACCAACCATAACGCCTAAGCATCTTGGTGTTCTACGAAAACCACAACTGAACAATTCATATACCAGTTCTTAACAACAAACAAATGGTCACAAAACAAAAGTTTGAAGTGAAACATATAAGAAAACAAGAAAGAAAAACATTTAATATGTTTATTCTAGATTGCAACAGTGAAGAAAAGTATGTGATTCAGTATCATGTAAACATGTTTCTAAGTAAATGAAACATTGGTTAACAAGTTTCAAAGTAAATGAAACATTGGTAAACATGTTTCAAAGTAAATGAAACATTGGTTAACATGTTTCCAAGTAAATGAAACATTGGTTAACATGTTTCCAAGTAAATGAAACATTGTTATTAACATGTTTCACAATATGTGTAACATTTCTTTAACAAATGCCTCAGTATAATCATTATAATAAATGCATAGTGTTAGAAAATGAAAAATAAAATGATGAAAAGGTGCAGTGTTATCTAATGTACATTGTCTACTCCAGTTACATGTTTTGTAATACTATTATCATAATATTACTATATACTGTCTCTTATTTGTAGTATGGTAAACGTAACATTAACTATATATAATATTTACAAAGCATTAATGTTATATACATAATAAAGTTAAATAACTCCTTAACATTATAACAAATATCATGGTTTCTTTTGTCCAAAATACATGTATATTTCATTAATACACGAGTTCCAGCAATAACAAAATCATTCACTCTTCAACTACAATCTGATACATTCACTGAAAAGCTATTTTGCTAAAACTTGCCTCATCTATTGTCGCCATGATCATCAAACAAAACTACATTGAACATATTAAGTTCATATCCCATTTTCTCCGTTTGGTTTCCTAATGTCATGATGGCAGACCACAATTAACCAATTGCTTGTAATCAACTTTTAGTTTAAATTTAAATACAACTGGAGAAAATTTGTGCAAGTCGGAATAACTAATAGTTTATGGGCTATTTAAATGGTGTAACTTCTATATTACAATCCCCCTTTACCCCTTTTCATCAAAGAAAATTATATTTTGTCAAGCAGGAAAATATTATTTCTTAATATACACTGTAAACAGTCTATTGAATGTCTCTTTTAAAGATTAATAACAGATAAAGACTGAACCAAACGTTCCTCGAGAATTCCAAAGCATCTGTTCATTAACATCAAACAATTTGCACCAAGAATATGACTTTTATGGCTATTTTTTTTTCAAGGAAAAATCTCTGTCTTATAAGCAAGCATTTACGGTAAATTGTGTTCTGTCCTAACTCTCAACATTTTCTTTTTGATCCGCATTTGTGTTTATTAAACTATTTAACAATACAGAGATATTTTATGTCAAGGATTATGTTTACTAAGATAAAAAAGGATGCTTATATATTAAGGGTCACATTTTCTATTTATTTGCATGGTTGTTTATTAAACTATTTAATACTTCAGGTATAGTGATATATTTTGTGCCATGTTCTGTTTACTACAGGTAAAAGGTATAATTACTGTCATACATTAGTTCCCTTTTTTTAATCTCCATGCTTGCTTATTTACCCTTTCCTCCATAAATACGCATTTTTACGCATGTGCAACCAGTGTAGATCCAGATCAGCCGGCACATCCGTGCCGTCGATCAGGATCTGCATTGGTTGCATTTTGGTCAGAAATAACCTAATGAATCAAAAAGCACACAGTGCAGATTCTGATCAGACAGCATGGATGTGCCGGCTGATCTGGATCTACACTGTTCAAAGGGTTAAACCAATACAAAGACTGGGTTTGAAATGATTTCTGTTTAATGGATGGTGTTTGGTGTTTGTTGCCTATAAAAGTTGTTTTTGTCTTTATTTTTGAAGATATTCTAATATCTGATTTCCACCTACATTGTCCAGTGATTTGTTAAATTAATAAAAAGTTACTAGGTCATGTGATCAAATAAATCGTATGTTTTGCAGTAAAGCATTAGAATTTCAGTCCATCCTCCAATACATGTACCATGTCAGACTATTGCTTGAACAATATGTGAGCTATTTAAATCATAAAATGTAACACAAAATTTTTATGAGATATAAATAAATATGAATATAATACAAAATAGCACTGTATGGTAGCCTTATATTAACATTTCTAATGAGTAAATAAGCCAAACAGTAACATATAACATCATGTATTGCTATATATAGAAATCAAAATGACCTTCAACTCTTATGTACAAAACATGACCTTCACATACAAAGCTCCTACACATGAATCCTCCTCAACGCATTGATGAAAATGTGGAATAATTCTCATTTAAACAAAGCATGTTCTTTACAGGTATGCCAAGAAAAAAAAAGTCATAATTCATTTGATGTTTTCTCATCTAACCAATCTTAAAGAAAAAAGGCAAATAAACCAAAGATACTTATCAAAGGCTCAAAATACCTAATCTGCTAATGTTCATATTTTGTTATATTATCAGAAATTTATATTATATTATAATATATACATTATATATTAAAATAAATATTATATAAGCAACTTTAATAATATGTCTTTGGTGTCATTACGACATTTTCAGTGTTTTGCTATTTTTAGAGAATACCTGTTTGTTTTTTTGTTATCATAAATAATTAATATCATTTAAAATATATTTATGACCAGATACAGTAAAACATGAAGTCATCAGTAACACAGGAAGACTAAAAAAATGTTTTCGAAAGTCATTAAACATATTGCTAATTATAAGTTTTGAAAACCCCTGAGTTTACAAACTTATTACCGGTCCAATAGAAAGTAAACTTCAACTGCTGTAAAATAAAAAATTAGATTAAAATTTTTGTCACTGAGCCTGGTGCCAAGGTAAGGGCATACACACATCGGTCCTGTTATGCAAACTCACTCTGTGCCAACAAACTCTCAACATTTGATCAAGAAAATTCTTCATCACTCTGACTTAAGCAATGACAGCATGTCCAACAGTGATTCATTGGAAAACTAAAATTATTTAAAATGAAGTAATAAAACTTGTCTCTCCAAGGTCAAAACAATCAAGGTCATCTATATTTGTGACACAAGTCATGTCATTCTTGATTTTTCATTAAAAACTAAGTTTTCAGTTATGCTAACTGTAACCTCGACCATTTAGTTCTCCATTTAGACAATTCAAAGCTGAAATTAAAATACTGATTTTCAATGGTCATTTTCTCAATACTTAGCCAAGAAATTAAGGTTTATTTCAGTAATTGCATGAAGTAAGGTTGACAAAGTTAAACGCTGATTATTTACCAACACTGCATGTTGATCCTACTTCAATAACTGCTGGAAGGTTTTGGAAGACAGGGTGCTTGTTGTAGCAGACTCCACTATTTATATTTATCAGTATCATATTTTTCTTTTTAAAAGCTTTGTGGGTGACTAATTTGGTATCTGATTCAACATCTACATTCACTTCACATTGATTTATAACATGTATGTCGTCTTCAACAAGAATATGCAGTTCCTTATGCCTTACTAAGATAGATGCAACACTGCAAGAACCATTTAAATAGTAGTTTCAACATTTTTTAATAATAAATAAGCTTGAAAAAACATTTTTAAAGAAATTTTTTACTAGTCATAAATATTGCAGAATTATTACCAAAAGTGACTTAAGGTATAAAAATAATTATAACATCAAAATCATGCTACAAACTGTTAAGTTCTAAACTCTGTGTGAATCTAGCTTTTTGTGCAATAAAAATTTTGTGATGTACATAAGGCAATTATAAATTGATCCTAGATAATATCTTGATTTATGAAGATTTCATTTGCATAATGCAGTGCTCACACTGTCAGTTAACAGTTATCTTGAAGGCCTCAAAGCATTTACACCATTTTTACAATTACATTATTTTATTATTATTATTACACTGGCTATATAATTATACCAAAACTTTGTTGTTTTTTTTCATGCTTGTACTCCTATATCTATGTTAGTCTTGCTTTGTGTTAAAATATAATATGTGTGTATGTATATATGTTCTTTTGTTTGTTTGTTTGTATTTACTTTTGTATTGTAGATTATACATCTGCCATTGTTAAGGGCAAGAAACAATATTGTTTATGCCGAATAAAAATCTTGAACTTGAACTTTATAATTAATAAATTTATCAACACTATTTTTATTTTATACCCTTTGCTTTTGAAGATGAATCCACAGAATTTGTCTATAACTTGATTTAATAATAAAAAAATTGTGGCCAACAATTGAAAACGGCCAGTGTGAGCATTGATAAAGAATAATTAAAAATTCATTGATTTTTTCTTTTTAGTTTTTAAAACAGTCCAAAGTAGCACTAATGTTCTGTTGCAATTATTTTTAATAGATTCCTGAAGCCATGTTACAATATTCATATTAAAATACCAAGCCGTATTAAACTCAAGCTCAGTAATAAAAATAAACAATAAAATCCAACCCTTGCCTTCCAAAAATATCTAGATATTAATTTATAATAGCCCATTAATGGCTTGTCCTTGTGCATATACTAGCAATATTATAAAGGAAAAGTTTGTAGGCATAAATAAAAGTAAGATAAAATGGAAATGTCACCAAATAACCTTCAAGACATATTTTCTCATAAATTTGCTCAAATACAAAAAGCATGTGTCAGCAACCAAAGACCTGGCCATGCAAATTGATGCAATTTATAGTCATTATTTTTAAATATAAAATTACACCACCAACCAACAAAAATTGGAAAGGTATTACACTGTACTTTCCCCTTCACTGGGTGCGATTCTGTCTAAAGAATGGTGAGTCAAGGAAAAAACATACACAAAGCAATCACAAACAAAACTAGCTGAATTCAGGTCCTTGATTGTACACAATGAATGAACATTGGCAATTATTAAACATCTTAACCCTTTCCTCCATAGACACACCTTTATTGCGTCGGCAAACAGTGTAGATCCAGATCAGCTGGCAGCATCTGTGCCTTCTGATCAGGATCTGCACTGTCTGCTATTTGATTTATTAGGTTATTTCTGACCAAAGAGCGACCAGTGCAGATCCTGAACAGACGGCACGGATGTGAAAACTGATCTGGATTTACACTGGTTGCACATGCATAAAAAGGAGTACTTATGGAGGAAAGGGTTAAATATATGATAGAGTTAGGCTGTTTTTATTCCAAGCTGTTCAAGTTAGTAAGGATGAAAATCATATGAGCCGTATAGTGTCCATGTGGCCATCTATAAACTTAACCCTTTACTCCATATATACGCATTTTTATACATGTGCGAACAGTGTTCAGATCAGCCTGCACATCCATGAGGTCTGATCAGGATCTGCACTGGTCACATTTTGGTCTGCAATAACCTAACAAAACAAAAAGCGAACAGTTAAGATCCTGATCAGACGGCATGGATGTGCCGGCTGATCTGGATCTAAACTAAACTGTTCGCCCATGCAATGAAGTTGTATCTGTGGAGGAAAGGGTTAATACATGTACAGAACTGAGCATTCAGTTTAGCTTTTTATTTGGATACCAATTCCACTTGTGTATCAGCTTTTGTCTGTTCAGATGACTGAAATTTTACTTTTATCAAATATAAAACAACCTAGCAATAAACAAACAATGTAGTACGATGGTTTCAGCAGGTAGGGGATCGTACAACAATTTCTTTCATAATCCACATACTGTCCAATCACAATGACAGACAGATCAGTCTGCACACCTGTGCAAGTTGATCAGGATCTACACAATGGCTTTAAGAATTTTAAATACTATTTTTGACAAAAAAGGAACAGTGTAGATATAGACAAGGCTGAAGATTATAAAACTGAGATTAGAAACAAGTCTTAAATCTCAAGCATCTGGTTGGCTGAAATGAAGACAGGTCTCCATTTCAACCAATCAGATTCTTGAGATTTGAGACTGGTTTCCATTCTCAGTTTTATAATCTTGAGGCCAGATGTACATTGTTCACATACGGCATAGAAGCTGTGTTTGTGAAATAAAGGGTTAAAATTCTATGAAAATTCAGCCAAACTTTGTACAAATATGACTTCACCCAAACTATCCAAAAGCTCAACAAAAATAATGTGACTTGTTATAAGCCCTTTTACTTCATATATACGTGTTTTATTACCTATCTGACCAGTGTAGATCCAGATCAGCAAGCACATCCGTGCCATCTGAACATGATCTGCATTGTTCACCCTCTTATCAGAAAAGCAAACAGTGTAGATCGTGATCAGAGAGCATCCATGTTCTCGCTGATCTGAATCTATACTGTTTGTGCTGGCAATAAAAGTTGTATCTATAGAGTAAAGGGTTATAAAAAATAAAAACTAAACCAGCGTTTGGTTAATGACAACTAATCAAGGGCCTGCAGACTAGCAGTTACAGGTAACACTTCTCAGCGGTAAATTATACTTTCCTGGCATAGCGTTGTTATTTATAATTCAACCTATTTCACAAGCATGAAAGCACTTCTGAACCTGTATCTTATGTGCTGCAAAATCAAATTGCGCAGTTTTACTTGTAATACAAACACAGCGTTTTCTATTATAACAAACAAAACAGAATGGTAATTTAACCCTTTCCTCCATATATATAAATGCCTTTTTTGAGAAGGCAAACAGCGTAGATCCAGATCTGTTTGCTTTTTGTTTTATTAGGTTATTTCTGACTAAAAAGTGAACAGTGCTGATCCCGATAAAATGGCAAGTATATTATGGAGTAGAGGATTCAAACATATAGTCAATTCATTTATCCAATGCAATTTAACCTGCTGAAAACTCTCTTGGGAAATGGAAGACGAAATCATTTTTTCTCTATGATTTAAATAACATTGTCCCCTTTGGGAAATACGCTCAAGTATTTCTGTCATAAAGAAAAATGTTGAGCTCCAAAATGTGTTAATGTGTGTTATAGTTTTTTTAAAGGAATTTTTTTAGTAAATCTCTGTACACCACAGATGAAACTTATATCACAAAGTTGAGCAGTGAAGATCCAGATCAGCTTGAACATTTGTGCCATCCGATCTGGATCTACACTGTTAGATTCAGTAGGTTATTTGTGACCAAGAAATGAACCGTACAGATCCAGAAAAACAGCATAAATGTGTCAGTTGATCTGGATCTACACTGTTTGGACACATAATAAAATGCATATAAATGGAGTAAAGTTACAGTGACATAAATCATTTAAATATCATAACCCCACGAATTCCACATTCTCAGATCTTCAGCAGATTAAAAATAAATGTAATTAATTTTTTGTTGTTAAAATAATAAAATATAAAATGTGAAATGAAACAAGCAAATATTTTCCTGTTCATCCTATACTGAATATTTGACCCTAATGACTTACAAATCAGGGTTCAAGGGTTGAAACTAACAACCAACAAACAGATCTTCGGGAAACAAAGCTTTACACAATTTCATTCATAATTATTTACTGACAATTTCAAACACTTTAAAGACAAACTAACAAAACACTTAAAACAAACATTTCTTAGATCAAGTTGGATACATGTAGTTTAGCCAGCCGTCCAAAAGTGTAAACATTTGGGAATATTCCTGAAAATCGGTTTACAGTCAATCACAAAACTGGTAAAAGAAGCCCTAAAACAGATCTATTGTGGGCAGGGCACAGATCAGAAAGCATCGCAGTCACAGATTATAGACCACAATGTCACAGACTATTTGCAGTCACATACGACCAAGTCACAATCAGATCTCGACAGACTTAGCTGATAACGCAGAAACAATATAATACAGCACTGAGAGCACGTGTTCATTATTACTTCTCTGCCATTTTGATTCCTATAAAATACCCAGCAATCACAGAACTAACCACTGCGAAATAATTTCAATCTGTTTTAAATGTTTGCTTGATAAAAGGCAAACAATTAAAAACATTTTTAAACCCTTTCCTCCATACAATTGCCTATATGGTGCGGGTGAACAGTTTCGATCTAGAACAGTTGGCACATCTGTGCCATCTGATCAGGATCTCCACTGTTCGCTTGTTGATTTATTAAGTTATTTTTGACCAAAATGCAAACTGCAAATGTGCCAATCCTGATCAAACGACATAGATATGCCAGCTGATTTGGATCTACAATTTTCGCACATGTGATAAAATGTGTATATATGAAGTAAAGGGTTAATCAGTTTTAAATCTTTGCTTAGTAAAAGGCAAACAATTAAAGAATTTTATACAACAAACTTAAAAATTTGTTACTGTAAAATTATTTTTAACACAACAGAGACTAACTTTTGAAAACTTAACAACGAAACAGACTTAACTTTTGCATGAGAAAAATGATGGTTTTCATTCTTCCCAGCTAATTTTTAAATTGGCAAAGTAGTAACATCTGACCACAGAAGAGGAGCGTTTATTTTGCATGCGCAAGTACGTTTTTGATACCAGAGTTACATCTGACACAAGCTCAGAGTTTTGCAAGAAGTTCACGAATCACTGGTTCGAGGGAGCAGCTGGGTTACCTTTTGGCTTTCTATCATCATGCTCTTCTTCCTCCTTTTTCTCACTGTCGTCTGGCGTGTCTTCCGGTTTGTTTTCTGGTTCTTCCTCCTTCTTGTCCTCTTGTTTTTTCTCTGGTTCTGAAGGTTTTTCTGAATTCACAACTTCTGCCTTGTTCCCAGTTAGTTCATTTCTCTTTCTTTCTTCTGCATCTGTTGATTTGTAATACAGAATCATTTCATGCATGCTTTACTGTCAATAAGCTTTCATTGTAAATAATTTAGTGTAAAGACATTTTTTTTTACACTTTAACTCCATAGATACAACATTTATAGCATGGGCAAACAATGCAGATATAGATCAGCTGGCACATCCATAGCATATTATCAGTATCTTTACATTCATGAGGATTTCTGACCAAGAAGCAAATGGTGTTGATCCAGCTTATACCAAAGGGTTGTGCAGGCCCATCTGGTTCTACAATGGTTTCCCATAAACGGCATATCCATAGAGTAAAGGGTTAAATACTTTTCGAGATGAAGGGTAAACAGTGAACCAGTATAATGACTTATAGGGTACTTATAAGATTTCAAATGGAAAATGAAACAGATATAGCTGATGTATATAGATAACCGGATATAGATGATGACAGTCATACCTTTAATTGCTATTGATTTCCACTGAATCTTATTGTTGGTGAGACATTCTACCCAGGGGCGACCCACAGGTGCTGAAACCAGACAAGCAACAATATAAAACTCTGGGAAAAAAATCTTTGATTGGTACATTGATTGATATAAGGTTCTTCTATTATGGTAAATCTGTAAAAATGAGAAACCTCAAAGTGAGTATACCTAGATATTACTTAACATTTCCTTCATATATACAGTTCCATTTCCTGGGCTAACAGTGTAGATCCAGATTAGCCGGCACTTTTGTGCCGTCTGATCAGAATCTGCACTATTCATCTTTTGATTAATTAGGTTATTTTTTACAAGAAAGCGAACAGTGCAGATCCTAATGAGACAGCATGGTTGTGCCTGCTGATCTGGATCTACACTGGTCGCATATGCAATGAAATGCATATATATGAAGTAAAGGATTCACTACATAAACTGGTATTCATAATGTGTGTAACAAAGATAAAGTGTGTACTAAACATCATAGCTCAAATGCTGAATTAATTTATTAAACAAAACGGGTTAACATAAATGTCAAAACTTTTAAGTCAAAAATACAATTCGTACCTTTATAACCTAGCCAGGAATTATTTGTAGTTTTAATTGTTCCAAATTTATGCTGTCTACACACAAGTGATTTTTATACTTCAAAGAAAAATCATTGAATGTGATTGGACAATCAGCCATGTGATCACATTATGTAGAAGAGTAAGTTGTAAAGACCACATTTTCTCTGTCAGGCCTCACATAATTTGTAATTATTTTCCATGTTGTTATGATTTGGAGTTAAAATGCATACAGGGTTCGTAGAGACTTGCTGACCTAAAATTCCATGACTTTTCCATGACTTTTCCATGATAAATTTCAATATTCCATGATATCAAATTTCATCTGTTTAACAACACCAGTGCTCAATATCGTAAAGAAAAAACATATAAAAATGATTTCATTCATTTATTTAATAAAATGCATTTAAATGAATGTTTTTTTTTTTGAATTATTACTTAAATGCACTTTTAATTTTATCGTCAATTTCTTCTATTTCCATCTTTTTGTCTTTGGTTGTCCTCCTTAAAGAGTTTGCTTGGGTAACAAATGAGACTTTTCCAGTCATCTCTGCCTTGTCACTTAGTTTTTCACTAGCATTCATCAGATCTTTTACTTCCTCTTCCAGCTTTAGTTTTTTCTTCTTCAAGACTGTCACTTCATCAAACATTACGATAAATGGGCCCTTAACACTGTCTTTTATTGTCTTCGAAATATACTCTGCCACCCCATAAACAGACAAATAAGCAGCTTTATTTTCACTACAGGAAAAATTGCGTGCAATCTGACTGTCAGGAAACATGTTTTGAAACAGTTTATCTACCCCAACGCAAGACCTGTATGACTGATGTGATGTGACAACTTTCAGTGTCCATAGTATTTCTGCTTTGATGGTATCTTCTTTAGATACAAATGACTGCAAAGTTTTAGATGAAGTACTAGGCCCAGGACATTTATCTGCAGGGGGAGGGGGAATACTCAAATTTCCAATTCCATCACTTTTTTCCACTGGTTTAAAAAATGACTGCATAGACTGGCACGAATTTACTGTTTTCTTTTGCTGTTCAGTGATCCTGATGTGCTTCGCACTTTTAATGTGGGACTTTAGTGCACTTTCGCCCATATTTGAGAGTTCGATCACTTTGTCACAAGAACTGCACAACGCCTTTCTATTATCTCCTTTAAAAGGTCTTAACCAGTCTTTATAGGCCGCCTGCGTCTCCCAGTTATGATTGTATCTAAACATTCCTTTCATATGACTCATTTTTACGGTATTTTGAACACGAAAAATAGCCAAGGTCGCGAAAACGGAAGTAACTGAACCGGTGTCGTAGCAATTTCTACCCGTGAAAAATTTTTTACCCGTGAAAAAAATACTGCATACATAGGTGTTACACTACTAATTCCCGATTTCGAACGCCAGTAGACGTATAAAGTTAAATAGTTCATTTTTCTTTTAAGCAAGTAATACTCGGCAAATAATATAATTCAAGGATATTTATTATGAATTCCATGATTATTTTGAGAAATTCCATGATAATTCCCTGATAATTTTCCAAATTTCAGAATTCCCTGAGTTTTCCATGATTTCTTAAAAAAAAACGATTTTCCATGACTTTTCCAGGTCTGTACGAACCCTGTGCATATAACTGAGCTAATTGAGCAAACTGCACTCTCCTGGATGCACTTAAAATTTTATAGAAAATAAGGGTATCATGTTTTTACAGTTGAAAATAATAAGATTTTTTAAAAATATATCAAGAAAATTGAATCAACAACAGAATAAAAAGAAATGAGGGAGTCAAAACACTAAATGTACGGTACTTATTCACATCAAATGTAACTGTACCTGAGCCAACTGATTTAGAAGAAGACGAACTCCGTGACGCTGGTGACTTGGTTTTACCGCCCTTCTCAAACACCTCTTCTGTTATTGCATCATCATGTACACTGCCCCCCTGGGATGGGGTGCGGAGTGTAGGCGTCACAATCTTGTCTAACATATCACCCATAACCTGAAAACTTGGCTCCACAATGAAGTCAATGAAACCTGTAACATAAGTGATGTGGATAAAAACATTTGATAGATCTTTCAAGTTATTTTTATTAAAAAACCTTGAGCTATTTGCATAATGGTAACGTCCTTATTTTAATATTTTTATCCTAAAAACTGCCTTAAGCTATAAAGCTCTGAAGTAAAATTGCACTTATATTTTCAAAGCCGCATAAAGTAAACACATAAAAAATGAATATTGTGATATACAATAACACAGGCTTGTTGCATTTACAAGACCAGACAGCTTTTTGAGCTGACATAAATTTGTATTGTCAACTGGCACTAAATTTTAAAATCTAAACATATGGTTTTTATTTTAAAAAATCATTAGAATTTTAATATGAAAATTGTTGTCAAAATTAATCCACAATGTTATCCAACAACAAAAAACGTGTTAAAAAAAATTGGTGAACTTCTTATATTTTCTGAAGCTTTCCTTATATATAAAGCTAAATAATCCAATATGATGGCAATCAATTACCCGCTACATGCTTGTACTTTCCCAGTTCAGATTTTAAGATAACTTTTTACCAATACCTCACAAAAAGCTGGTAAGGGTAGACAAACAGAGTCTTACCTATTTGCGATTCAGCTACCAGAGTATTTTTTCTATCACAGAGGGGGGAAAATGGAAGTCCAAGCTCCTGCTCTCGATCTCCCTGAAACAAAGAAACCACGGTGAGCAGTGTTTGCGTACCGTAACACAAGGCAATGTGAACACCTGAGCCAATGAGAGGTGTAGGTGCATAGATTTCCCTATTTATACACAGTCTATGCATGGGCAAAAAGGTAGATCGAGATCAGCTGGCACATCTGTGCGATATGATCAGGATCTGCACTGTTTGCTATTTGATTAAGTAGGTTATCTATGACCAAAAAGCAAAGAATGCAGATCCTGATCAGACAGCATGTACTGGCTGATCTTGATAAACACCGTTCGCCCATGCCATAAAGGCATGCATATGGAGAAAAGGGTTAAACAAGCAAACATGAGCAAACCATAAAACAAGTCGACAGAATGTTTTCTTTGAATACCTCTTAACAAGGAAAGGTGAGCAAATATGAGTATATATGTATTACAAAACAAGGTGATAACCGCAGTGTGTGCATACCACCAAACAACACATTTCAATTTGGATCAAATACCAGAAATTTCAATTTCATCTCTACTTAAAAAGTAGAATCATTTTCATGTTGTGTGTTTCACAGCAATTAGTAATATATTTCTGGTTAAGCACAGCTGGAGCTTTGTCTATTGGGAAATACAAATAATTAAATGCCTGCTGTTTTCCACAGTTTTTGCAAGGATTTATTAAAATTACAGAATAATGATATGGTCAAGTCTCCATTGCAACCAAATCACACAAAATAACCTGATTTTCGAAAGATTTCAAATAATATTTCAAAAATTAGTGCCGTGACTTCTGCACAATTTATTTTATGCAGTCTTGCCCTATTTCAAGTGCCTCTCACTGTCAAAACTTTCTTACAAAACAAATACTATTATTATTATAACAGTTTCAGTGACAATGTTAAACTAGAACCTAATCAAGGCCTTAATTTCTGATATGATTTTTACTGGCTCTCACAACAACAGTACTGATTCACTAAGCTATTAAAGAACATGTTGAGCACCAGGGGGTCTCTTCAATGCGGTATTGCATCCAGAATTCCTGTATGTTTAAGACCATCATGGTAATTTCCAATTTCACAATATTATGAATTTTACATGAGGACCGATTGCATATTCTTACGTTTTTTTAGGGTAGTTTCGTTTCGAAGAAATATAAATTGCGTAAATTGCATAATCAATTGACAAGAGAGAGATGTTCTTTCTTATAATAAATAATACTTGTAGGTCTTTATTCAGGGACTAGGTATGCAAATTACGACTGTGTCATGCAAATGGTGAACAAGTAAAATTCATAACGTTGTGAAAACAGAATCTTCTGTTATTGCATTTAACCCTTTCCTCCATATATATGCATTTTTATGCATGTGCAACCAGTGTAGATCAAGATCAGCCAGCACATCTGTGTCATCTGATCAGGATCTGTAGTTATCACATTTTTGTCAGAAATAACCTAACCAAGAAAAGCGAACATAGGAGATCCTGATCAGACAGCACCTATGTGCCGGGTGATCTGGATCTACACTGGTTGCCCACGCAATAAAGGTGTTTCTATTGAGGAAAGGGTTAAAACCTACAAATCCATTGTAAATGCAACTGGTCAGAGGCAGGGCAGGAAAATCATCTGTTACTCCATGTTTATGGCATATATCCCATGTGCATCTAAGTACAGATCTAGATCAGCCTGCACATCCATGCAGTCTGATTAGCTCTATACAATATCATGTTGCTTTGGGTCAGAAATAATCGGATGAATATAAATGAAACTTGTGTAGATCCTAATCAGGCTGCTCAGATGTTCAGACTAATCTGGATCCACAAAGGTCCCAAATGGTTTATAAGTTGAATCCATGGAGAAAAAGGTTAAAATTTGAAATCTGTTTGACAGTATATAAGTGGTATCCACGGAGAAAAGGTTAAAATTTAAAATCTGTTTGACAGTATAGATGTGGAATCCACAGAGCAAAAGGTTAAAATTTAAAATCTGTTTGACTGTATATAAGTGGTACCCGTGGAGCAAGAGGTTAAATTTAAAATTTGCCTTACAATCAAGATTCCCATTCCCCTGGGAACTTGATGTGCTGCTGGTCAATATTGACACAGGCTGAAAACATCAATCTTTAAGATGTTTGCAATGTTAAGCACACAAGACATTCCTAGACATATGAGAAATCCATTCTCTAGAACCTCCAAAAAATATCAAAAGCTGGGACTCAACTATGTAAATCACAGGGATTGTCTTTCTGTCAGAACTTTGAGAAGCAATTTGCATGTTAAATCGTCAATTACATTACAGCAAAGCACTCCTGCAGAAACTGACACCCTCGCCTTGTTAAATTACTTCAAAGACACAGCATTTGCAAAACCCCCAACAAACTTTGGTAATATGCTTCAAGATACTGACATGAAAGACACAAATTCATTAATACCTAATTACTTTTTACAACAGAAATACTTTTTACAAAAGAAATAATCTTATTTAAAACTATTGAAGACAACAACAGTAGTAACCATGATCTATGTGAAAAATGTTATGTTTTACCAAATGATGCAATAAGTAATAAGAAAGATCTTGATCCGATCAAAAGGAAAGCTTTGTTGAACAGTAAGGGCCAGACTGATGGTCTGCAGGCTCGTTATCAAACAATAAGGCACATCTACAGGATCAATTACCCCACTCCCCATGCCCCACCCTCAATTAGCATTAGCACATACAGCCAACTTATGGACTTGACACAGTCACAGTCAATCAAATAATGATGTAAGATATTGTTTGTGATATTATGTTACCTGTCGGAAGAATTCCTCGAGCAAGAGATCCGTCCAGCGCTTGTGTATATCCCAGTCTTTAGCGGGATGACTGATGTCTGCACAATGCAGCACCAATGACAGCGCCTTCGATTTGTCAATACTACAATAGAAAAACAATCGCCATTTTACTTTAACCCTTAAATTTATGGGGTTTGACTGTTGTCCACGGGTGAACAGTGTAAATCCTGATCAATTGGCACAATTATGCCATCTGATCAGGTTCTAAAGTGTAAGCTTTCTGATTCATTAGGATATTTTTGATCAAGAAGCCAACATTGTGTCATTTGATCTAGATCTACACTTTTTGCATATGCCATACAATAACTCAAACAGAAGCATTTGCTACCCAAATATATGTACATCAAAAATGAACACACTGTGATATATCCTGAAAAATTAACTCATAAAATAAAGATTTGTGTTTTAAACTAGGACTGTAAACAAACCAAAAACTTGATGAAGAACATGTGAGACAAATCAGTCCAGTAACAAAACATTTCTCACGATTTAAATGAACTCACAAAATATTCTCAGCAAAAATGACAACTTCACATATATCTGACTATCAATAAAAATAAAATAAATAAACTAGGCTCCTTGCTTAATGATGTTAATGATGTCAGTAAATTCGGCATAAATGATAATTTTTGACGTCAATAATATTAATTTTAAAACCCATATTGTTTTCTCTTTAAATTACAAGCTCTCAATCAAAATCACTTTTCTTTTCTGTAAGAACTTTTGTGGATATCGGCCATTCACGCCCATCAAGAAATGTCGAGTTTTTCAAACTGGCGTAAAAAAACACAGATGTGAAGACTGATCTGGATCAATACTGGCTGCCTATGTAACAAGGACATATCCAAGGAATAAAGGGTTCTAATTAGAAGTTAGTAATTTATTTTGCTGATTATACCTAGAGGAACAAATGTTGCAAATAGTAAAAAGAAAAATAGAATAGAAGATGTTGTTCGGACAACATGAACATAACTGTTAAGTGTCTAACAAGGGACATAACTTGTTCAGCATTAACTGTACAAACTGTGTTTAACACTTTACTTCATATACACACCTTGAAATTCATGTGTGACCAGTGTTGATCCAGGGCTGGAGGTTATAAAACTGAGATTGGAAACCAGTCTCAAATCTCAAGCATCTGATTGGCTGAAATGGCGACTGGTCGCCATTTCAGCCAATCAGATGCTTGAGATTTGAGACTGGTTTCCATGCTCAGTTTTATAACCTTGGGCACATTTCAGCCAGCACATTTGTGCCATCTGATCTGGATCAGAACTGGTCACATCTTGGTAAGAAATGACCTAATGAATGTAAAAGCAAACAGTGCAGATCCTGATCAAATGGCACATATGTGCTGGCTGATCTGGATCTACACTGTTTGCCCATGCAATAATGGTGTATCTATGGAGCAAAGATTTAAGTATCAATACTTACCCTGGAATTAAATCACTTCGTGAAGGTTTTGGATTACTAGACCAAACAATTAAACAATTTAAGTTTAATTCAAATACTTGTGTTTAACAATTTGTCTTCTACAGAACATGTGTCACCCGCCTGCACAAACTTGAAAGCTGTGGCTATGTTTTATTTTATATATTGTAGACAGGGAAGATGTTATCAAAGATTCATTGCATTCTACAAATACTGCATTGCAACTAGAGGTTCTTAAATTTACATTCTCACCAGAAACAATTTCCATTACTGCTCATGGACTGGCTCAATCAAATAGACTCAGCCTTAAATAATATTTTGATATTTGTTGTGTTCCGTGAATTTCAGTTTCTTTTCTTCTTTATAAAATTCAGCATCAGATTTATACTCAAAACTACAAAAGAACATGAAACACTTAACTCGGTTCTTGAATGGCACAAATTTCAAGTCTGAAACGAGGATAAATTTGGACTAGTATTTATACTTTGAATGGTGTTTGGAATCTAGCATGACGTCTTGTGTCCTCCCTGGGCATCTTATTTGGTTCTGTTTAATGCATGAACATAATGCATCTTCCATTGATGATATTAGTCTGAATAAAGCTACAGAACCTGACACAATGCTTAGTGTTCAATTCTATAATTCTATCATTTACATAGTGAAACCTCTAACAATTTTGCTGCCATGACCAGGACTTACTTTTCTGGCATACTGAGGAGGTTCTTCATGTTCTTGATCTGGGAGAAGTGGTATGACATGTCTGTTGCTAGCACCATGTCTATCACTAAATTTCGGAACTCTCTGAAATAAGACAACAAAACATTTGTATAAATTAGATCTTACAGTAAAACACTGACAATGTGCAAGTCCTAATTTTCCCATCCAATATTTTATTAACCCTTATCCCCCGTGGGATATAGTTGGTAGATCCAGATCAAATGGCATATTATTTTTTTGTAATTATTTAAATAATTACAAAATGGCATATTATTCATACAAAGTTCACTTTTTGATCACTAGGTTAATTCTGACCAAGATGCAACCAGTGTAGATTCAGGTCAGTTGGCATAAATGTGTCATCAGATCTGGATCTACACTAGCCACACATGCAATAAAACCTGTACATATGTATGGAGTAAATGGTTAAATGGTCACTTGAAGTAGTAATGAAACATATTCATTGGTGCTTTCAATAGACACCTTTGCTTGTAATTTATAGATCTCTAAAAAAGCTGATAAAGTGAAGTTGTTCAAGGTCTACGATTTTTTTGTAACTTGAAAGATTTAATCCAAATTCAATTCTACGAACTAATCACAAAATACACTTTATTTTGAACATGCACGCTAGAAGCTTGCTAAATTGCATGTCTAAATGCAACATCTAAATGCATAATGCACATTTTCCAACTTTTATTTATTATCAAATTTCTGCTGGCAATTAAATCCAAGGCCAAAACTTTTGATAACACTACCATTATTACCCTAAATACTCGGTTATAAGAAGCAGATTTTTCCTTGGAATTATGGGTGTTCATGCCATCAGGATCTACAAGGGTCATCCCTGTGATAATGACATATCTGTGTAACGGGTATAAATGGGTTTAGTGTAACCTCTGTATTAAATACATCTTTGGGACTGAACAGGGCTTTTTTGGGTTGATTTTATAGCCTATACTAGGATATTATAGCTTGTTTGTTAATCAGGCATCATTTATTGCTTTAATCCAGTAATTATTGATAATATTAAATATGTGTAAATTATTTTTATTCCCCAGTGATGAAAAAAAATCCCAATTTCTGGCAAAATGACACAAAATTTCCCAATTTCAGGGGTATGGGTCATATTCCCAAAAAGAGTGGTCTAAATAGTTCGGTTATTTTAATCCCCGCATAGAAAACAGTGCACAAATGTTAAAAGGGACAGCAAAATATACGTAATGGTCTTTTTATTGTGGTAGTCTAAATTTTGGGTTGGTCTTTAGGTGCAGTTTTCCTGTATTTGAATTTGGTTACCTGTATTCTTCTTTACTGAGGTTAGAAAGGATGTTGGTTTCCTCTTCACGCATGATTCGGAAACCTGCGCTGATGTGGTGGTTCTCGAGAACTGCTCTGTCATTGTACAACAAAGCCACCTCCGATCTGAAAATTCATACAAATTTAAAAATTTCAGATTCACAAATTGTAAATAAATTTACTTTTTTGTTTGTTTGTTTCTTTTTTCTTTACAACATTTTTTTCCCTATATCAGATGATCGGGGCTGAAGTTTATAAAACTGACATTTGAACCCAGTCTCAAATCTCAAGCATCTGATAGGCTGAAATTTTGACCAGTCACCATTTCAGCCAATTAGATCCTTGAAAATTGAGACTGGTTTTTTATTCAGTGTAATTATCTTGGGGCCAGAGCTGTAACACTTGTCTTGCAAACAATCATAAGATATGACAAGACTAGATGAGCTGTTGAATGTGATATTATTGGACTACCAAGAATTCATAATCAACAACAGATATCACCCAAAGCAATTTAGATTATACTTGCAACACCCTTTAGCAGAAGAACATGAATATTGTATCACAATTATTTTCACTTTGAGAGTTTGGGGAAATTTTTTTCACATTGGTACTCATCCGCGGAATAGGTGCAAGTCTGGGTATATGAAATCATGACATAATGGTATACACAATTGTTTTTGGTGCCATTCCATACAATTTATCTCATAATTTGTCAAAAACACACAATGTAAGTATTAAAATAAAAAGAAATTTGGTTTTTACCAGTGAAGATAGAAATATATTTCACTTCTAGAATAATGTATTTTCATGTTCATTGCAATAATAATGAATATGAAATTCCTTTTACAAAATGTTAAATTTGAATAAAATGTTGCTCAAAATGTGAACAGCTTACGAGGTCTGTATATGAAAATTGTTGGTTGTCCCTGTGTGTTCATAATCGTGTAATAAAGCTGCCACTATAGTTGCGAACACTTCTAAATCGGTTAACCAATTCTGAAAAAAAGTACGTCACTTTAAAACCCTAGAGAAAAATGCATCTGAAACATTTGAAAATTATGCTGGGATAATTGGAAAAGTAACACACATTGTAAAATATTGTGAGAACTATTATTTCAAACCTATTCCCAAAAGGAAATCAGATGAATAAATATGAGTTTAAATATGCAAATTATCTTGATGTTACTTAAAATACAATGAATATAAATGCAATAATAAATCAAAGCTGAAATAGTTATAAATACTTCAAAAAATGTACCTATGATTGTGTGTAAAACTTTTTAAACTGAAATATACATCCTTAAGTGTTGAAGGAAAAGGTACTTACCCCAGAATGAAGATTTAGTATGGAAAAGGCATTTACCCCAGACAAAGATCCAAGGAACAGGCACACTAACCCCAGACAAAGGTTTTCCAAGGACCAAGTACACTAACCCCAGACAAAGGTTTTCCAAGGATCAGGTACACTAACCCAAGACAAAGGTATTCCAAGGATCAGGTACACTAACCACAGACAAAGTTTTTCCAAGGACCAGATACACTAAACCCGTACAAAGGTATTCCAAGGACCAAGAACACCAACCCTAGATAAAGGTATTCCAAGGACCAATTACACCTACCCCAGACAAAGGTATTCCAATGACCATGTAAAATAAAACCCAGACAAATAGCTATATTCCAAGGAACAGATAAACTTACCCCAGACAATGGTTTTCCAAGGAAAAGGTACACTTAACTGACAATGGTTTACCAAGGAATAGGAACACTTAACACAACAAAGATTTACGAAGGAACAGGTACATTTACCCCAGACAATGGTATTCAAAAACCCACTTACATTAACCCCTAACAAAGGTATTCCAAGGACCAAGTACACTAGCCCCAGACCAAGTTATTCCAAGGACTAGGTACATTAACCCTAGACAAGGGTATTCCAAGGATCAGTTACAGTTACCTCAAAGATATTTCAACGACCAGGTTCATCACCCCCAAACAAAGTTATTTTATGGATCAAGTACATTAACCTCAAAGTTACAAAGGTATTCCATGAACACAGAAACATTATACTTACAACAAGTTTACTTTGAGATAATATCGTATGTACAGTCTGTGCGACGTCACCTCCGTGAACCAAGTTGTGGTATGGGTTTTTGTACTTGCTGTAGCCCGTCTCGAGGGCTAACAGAAAACTATCGAGTACACTGTTATTGATTTTGAACTTGTTTAATAAGTCATATTTTTGCAAGAGTTCATATCCGACATATTTGAGAGCATGTCCATCTGAGGCACTATTTACATTAAATACGTTGAAAGACCAGTCATCAAGTTGCTGCAAAACAAAAATAAAATGTTCACAAAGACATCATTTCTTGTGATGTGACCCATGAATTGTATCAGTATTTGCTAAAGAAAATTAATTGTAATGAAATCCCACCAATGTTGGTCACTTAAATGCTTTAAATACTTATAATACTTACAAGATACATTAAAAAAACCCACCAAGTTCACCAACACTAGCAGGTTTTTTTTTAACTTTATTTGAAGGTGTTCATTTTCCAAAAGAAATAAGGACAGTTGTATGAAATATGTTAAATACCTTTTTCATGTCATTAGAAACTTGTTTTTCTAGTTTACAAATGCATAAAAGTGATTCATATAACTTTTTGAGCATAACAGTTTTTGAATCTATCCCAAAGTTAGTTTAAACCTACACATAAAGTTTTGAACAACTGGCCCCATGAGATAAAACAGTATATTTAACAATTAAACAAATGGCCAACATTAAAATGCAGAAAAGGTAAACTTTCTTAAAGTTTAACTTTTAACACATAAACAAAAAACTCCAGGTAAAGTGTTTTGAAGACAACTGTTAATGTTTTCAAATAAATTTTAATTTCAATAACTGGACACATCAACACTGTTTTCTGAGCATGGAAACCAGTCTCAAATCTCAAGCATCTGATTGGCTGAAATGGCGACTGGTCGCCATTTCAGCCAATCAGATGCTTGAGATTTGAGACTGGTTTCCAATCTCAGCTTTATAACCTTCAACCCTGTTGTTTTTTTTATGATCAAAACAACTTTTCAGAACAAATACAAAACATGAAGAACTCTAACTATTTTTTACTTATTCCTACCTCCTGACAAGGGTATTTTAGCAGCTTGGATCTGTAACTATATATTAGACAATTCTCTCAGTTTTACAATCAAGCTAACAATCTCTCTCATAGTCCAGTCTTGAAAGCACTACATGGAGCTTTTGCTTGAACACAGCCAGAGAATATCATTAGCAGCATTTTGTGAAACCAACTTGACTTTCAAGCAACCCATGACCTTGACTTTTGACCTAACAAAGGTCATCTACTCATGGTGTCAAATCATCCTGTTAAGTTTTAAGAGTCTGGGGCAAAGGTTTCTCGACTTATTGCAAGGAAATGAATTTGACCTTAAGGCTTGACACCTTTGACCCAGTGACCCCCAAACCAATAAGGAACATCTACTCGATTGGTCAAATCTTCTTATGAAATTTGAGGTCTGAGTTATATGAAACTCTTGTTTTGAGCCAAAGGGAAGTGACTGATGTATCGTCGATTGACGTGTATTCGATACGTACATGTTTTCAATACTTTCGTTTTCTTGCGCACTTGTTCTAAACCGGAAGTGGAAACTACGTCATACATTGTTTACAAGGTACCCAGTGTTCTACTGATTTCCGCAGCTTGTCAAAATTTGTAAACAATGCGTAAAAAGCAAGTAAGTTCTTAATTGTAATTCTTTTTATTGAAATTTAGCATTTTTCTTAACACTTCATTTAAACATTTACCTAGCAACATACAAATTTTGTTTATTAAATCATAAAATATCTTGATAGTGTTGGAGAGGTCCTTCATTGTCTGCTCCGTGAAGTCACATAATCGCCATGTGACCATGGCTGTATATTAATTATATACAGGGTGTGTTAAAAGTATACCTACCTTCAGCGTTTTTCATTGTTTTTTGTATTATTTGCTATAATAGTAGTAGAAAAAGCACAATATGATTCTAGTTTTGTGAACTTATTTCATTTTTTTCTTTCATAAAAGGCTAAACCTATGCACTCAGTGGCTAAAAACAGGATTTACTCGCCAACAGCCATGACTTATGCTTATCAAGCTGTCAGAGAAATGAAAATTCCTGTTAAAACAGCAGCAAGACAATTTGGGGTTCCCCAAACTACCCTCAGAGATTGAGTTATGGGTAGGATAGACCCAGAAACGGTGTCATCTGGACCACAGGCTCTTTTTACACAGGAAGAAGAGGCATTATTTGTTAACCATCTCAAAGCAATGGCTGAGCTTGGATATGGCTATTCAAGAAGCGAGGAGGTGGACCAGGCAACCAACTTTGCTATGTATCTGCTGAAACGTGACAAAAATCATCCACTGAGTGACAGGTGGTGCCATGGCTTCATGGCTAGGTGGCATGAAATGAAACTTGTTAAGCCCAGAGAACTGAGCAACTCTAGAGCTGAAGCAACATCCAAAGCCAACATCATCAAGTACTTTAACAACCTGGAGTCTGTGTTGAAGAAATATGATCTAATGGACAAACCTGAATGCATCTATAATGTGGATGAAAGGGAGTCCAGACGGAGCATACACCGCCATATATTGTTTGTGCCAGAAACTCCACGCCTGCCATTACATCTAACAGGTCTTGCACCACTACATTAGGGTGTGGCAATGCCATTGGCACACAAATTCCGCCTTTCTTTTTCTTCAAGGGCCAAAGGATGAAAGATGAACTACTTGATGGAAAATCCCTGGTGCTCAGGGTACAGTACAGTAAAACCCTTCATTACGGACACTCGATATTACGGGCACCCTGGTAATAGGGGCGATTTTTTTTGAAGAACTGACATTTTCTCTTCTTTTTTATTTAAACCCACAATTAAGGACAACCCGCTATTAAGGACACTTTCCCTCAGTCCCTTAGGTGTCGGTAATAGAGGGTTTTCACTATCCGAGACGGGATGGTCAAACAGCAGTGTCTTTCTAGAGTATCGGGACACTCATTTTTTGAAGTATGTTCAGCGACCTACTGACAACCAGCCTGTAATTCTTCTATTTGGTCACAAGTCCCATGTTCCTGTTATTCTATGGGCAAAACAACACAATGTGGTCCGGTTCGTCCTCCCGGAAAACACTAGCCATATACTCCAGCAGTTAGATGTGGGATACTTTGGCCCTCTTCAACGCATTTACAACTCGGAATGTCACAATTTCTTCGAAACAGCATAGCTTCACAAATAACAAGATTCAATGTTTGTGCCTTAGTCTGCAGTGCATATTCACCAGCACTGTCCGTCATTAATTTTAGATCGGCCTTCAAGAAAATGGGAATATTCAATCCAGCTGTCATAGATGACTGCACCATCCAAGGCATACATTGCCTCTTCTGAGACCCCGAGATGATATTTAAGCACTACTTATCCAGCCTGAAAGCTTCTTCCAGTCAGCAGAAAAAGTGATTTCTGACAAACAAACATATTCATGAAACTAGATGGGTGTTCAGTTGAACACTTGTGTCGCCCCCTGGTGCTATGTCGGAATAAAAATGCATGTACAAAAAGGGGCAAAACTCAATCACAGAATTTGGCATCATCATGAGCGTGTTGTCATAAGCAATATAATTTGAAAGTTTGATGTAAAAATATTAAGAAATGACAAAGTTATAGCCAACATTCAGTTTTCGTGTAAAAATCCAAGTACAAAAAGGGGCATAACTCCATCAAATGTGACCTTGACCTTGAGAATTTGGCATCATCAGGAGCGTATTGTCATAAGCAATATAATTTGAAAGTTTGATGAAAAACTATTAAGAAATGACAATATTATAGCCAACGTTAAGTTTTCATGTAAAAATCCAAGTACAAAAAGGGGCATAACTCCATCAAATGTGACCTTGACCTTGAGAATTTGGCATCATCTCGAGTGTGTTGTCATAAGCAATATAATTTGCAAGTTTGATAAAGAAATATTAAGAAATGGCAAAGTTATAGCCAACATTAAGTTTTCCTGACGGACGGACGGACGGACATCCTAACAAATTGGTACTTAAGTGGCTATCCTTTTGTTCTCCCCATTGTTCTTTTTAGCCACATAAACCGAAATAGCCACATAAACCCATTACGGAATGAATGACATCAAAGAAAATGTACAGTTACCTATTGTCCCTACAGCCACCTAAGTACCAATTTATCCGGTCGGACGGACGGACCGATGGACGGACAAAGCGATCCCTATGTATCGCCGTTTCTTCGAAAGGCCGACACAAAAAACACACTAACACGCTTAGCAAAATCTCATCTGGGGCTTGTATCACTCTTCCAGAAGTTGAAGATAAAATCATCATGCATGTGAGTGAAAACCCTAAACTCAAGAAAAGACCACGCTCACAAAGCAAGACAAGCTATGAAAAGAAACGGAAAGGTCAAAGAAACAACCACCAGTCAGTTGCCAACCTGGTCCATCAAAGCAACTTTTTGTGTGTCTTCAGCCTGGTCCATCTGGGCTACAAGTTATGCCTATAAGTGATGTGGAAGACACAGAAGAAGATCTCAGTGAAGATGAAAAGTGCTGTGTGTGCCATCTATTTCAGCCAGTAGAGTTGCAGAACTGTGTCTCAGTGGTATTTACTAAGTGGGCCCAGTGTGACATAACAACATGTAAACACTGGACCCATCTTACTGGACCCATCTTAAATACTGCTGTGACCAGTCTGTTGTGAGGAGAAACACAAGTTTCTATTGTCCATGTCACAATACCAACAAAACAGAGGAGTAATCCAATAACTTTTCACAACAGTTGCTGTGAGAGAGTCCAATTGTACATTTGTTTGTATTAAGGTAAGACCTGTGTAATGAATACCTATGTCCAGAAGAGTATCCAAGGGAGGTAACTATAGTAGTAAATTAGATTAGATTTCTCTCATGCAAGAGGACCAGGGTTCAAATCCCACAGGAAGCTATTTTTTTTTGTAAGCCTAGAGCTTAAATAATTGGCATACTTCTTTTTTCCTGTGTAATTCTGTCATTGAATATAAAATTATCATGATTTAAACTAAAATAAGCAAAATAATCAAGATTAAAGGGGGTTTCGCTATCAGAATAGTGTTTATTCAAGTCATCAATTGAAAAATTTCTAAAACTGGACGGTAAACTTCTCTGAAATTTTGTTTAAATTTTGTTTAAGGTATATAGTTAAAAAATGGTAAAGTTTGGTATATTGCACCAATCAGGACTTTGCACAATTTTCATTAATTTAGTCTCGTGAAATATAAAAAATGCATTTTTTAAATTTATTTGGTCAAAAAAATGTCATTTTAAGATAAATTCTGTATTTATATATTATATCTTAAATTGGTTTAGTAAAATATAACATATTTTGGATAAACTGTAAAAAAATTAGGGTTGAATTTATCAATAACAAAAAAATTTGTCACCGATTAAAGAAATTGGATACTTTCACGTTTTTTCTCACTTTTTTTAAATAAAAAAAGCTAAAAATCTCAAAAACTACACGGTGAAAATCTTTAAAATTTTGCATACAAGTCAGTGGTATGAAGCAGTTGATGAAAATATAATCAGATGTTGGATTCTTAATAGTGCCTATTACACAGGTCTTACCTTAAAACGAAACTTTGGACAATCCCTGTAGCCCTGTACTCTCCAGTTGTGGAGTATCAAAAATACATTAATAAATGTTCTAAGCGGTATGATGATGGTGGTGCAATCTGATTAAAATCATATCCTGAAAACCGCTACGCTATCAGGATCTGACGACGAGTAACGAAAACGTGCTTTTATCACAAACCTTTTGAACCAACCAGATTGTCGCCTACAAAATCGCGAAAGTGAAAGTAAACATTCTATATTAAACCATAAAAAGAGTTGAGAGCCTGCGTAAGACATACTTTGCTGAATTTTTTGTGTTTATGTAGTATTGCAATTATTTCTAATGTAATAACATCATCAGATCATTTTGCGAGCGCTGTATATCATGCTTCCTGTGTTGATAATTTCTAAAAATAGTAATCGGGGAAAACCGCTAAAGCTTATGTACGGTATCTACGGGCCGTCATCAGATCTAACATTTTGTTAGATCTGACTTTAGTGAGATTGATGGTGGTGTATTTTGAATTGTTGTAATGAATGAAGTAATAAGTTAAATAAATATTATATTGATGGAATTAAAGTTGTTTAAATAATATTTGAAGGAACCCGATCTTTTTCTTTTAAGGTTTGTGAAATGTTGACATTATATGTTTGCGCATGCTTATAGTCTCGAAAACACGTCAATCAAGGATATATTGCTGTACTGTACAGTTTTTAAGTTAAAACTATTGTTTGTTTCTATTGAAAAACCATAAATGGCACAGCTAATGAACTCCTCATTGCAAGCACTTGTTCAAGAAAATGTTTTTCTTACCCTAGAACGTTCAAGCAAATGCTCATTGTAGATCCTTCAATAGAAGAACATACCTTTAATATAAGCAGAACATGCGGAGGAACATTTAACCCTGTGGAACTGGACAGTCGGCGATATATTCTGCAAAATTCAGTTTTCTTTTATTATTTAGTGTTACTATGGGCATACACTCATTCTTTTCTGAGTGCTACTCGTAGCATTGTAATACTGAAAATAGTATCTTCTTTCTTTAGGAAATAACTTTCTTAAAACAATAGAAAAACCATTGAAATCAATGAAATCAAATTTTATATTCTTAATATTTTCTTTTCCTGAACTTCACAATGGAATGTTAAACTGTTAATGAACCACTCTTTTGTCTCTTTCTTTAGCTGCCAATCCTTTAAATGGGTTTTAATTATCTGCATAAAAGTATGATTACTTGTAGACTGCTATTCTTTCCTTTAAAATGCTAACTGTTCATGTGCAAATATGAACCAGTCTAAAGCATTAAGATTCTGACACAGTTCATGGAATTTGACTCCTGTACAGTCGTTTGCAATCTCGTACAGTCTATGGCAAAGAAGTATATTTCAATAAGTTTTTGTAGAATGCCATTAAAAGCTGCAGACATAATAATAAATTATGCTATCAAAGTGTCTTGAAATCATATAAAATGCATTTCAAGTTAAATTATATTACAAGTCAGTTAAAAAGGTTCTGGCTTTTAATTAAAAGCATTTAGTGATAAAATTGAGGACATGGTATTCTGCAAAATATGACCTGACAATTTCAACTACTCAGTTTAAACACATTATGACTTTAATAGAAGGCAAAAAATTCTTTAATCATTACAGGTTTAATAAAAAATACTATAACATTATGTAAGAATGTGGTTTCATGATGTAATTCAAGCAAACCTTAGCTCGAGACATTAACACATGTACATTTTTAAAATTCAGATAATTATATGCACTTTTCACCAAAGATCTTATATTCCATACTTTAAGGAGCAGAAAACAATTACAATGAAAATTGGAAATGTTGTTTTTAAACTTGATTGTAGCATGTGTATACTAAAAAGTGGGTTTTCATCACGTTATCCACATCCATAAAATCTTAAACAATTTCAACTAAAAAAAGAATCAGTGTATACCTGTCCACCATAATACCGGCCCTGATTGCATTTGCCACGCTGCGGAATTTGGGCTTGTCATCACCTCGCTTCTTGATATTGCTCATAGAGCGTGTGAATGTTAATGCTAACCAATCCCGCACCTCCGTCGGCACCGCATCAGGCTCCACCTCGCTGAGCTCATCTTCTTCATCACACAGACGCCTGCAACGAGCAAACATCTCATAACCTGAACTTTCCTAGATTCAGTTCACTAACTGTATTATTTCATTAATTTTAATTAAATTTAAAACGAAAACTGATACCACATGTAGGTACTGTTAGTGTATATCACCTGTTATCAAAGTTAACAACAGTTAAGCAATATAAGGTTTGCCTGATATTCAGTTAAAACTTATTGTTCTTTCTCACCCTGTATAAAAATATGACTCTTAAACACTTTTTCAGGTGTCTGACAAAATGGCAATTATTGGCTGCAAAAGACAAAAAAAACAACAATTTTAGAGAAATCTGACATTTTGTTAAATTGATAGTTATCGTAATATATAGCAAACTTCCTGTCTTATCCAACAACTAAAAATGAAGGAATAGTCTGAAATTAGCATTCATAAAATGCTAAGAAATTGCCTAACTGTTGCAAGAAGCTTTTTAAAAACTTTCAACTTTACTAAAGTCAGATTTCATCTTAGAAAACACTTAAAAAATATTAATTTTGTGTATTTGTGATAATTCTATGTAAATTTTCACTCTTTATTCAAATTTTCACATAAATCTCCGATATACATTATATAAAATATATACATCTCTGATTTTTTGGCCCCCAAACCCAAATTGGTCCGTCACTGCCAAATGAATATTAGCTACAAGATTTTCTAGTCCTTATTTATGTGGATAAAACAAATGTGATTGGGTGAGTACATCACTAGGATAGTGTAGACCATCTAGTTATTTGCCAACTATGAAAATAAAATCTTTGTAACAACAACAACAAGTGTGCATATATATGATAATTCTTACAAAAAGGTGTTTTTGTGCTAAAAACAAAATACAGTATAATTCCTAATTAAGACCACCTTGTAGATTAGATCATGATTATAACTATAGTCCCAATTAACCATTTAAAATTATTTTTGTCCCACCCTACTAAACAATACCAGTAATTTCTTGTCCCCTAGGTGGTCTCAACAGGAATTTCACTGTTTACAATACTACCAGATATAAAACCTTTGTAACATACTAATCTACATTTATTAACTAGCTTTTATAATTTCCAACTTAAACTTAAAATTATACTTCCTATATACAAGTTTTATCATGTGGGTGATGATTATCAATGCACATAGCTGGCAAATCCATGTCGTATATCAATCTACATTTAGAAACAATCTAATGAATCTGAAAGGAACCGTGTAGATCCTGATTTGACAGCACAGATATTCCAGCTTATCTTGATCTACACTGTTATCACATGTGATAAAACAGTTACCTATGGAGTAAAAGGTAAATATATACTGAACAATTTAATTTAAGAAAATTTTGCTGTTCTATAAATAGATGAATATAAAAATGAATGAAAAATGATGAATATAAAAATTCTAAAAAAAACTTCACCAAGAAGGATAATACAAAAAATTTAAAACCTGTTAATTCATCCTTATTTATACTACTGCCCTTTTTAATTTCTCTGGCCCTTTAAAACTGCATATACCCCAGTTGGCATTAAAATAGGATGAATTTGGTGAAAAGGTTAAGTGTAAAAAAAGAGAAGGTTAAACTAGCTACCATAGTTTTTACAGGGATGGAGACCCAATGAAACTACTGGGTGGAAGATTATAAAACAGAGATTTGAAACCAGTCTCAGATCTCAAGCATCTGATTGGCTGAAATGTCGACTGGTTGCCATTTCAGCCAATCAGATGCTTGAGATTTGAGACTGGTTTCCATTTTCAGTTTTATAATATTAAGGCCTGTAATGCTATGGAGAGTGGCAAGGTTTACCCAAGTTGCTCCAGTTAGACTAACATAGGTTCATTACAAGTCAGCTAGGTATGCATGCATATTATCTTCCAATGGTGTATGTGTATACTAGGCATGTTTGTTTGTGCCAAAGAAAAAAAAAGATAACTTGGTTGCACATCAGAAATTGTTGTAAGCAAAATCAATTTTTGATTTAATTGTAAATATCAATGACTGTAAATATCAATGACAATAACTCCTAGTTTTATTATTCATTGTTTTTTAATCGTTTCAGCCACATTTTATGAAAAAGAACAAGAGTGCCAAACTGACACAAAATACGCCCGTCAAAATGCTGATCATCAAAGTTGCGTAACAATCCGATGAAAATTATTCGACTTGGAGAGCAGATACCGCTAATTCAGTTTTTGGACAATTCAAGGGCCATAATTTAGGAGTGCCTGGGGGGATTCGGCAGAAGATAGAACTTGGTCAAGATATTATGCCCACCAACATATTCACCAAGTTTGATAAAGACCGGATGAAAACTCTGACTTAGAGAGCGGAAACAGTAATTTTGGACAATTCAAGGGCCATAATTCAGGAGTGTCAAGGGGGATTTGGCTGGTTATAGAACTTGGTCGAGATATTATGCCCACCAACATATTCACCAAGTTTGATAAGGACCGGATGAAAACTCTTTGACTTAGAGAGCGTAAACCCTTATTTTGGTCAATTCAAGGGCCATAATTCAGGAGTGCATGGGGGGATTTGGCTGGTTATAGAACTTGGTTGAGATATTATGTCAACCAACATATTCACCAAGTTTGATAAAGACCGGATGAAAACTCTGACTTAGAGAGGGGAAACAGTAATTTTGGACAATTCAAGGGCCATAATTCAGGAGTGCCTGGGGGGATTTGGCTGGTTATAGAACTTGGTCAAGATATTATGTCCACCAACATATTCACCAAGTTTGATAAAGACCGGATGAAAACTCTTTGACTTAGAGAGCGGAAACAGCAATTTTGGACAATTCAAGGGCCATAATTCAGGAGTGCCTGGGGGGATTTGGCTGGTTATAGAACTTGGTTGAGATATTATGCCCACCAACATATTCACCAAGTTTGATAAAGACCGGATGAAAACTCTTTGATTTAGAGTGCGGAAACGGTAATTTTGGACAATTCAAGGGCCATAATTCAGGAGTGCCTGGGGGGATTTGGCTGGTTATAGAACTTGGTTGAGATATTATGCCCACCAACATATTCACCAAGTTTGATGAAGACCGGATGAACACTCTTTGACTTAGAGAGCGGAAACAGTAATTTTGGACAATTCAAGGGCCATAATTCAGGAGTGCCTGGGGGGATTTGGCTGGTTATAGAACTTGGTCGAGATATTATGCCCACCAACATATTCACCAAGTTTGATAAAGATCTGATGAAAACTCTTTGACTTAGAGAGCGGAAACCATGTGGACACCGCCCGCCCCCACAGGTGTTCCCATAATACGTCCCGTTTTTCAAACGGGCGTATAAAAAGGGGGATCAACCACCTTTAAGTCTAGTTTTGCTAAAACTACCGGTACTAGCTGATGATGCGATACATTGTATTGCATCTTGCTTATCTATTGTTATGGCATGCAAGTAGGCCAGCAGGCAGGCAGGCATGATCTAAAGACCTAAGTATCAAAACAATTATCTGCTGCAAAGCAAGCTACAAATGTGCCTTGTTATGAGAAAATCTGTTGATAATTAAATTTTGACATTTGATGTTAGAAAGAACGGAATTTTTTATTTCAATTTCTACAACAGTATGTGATTTTGTTTCAAATTTTGATGGCGCTATTTTATTACCAATATGCCTGTGAAATACCTAATAAAAAATGTCATCTGTCAAACTTTTGGATATAATTTCCCTAACATATTTTGTATGACGCTGCTAATAATACTTCTTTAAGCCTTGAACTATGGTCAAGGTCTTGCTGACTTTTACCACCAAGCCACGATGCCCCGACACATTTTTATACATGTATATATTTTTTACTGCCAAAGTTTTAGTTTTGTTTATTTGACAATTACTAATGTGTATTAACTACATGTTGGTTTCTATCTATGATGATCTTATATATGTAACTAAAATTCCATGCTACCAAACAATTCTAGTCTATTAATTTAAAAAGACATGCCAAATCACTTAATTAACCATTACAAAGAACAGTTGTACTCGCCACATACATCCAACTTTTCCGTAAACTTTATTTTAATTTTTCTAAAACTAAATAAATAGTTACACTCAAAAAAGATAGTTTTTATGCCATAATTTTTTTATACTGAGCTTGTTTTTATAATTCCACTGAACAGCTTGAATCAAAATTTTGCAACATTATTTTATATGATGACCATTTTCCATGGCATATAATTTTTTTGATGGCCATTTTACACGATATAAAATGTATTGGATGACCATTTTATACTGCAAATATCTGATGACCATTTTACATGACATACATATTTGATGACCATTTACATTTTGTATATTTACACAATATTCAGATATTCTTTGTACAGATTTATGTTCTAGTCAGTATCATTAATTAACATAATTGTGTTCAAAAAAATAAATAAAGTGAGAACTAAGTTTTAATCAGTCCAGATTTGTACTTTTACAGTTTCACTGAAGCAAAGTTAACATTGTCTGACCAAATATCTAATTGTTATTGCTCTAATTTGTACCCTCCATATCAGAAGCGTGACATTCCATGAGATAAGTAGTGTCACCTGTCGTACTTGATCAGTATTTGCCATGGTTTAAGAATATCTCAACAGGAAATTCTGCCAAATTGACCATCCTCGGAAACCACATTATGGTCTTCAGACACAGAAAACTTGGATGTCATATTAAAAAGCACAAACTGTTCTTTGAAAAAAAGCTGAAAAGAAGTGATTATGTTTTCAAAATGCACAAATGCACTAAATGACTAAGAGTAAGAGTAAAACCATCAAATCAAATGCAATTAAAGACAATTGGTGTTTAGTAAAACTAACTAGCAGTGCAGTACTGCTAACCCAGTATGTATAAAATATTTATATCTAATGGATATTGATTTTGTCATCTAAGTCAGGAATGACCTTTCAGAAAACATGTCTCAATAGAATTAATTATAATTATTGTCTTTTGATTGTCCTTATTAATAGGCCACCAAGCTAACACCAAATGACACTCTGGCTAAGACTTCCTTTTTCAAACTTGCAACTTTCCACAATAAACAAATGAATCATTGTTGGCAGAAACATGTAGCTCGTTCTTGAAATTTTGAATGCATTTTTTTAACCCTCTCTTCCATATATACGCCTTTTTCGCCTGTGTGACCAGTGTAGATCCAGATCAGCCAGAACATCCATACCATCTGATCAGGATTTGCACTGTTCGCTTTTTGGTCAGTAATAATCAAATAAATCAAAAAGTGAACAGTGCAGATTCTGATCAGAAGGCACAGATGTTTGCTGATCTGGATCTACAATGTTTGCTCACGCAATAAAGGTGTGTCTATGGAGGAAAAGGGTTAAATATTTATAAAGTGTTCATGCCAAAGTAATTGAGCTTATCTTTTATATACCAAAGTGCAGCACAAAAGATACATTGTATAATTAATCAAATTTTGTTGTTAATAAAACCTACAGATAACCCCAGCCATACAAATATGGCAGCAGCTCCTAGACAGTACGTAACATCTGTATCCACAAATTAAGGACACTAGGTCATGTATGCCTATATACTGCCACCAACAGTGATTGAAATTCTGCATGGTTTTAAATTAGCATAATACATTCAAGGGAGGTAAAAGAAAGTGATAACTTCTCTGAATTTCAATGCCACTGTGTTCTATTTATATCCCAAGCATATTTTATACATACTGCAATCTACTTCATCAGTCAAGCATCTTTTATAAGCATTATGCTTAGTTACAATCAGCTTTAAAAGAAAACGTGTTGTTGGTGACAATGTGGACATTTTTTTTTAAATTTTTGACATAAAAGGACCAATTAAAATAATTTGGTCAACCAATGGTATTATCAAAGAATGAAGAATGAATTTTTGTGGTTATAAGTTGAGCCATGCCATGCAAAAACATGTCTTCTGCTAGATGACATCAATTTCCTTGAAACAACTTAACCCTTTCCTCCATATATGCACATTTTTTACGCATGTGCAACCAGTGAAGAGAGAGAGAGAGATTCAGATCCGTCTGATCGGGATCTAAACTGACCGCATTTTGGTCGGAAATAACCTAACAAATCATAAAGTGAACATTGCAGATTCTGATCAGACGGCACGGATGTCCGGCTGATCTGGATCTACACTGTTGGCCCAGGCAAAAAAGGTGTATATATGGAGGAAAGGGTTAAACAGCAACAACTATAAAATCACAAATATTACCAAAGACATATTTTCGCATGGCGATTTTAATAACTGACTAGGCTACAAAAACATGGAGCCAAATCAGACACTACGCTATTAATTAAGTAAATTAATTATGTCTGATATCGATTTGCCATTTGGCCGTCACTTTTCTATTTCAGATCACGGATCTTATGATTATCTGTGTTTCTCACTACAGCTGACTTGTCAAAGATGATGCTTTGTAGGGCTTTTCATCATTATATAACAGAGGCCTAAATATCAGCCTACTTTCCAATTAAAAATATTTTATTTTTTCAAAACTGTGGCCGAGACTCTTCCCGAAATGTCAGTTAAAATTTCCCAAAATCGTTCAAACTCCTCTGATGGGAGTCTAATGATTGTTTAATTTTTTTGTTGACATTTTGTATATATAAGAAAGAAGTGTTTGTCTGGTGTTGATTTTTTGTCACACTTTAGTCTAGCATTGCACAGTACAGCATTCACATTTTACGCACAAAAAGACTAATTCTTTTTAACCCTTTCCTGTACAGAAACACCTTTATTGCTAGGGCGAACAGTTTAGATCCAGATCCGTGCCGTCTTATCAGGATCTAAATTGTTCGCTTTTTGATACATTAGGTTATTTCTGACCAAAATGCGACCAGTGCAGATCCTGATCAGACGGCACTGATGTGCCGGCTGATCTGGATCTACACTGGTCCCACATGCGTAAAAATGCGTATATATCCAGGAAAGGGTTAATCTGTGGCCTGAATTTTAGTCTTTGTTTCAGGGCTGATAATTTTATTCATCTTCCAGGGTTTAACTATTGGTTTAAAAATATCCCATAATTGTAAAAGTTATGGCACATAAATTTCCCAATTTGAAAGACCTAAGCCTTTGCCCAATTTCTTGATGAAAAGCCCTGCTTTGAAACAGTCCTATATATATATATATATAATAACTACATTTATAGTGACAAAATTCTAACATCATCAGGTCCTGCTCGCTGCTCTTTCTACTGAAAGAAAATATTCTATAAGCAACAAGCGCAGGTATTAAAATACTGGATGTCACATGCGTTAAAAGTATCTACAGTTAGCGCGTGCTTTACCTCGCATCTATCAGCTTTTGTTTACACTTGCATATTACATCACTCGAACACTCTTGGCATCTATGTAGACGATGAAGAGAAAGATTGAAAGAAGAAGGAATATGGTATTTATGCATTACAAGACAGAATCACGGATTCACAGAAGAATGAAAGAATTGTAACAATTGCAAACAAAGAGCCCGAGACAGGCCTGAACCACTCACCTGTGACCACACAACATTATTTTATTGATTTATTTCTTAGTAGTGGCAGCTATTTTGTGCATTTTGAAACATATAAAATTTAGTGATAATAAAAAGTGTACAAATGTATATGTGATAATACAAAGAAAGAGGTACCACTTCATTAAATGGCCACAAATTTTCTATTATTTTATTGCAGAGGAAGGAAACAAGAATTGCTGTCAAATTTTGTGCCAGTTATTAATTATCAAAGACCAAAAACCATTCTGAGCAAATTGGTGAAATTATATGAATAACAAGCAATTGAGCTGAATCGACATTCATGGAAATATTTATAGTTAGAATTCAGTTTTTATTCCCTCTTTTTGAATTGTGAAAAAGAATATTAATTAGTTTATTTCAGGGGATGTAACCATGTTATAATATTTTATTTAAAATTTGACAGTTTTACTTCCCTTGTTTGTTCTGTTTCATGGAATAACTAAAAGTGGGATAACTCTAAAACTAATAAACCAATCTGAAAAAAACTCGGTAGTACACATCTCACTACAGTCATATACAATAAATTTTAAGTTTAAAGACTCTGGATAGGCGTACAGAAGGACAATGCAGAAACAATATCCGTTTGACTTTTATTGTGGGGTAATAGATTTTATTGTGTAGAATCCGAATAAAACTTGATCACAATAGCTCCTCACGCAGAGCTTCACTTTGGCGAGATAAAACAGTTCCAGGTTATGCTGAAGAAAACAAACTTGCTATAAAGTCAGAATCAATGCAGAAATACTTTAAAGAACAAACATGCTGAAATAAAACATACATTAACCAACACTGCTAATGTTTCTCATAGACTAAAATTGTAGCGTTTAAACAATTTTCAGGTTATTTGTAAGTTTTGCAAATTGAATTATCAACTACAAACTCTTAAGTTACATAGTGCATAATTAATCTTTACATATTAAATTCATATTCTAATAATGTTATATATATTCAAGAAAAAAAACAGTTTATAAAATATGTAAAAAAATCAACCTGAAAATCTGTGTCACATATTAATCTATAATTAATGCAAAACAAAAAACAGTTGGGAGTTCACTGTTTCGAAGTAAGACCTCTACTCATTGGTTAGCTGCCCCCAAAACACTTGTTCCTGCATCCCACAAACACCTGTTTCAGTCACTCACAAGCACTGGTTTCAGTCATTTGTTATTTCTTGCTTTAATTACAAAAACACTTGTTAAAGCTAGCTATAGACATGTGTTTCAGTCACCCACAGATTTTTGTTTCAGCCCCCACAGACACTTATTTCAGCCACCCATATACACTTTTTTTAGCCACTGACAAACATTTTTCAGCACCACAGACACTTATTACAGTCTCCCCTCACCCCCAACAAAAAAACAACACTTTGTTTTAGCCATCCCAAAGACACTCGTTTCAGCCACCCACTGACACTTGTTTGAACCACCCCAAAAACACAAGTTTATTGCACACACATTTGTTTGGGCCCCTCAAACACTTGTTACAGCTATTCAAAAACACTTGTTTCAGCAAAAAAAAACTTCAATGCTAGCCAATGATACGGGTATACAAAACAATGATTTAAATCAAATTGCTCTAGAGAACCGGTTATCCCTGGTTTGACTAAATTAATATTGCTCCTGGACAGGATTGAACCGGCAACTCCTAGGTTGACAATATGACACGCCAACACTCTGCTGTGGGAGATAATCAATTCCATTTTAATATGTCTAGTTTATTAACAGTAAAAGAGGGAACAGTTTCGTTCTCAAATTGCCATGAAACAAACTCATCAATTTATCAATTTGTATCCCCGACAAACAAGTTGATGAATATCGTCAGGTTTTTTGACTGATTATGATCTGTCTGGTAAGTAGGTAATGGATAGTGGCACTTATAGGATTATAATATTGCTAGTTTTCACGAACATTCTCTACTCATTACCACAACATAGATTTTATTAGAATTCAACCAATCAGAATTCAAATCCAACGTTATTTAGAAATCCTGTATGGTTCGGAAGGCAACAATTTTATTGAACAGATATAGGTTTTCATTTGGGAAGATTCTGTTACCTACCATCCCTAATGGAAAGCTGTAAATTTGGTTCTTTTAACGGAATTAATTTCACTATTCATCCGATCAAATCATGGAAACTTGTTTTTAATCTAATACTTCTGTTACTGGAGTTCTCTTTTTAATTAAACCTGTTTAATTGTCTTGGAAAACATTCTAAAATGAGACTGTTTTTTCAAGAAAACAATCTTGTAACATCATTATCAAAACCAAACTACCATTGATCGCAATTTATCACAATAAAAACAAAAATCAACATATATTAGATTTGAACTTTTTTGCACTTACTTTCTATTGGCAATCTTAAGGAATGATTTTTAGTCAAATGTAATACTTGTTTTTTGTTTTTTTTCAATTGAAATTTGATTTGACCATTTAATAATAATGATTCAACCACCAAAATTTAAAAGTACCACAATTTTAACTTTTTCGAAAGTAAATTGCAGATACTGTACTTGTTTTGCATGAGTCGGTAGGTTTTTTCTGTTTTCTTGTGACTAAAATGCATGCATACCCAGTATAAGAAATATGATCCCCTACTTTTGTCAAATGTTTCATGAGTTCAGTCACTTAATTTAGTTACCTCTCTTTGCCATACCCCAAGTGCCTTATCCATCCATGAGCACAGATTTGCAATAACCCACCGTCCCCTCCTGCAGTTGTAATTTAAGCATACTTTTCTATGCTTGTTTGTTAAAATACTTAAGGAAAGCCAGTGCCCAAGATCATAAAACTAAATCCAGAGACCAGTCTCAAATCTCAAGCATACTGATTGGCTAAAATAGAGACTGGTCGCCATTTCAGCCAGTAAGATGCTTGTGATTTGAGACTGGTCCCCAATCATACTTTTATGATCTTGGGCCCTAGTTTTGTAACCACTTAACACATTACAAATAATAAGGTGAATACATCAGTGACTTGCGTACATGATAATCATTATATTCTAATGTTTAATATTTTAATGAGAAACTTTGAAATCCTGCCTAAAAAATGAAGCCTTCTTGTAGATCACACTAACAAGATGGGTCCCTAACTTTTAAGGTTATTTTGCAAGGAAAAAAACCCAGTCTTATAACCAAGTATTTATGGTAAAGACACCAATAGGCAATATCTGCACAGAAGACTGGTACCAGCCAGTGGATCTAACTTACAACCCAGTTCTTGCTCCCTAAACCCCCAACTAAATATAGTCAGTCAATTTGTCAAGAAAGTGTTAACTCCTTATATAGTGCTATAAAGAAAAGATGATAGAAGAAATGGAGAATTAGCTCCTGATTAATGTATTTAAGTTTACATACCCCATATAATATAATTTGATTTCTTTATTGCTAACAGATAGATAAATGTTTATTATATTTTATGGGTAAACATAATATATATAAAAGTTGTGGTTTTAATGTCTTTACTCTTATAATAAGTAAAAATTCAAATAATAGTAACAGCTAAAATATCATTCACTATTTTAGTTAAACAGAATAAAGTTTGTAATAAATGTATATATAATATAAATATAAAAGTAAATATGAAAATCTGTCAGTAGTGTTATATTTACTCTAAAAAGTTTAGTTTTTTAAAGGATTTTTTTTGCCATGTATTTATAAGCTGATTTTCCCAAATTTCCCTAAATTAAGGAAAAATTCCCTTGGGAAAATATAAATATTCATCACTTTTCCGCAAAAAAACCCATCAGGATATAAATTTTAAAATGTAAACTATTTAATTGTTTTGTATTTTCGCTTGGATATTTTACTTTTTAAAATGTTAAATGTAATAAATTTTATCGTTCAGTGAATTTACATTGACAATACAATTCCCACTTGTGGAAGTATCCACCTTTAATTAAGACTCAGAAAATGATTTGTTTAAGACCAAATCTCAATTTGATCATTTTGTTCTTAATTCAAGTGTCAAGGAGTGCCATTCTGGATGGTTATGTAAAATTACAATGTTTCCATATACAATCTGTAAATTGCAATAACCCTTTCCTGTATAGGTACACCTTTATTGCTAGGGCGAACAGTTTAGATCCAGATCACCTGGCACATCCGTGCCGTCTGATCAGGATCTAAACTGTTCGCTTTTTGATTCATTAGGTTATTTCTGACCAAAATGCGACCAGTGCAGATCCAGATCAGTGGATGTGCCGGCTGATCTGGATCTACACTGGTCACACATGCCTAAAAATGTGTATATATCAAGGAAAGGGATAAATCTTCAACCCTCTACTCCATGTAAATGCACGAAACATAGTAATCCAGAGCAGCTTGTTGTCTGAACAAGATCTACACTGTTAGCTTCTCAAAAATAAACTTATAAAAAGTGAACAGTGGAGATCCTGATCAGATGGCACCAATGTGCAGGCTGATCTGGATCTACATCACCTACCATTAATAGCAGCAATGTCCCATGGAGTAAAGGATTTAGGAAGAAAACTTGAGTGTTAGTGGTCGTTGTTGTATCTGTTTTTGCTATTATATTTAACTTTTAACACTATCTGCTGTGTTAGGTCCACCCCAAAACTGACTCCGACATGCTTTTTTTTCAATTTAACACAAGCCTGTTTTCATCCATGCCAAAATTTATATTATTAATAAGATCTTTAGTAGAAACAAATTGTGCTTTATTCGTGCTTAGCAATAAAAACACTACCAAACCTAAAATCTTATAAATAATTTTTCTGAAAAAATAAACCCACTTCAAAATCTAACAAATGTGTATTAATTATTATTATTATGATTATATTAATAGAGTAGGGTGGTTTGTTAAAATAAGCAAGAACTTCTACACATCAGCTAAAGATGAAAACCTTAGTTTCTGAAGTTGAGTTGCATCAAGTTCATCTAAAGGAATTTCAACCTTTTCAGTCTTAGGGTCACCTCTGTAACACATTATTAAAGCTTTTAACCTTTTAGTCCATATATAAGACTTTTAATGCATTGGGCAAACAGTGTAGATCAAGATCAGCTGGCACATTCATATTGTCTAATCAGAATCTGCACCATTTACTTTTTCATTCAATGTGATTTCTGACCAAGAGGCAAAATGTAGATCCAGATCAGATAGCAAGGATGTGCTAGATAATCTGGATCTGCACTGGTCACCCATCTGATAAAAGTTGTATATATGGAGTAAAGGGTTAAATCATAATGATTGAGACTGTATTTATCATTTTGCTTTTATTCTCTTTTCAAATCCAAATCAACCAGATGTAAAATTTAGCAAAATGTCTGAAATTCATTAACATCTGCTATAAACAAAACAGGAAATAATATTTTTGATATGATGAACAAGTTTTCAGTTCTTCTTCACTTACAACTTTTTAAGTGCTTTAACTTCTGCTTGCTCCTCATCAGATTTATTAGAATCAGCCATTTTGGATCCAATAGAATGAAAACATGACATCATCAGTTATGCTATGACATCATCAAAGGTCACATGACTGGTATGACATCACTCACTCTTAATTGAAAATTAATTGCCTTATCTTTAAACAATTCTAGTTTTATTTAATTAACTGATTTCAAACAATTTTTTGACTATTTAATCTCTGAAAGGAAAATTTAACATTAGTGTATCATATGTGATATTTGATATACATGTATTAACCCTTTATTGCATGGGTTATCGCTTTTATAGTAAAAAGTACTGATCCAGATTAGATGGCACACAATTAATGTGCTTGCTGATCTGGATGTAAACTTGTTGTCCATGGAATAAAAGGCATATCCATGGAATACAGAGTTAAATATTATACAATGTACAATTTAGTATGTCAATTTTTTTACAAAGATGAAAGTAAAAGTTATCATCACAATACAACAAAAATATTTGTGAAGAAAACTAACTTACCTAGTTTCATCAATATATACAGTTTCTAACACTTGTGCTGCATATTCAAGGTTTTTCAGTAAATCTTCTTTGGAGATTTCCTCTTTTTGCAATTTTCGAACAATGTGTTTTAATCTGCAAATACAATTCAACAAAATTATGTAGATAGAGACAAAAGAATACAACAAAGGTTCAAGTATAACTGAATTTAACAATTCCTTAGAAAAAAAATCTTCTTCAAATTAAGAACACTAAAAATAAAGCAACACATTTAATTTATCAAAAAGTATACAAGGTGACAAAGTTTGCTTATCAGGCATACTCAAATCTTATCAAAGTAACAAAGAAAATACATTTGTGCATTACCGTTATACATCTATCAACCACCCAGGGCACTTAGAAATATCAAGATGGGGGAGGGGGGACTTAACATAAAGCTTAGGGAATAATCATGTAGCAAGAAAACATTGTACCATTTGGAAACTAAACCAAAACCAGAAATTACTTTTTGAAAATTACAAAATCTGTACATGCCTTACCAAACAAAAACAAACGACAGTGTAAACATGTTATTTATTCCATAGTTATTTCACAATTTTAATCGATTATTATTGTCATAATTTGTCAATACTGGTGTCAATTTTCCTTATAAAATAATATAAAAATCATTTGCAAGTTGAAAACACATGGTGGGTGGTTGTAGAAGCATGAGCAGTAGATGGGACGAATACAGTAATCCTTTAACCCTTTCCTCCATATATACACCTTTATTGTGAGGACGAACAGTGTAGGTCCAGATCAGCCGGCACATCCGTGCTGTATGATCAGGATCTGCACTGTTAGCTTTATGATTTATTAGACTATTTCTAGCCAGTGCGACCAGTGCAGATCCTGATCAGACGGCACAGATGTGCCAGCTGATCCGGATCTATACTAGTCGCACATGCGTGAAAATGATTATATATGGAGGAAAGGGTTAAGTGCCATGAGCTGCCTTTGTCACATATGTGACTGGTGTAGAACCTTATCAGCCTACATGTATTCTGTGCAGTATGATTACATTCTACAATGTTCGCTATACAGTAAATAAAATAAATAAATTTATTAGGTTTCTGTAAACTAGTGATGTGCCGATGATCGGAAGACATCGATTAGCGACGTGTAAATGCTTCTCGATGTCGATGATCGATGTCGTTCTCTCATAGTCGATTAACAGTTGAGACATGCGCAGTGTTACGTGTCAAAATATAAAGGTACGGGTTCCGTCTTTTTACAGCGGCCATTAAGGTAAATCACTTTGAAAAATTGAAAATTAAAATGGCGACCCGACCCGAGAGATTTATGAGAACCCAGGCAAGAAAACTTAATCAGAAGTGTGGATGCACTATAGATTCTACAAGATTAACGATGAACTTAGATCTATCAAAAGGCATTTGCAAAATTTGTAAAGAGTACAAAAATACAGGTAACAAACATAAAGGCTAAATGGTGCCGATTTTGCCGAGCGTCTGAGTTGCGTAGCTCTATGCCGATGGTAAAAATTCTTCAAATAAATATGTTTTGCATTGACTAGACCTCTAAAATTAGTATCTTGCCTCTTCAGCCTTAAAATCAGTATATTATTCATATGAAAACGCAAAAATTTTGCTGTTGAAAATTCAGTGGCAGATCTAGAGGGGTTCAGTGCAGTTGCACAAACAACCTCTTTGGGCAGCAATGATTTTGATTAGGATTTCGGTCAGAAAGTTGGAAATTATTAGTATCCAGTAATTATGTAAGCTACTGATCTAAGACGATTTGTAAACCTAACACTGTGTAAATTAAGAAACCGATTATAATCGTGAAATCGCATCGGAAGTGGCAACCGATTCCAACCGATGATCGATTATGATTTGCAACCGATTTCCCAACACTACAGTGTAAACACCCCCCCCCCCCCCTTGAAAAAGGAATGGAGTTGGCCAAATCCTTAGAAGGGTGAATCCATTAAATTAATTCACCTCTTGAGGGATGAGAACCTTTACACTTGTACTTGCTGATATACTGTTTTTATCACTGACCAGTGTAGATCCAGAATACCAGAACATCAGTATGGCCTGATCAGGATCTACACTGTTCAGAAGGCATGTGGATGTTATGATCTGATCCTGATCTACACCGTTCATTCATAACATTAATGTTGTATCTATGGACAAAAGGGTTAAACCGTTTAATTGGTTTAGTTAATTAGATACTATATCCAATTCCAAATTTTTACTCTAAATCCCAACAGGGCAAAATAAATAATGTTTAACTAGAACATTTTGGACAATCTTCTGTATCTTTTTTTGTAATAATGTTTCCGAATCTGGAAGTATGAGAGATGATTAAATACTTAGGGACAAAAAGCACTGAATATCTAGACTTGATAATTGTTTGGAATCCATCAGGACAAACTGATCTAATAATCGGAAATCAGAATCCACGTCGACAATTATTTTCCCCCACCCCGCCGCCATAAATGCGAACATTAATCTTACTGCAATACAATCAAACCTCACTTAAAATGCAAGTTTTAGGGCAACAAACTCATGACGTAATCTTAGTAACCTCAATGCTGGAGAAAATCAAATTGTTGTCTTTAAACAAATACAGCTGATAAATGGGCAGGGGCAGATGCCGAGGGGGTTCAAAGCGGTTGCTTGGAGCCGATTTTGGGAGGCAGCAATAATTATTTAATTTTGGACAGAAAGTTGGAAATTATCATGTAACTACCCTGAGATTGACTGAAATGAAACCACTATCTGGAAATCTTCTGTATTAAAAATATTTTGATATCGAAAAGTGAAATTATTTTGCACTGAGTAGTATATTTAGATCCTATCAGATGTTCAATATGACAATACATTTGAGGTGCAAGTGTTTTACATCTGTAGTTATCATTTTTGTTGCTCAAAGCTGCTGTTATTAATAGCTCATGATGTTAATATTTAAGGTTTTACTTCCAAAGTCAGCAGTCTTTTAATGTATAAGGCTATTCTTCTGAAAGGGGCATAACTAAGAATTTTAACAACCAGGAGTTACAATTCTTTCAGTTTGAGGTAATTTTATTTTGACGATATTCTATGTCAAGTTTTATTGCAAGAGTAAAAATGTGTTACATCTTTTGAATTCGTAAGTCAAACAAGATTATGAGTTGGAAATCTTTTTGAAGGGCCATAACTCATATCGCAGTATAACAGGAGTTCTAAATACAGAAAAATCTTTTAAAGTGATGATAACGAAAGTGTTGAAAATTTCCAACATTCTGGCCAAAATCCCAATGAGAAATATAGTTTTCCCACAAAGGGAGTTTGAGAAAACCCACTGATTCCTCTCTGGATATGTCCCCAACATAGTTTAACCATTTGGCTTTCAAGAAATAAACTGCATGGTTAAACAGTAAGTATCACAATGGCTGAGATTTCTTAGGAGCTAAAGCAGAAACATGTGTATCTCTCGATTACCGTAATGAGCAAACATGTGAGGCCTCGGGGACGTCAACAGGAGGCAGTTTATCAGTACCAAGGTCAATGCTCGCGTACGAATCACTCTCAATACTGGCAACACTAGATGTCCTACTGCTGTTTGTTGACACAACTTTATTCTTGGAGTTGGACCGCCGCAGCACTGTTAAAGAACCTGTGCCTGGAAATAAGCAAATGTAAATTATCTAAATGTATAAAAATAAAAATAACCATTTACTTCATACTTACATTGTAATGCCTGTGTAACCAGTGTAGATCCAGATCATTTTGCACATCTGTGCCATCTGATTTGGATCTACACTGGTCACATCTTGATCAAAAAATAATAATGAATCTAAATGCAAACTGTGTATATTCTGATGGCACAGATTTGCTGGCTGATTTGGATCTACAATGTTTGCCCATGAAATAAAGGTTTATATAGGAGTAAAGGGTTCATGAGTATTTTGCCAGTTTTAGTTTGATATCAAACTGCGCTTGAAATGCAACATTCTTAAGTTTGCCAAACTATCCCTGAAAACATCAAATGGTCAATTCACAAGAAAATGTTTCCAACTATGAACATTTCTCTTCAAAACGGATGTTTAAACATAAAATAATACTAGAAGTTCCAACACCACAACTGTGAAAATGTTTTTTAAAGTTTTAGAAATCTTTTCTAGACCGAAAAATTCTTTCAAGTTTTACTAAGAAACTGTTCATAAGTATGTAGTGCAGAGATGGCAAAGTTTAAAAACATTTCTCAGACTCTTGACACTTCTGTTAACTTTTATGTTTTATTGCTTTTGTAGTTTCTTCCGCTAGTTTTAATTTCCAAGAACTTTTGTTTCACAGACTTAAGGCTGCTATCCAACACTGTGCATAACAGTAATGTTCCTGAATGTTTTTTTTTCAAAATCAAAGAGCTTAAGACATTAGTTAAATGTATCACAAATTTTTAATATTCAAAAGGGCACGTTTAAATCTAATAAGGTGACAAGAAAAATGTGGGAATGGTGGTAGGTGTCTCATGGGACTGACTGGCTTGGCAGTGATCACAGATAACATAGAACCAGAATGTGTCCTCGGACACTGATGCCCCCACTGCTGCAACTTAATTTTTAATAACAAAGGGCCATTACTCTGGTAAAAATGGTCGCAGGAAAATATCCTTTCTTTACGATCATGTACACATCCTGCTTGATCTTCTGTGCAAGTGTGAAAGAAATGCGCCATATAGTTTAGGAGGAGTTGATGCCACAAGATTTGGGGACGTACGTATGGATGAGTGCAACTCTATATGCCTCCCACTTTGTGGGGGCATAAAAACCATCAAAGACTGCCAAGTGGAAAAATCAAAACAGATAAAACTAAATTGTTATGTAAGGCAAGTGTGTAGGAAGGGGAAAAGAAAATAAGGACACGGTAGAGGTTGTAGGAGTGTCATGGGGCCAGCGGGCAGTGATCAGTGGTAACATTGAAAACTATTACAAGTGGAAAATGAAACAGAAAGAACTAAATTGTAATGTAAGGAATAAAGACCTGAATATGTTCAACATGCTCATACCCCCACTGCATGTTAACAAAGTTTAAAAACAAGAAAATGTCAACGCTGTCACACTCTGTGTGAAAAATAACCTGATTAAACAGAATCTTCCTTACACGTGCAAACAACCTTCCAAAGAATGGATGATGCAAACACTGGGATAAGGGCTGAGAATATTATAGGTAACTGATAGAATGCAAATGACAAAATTACACACAACCAAAGTCTGAATAAATATGCATATTGTTATATAGAGGCAATAATGGTGTAATTTACAAAAATGGGACAAAGGGGCCTTGCTCAGTAATTTTACTTTAAACAGTTTTTTTAAATAATTATTCTCTATAAAAATCTACAAACAATATGATATACAAATAAAATGATGAAAATATGATTGCCCAGTATCATAATTATGGCAGTCAAAATTCAATAAATATATATATTAAAAATATTATATGCATTGGTTATTAACTAACACTACTGTAGAAGAAATGTTGCATAAATATCAATCACCAAATAAAATAGTGCCATGCTAAAATCACCATCATTCTAAATACATGATAATCACATTTGCACTCAATAATATAGGTTAAAAAATTCTAAATAAATCACTGTATTTAAATCCACCATCAATTCAGTGTATGAATCCCCAAAACAAAAAAATAATGTACAAGATGGACAGACTATTGCATTATAATTCACATTTATACACTTACTTAAAATCAGTTTTAATTGTAAAAGATTTATTACAGATTTATCCCAACCTTTCCCCAAATACCCATAACAATGACCGACACACACAAAAAAAAATGAAATGTAATAAACGTAATTTCATGTACACTGAATAATGGAATAAACACTCTTTACATCCAGTCTGTCACTCTTGTCTTTATAAGGGTTTGTCCAAACAGGAAATTGATAAAGCATAAAAAATGACCAATTAGTCTGGTTAGTTGTGGTGCAGAAATGTGGGGTTTTAACAAGGATGACCAGTAGTATTACAGTGTACCCTTCTGGTTGTTTTAGTTCTACAGTGGCACATCTAAGGAAAGTGACAGATGATTAATTTAACCCTTTTCTTCATATGTACTGGTTTTATTGTGCTGTCTGGTCAGGATCTACACTTGTTGCTTCTTGGTCAGAAATAACCTGATAATAATGAATCTAAAAGTGACCATTGTACATCCTTGATTAGACTCAGATTATCAGCTCTATTTCCTGACCTTATTGACATACTGCCCTGGTGATTGAACACTCTTTCTTTCCTTTTACTTCCAAAGATCAAATTTATAACGGGTATTAACTAAAATTTTTAAAATGTCCTTTGTCTTCCACTTTATTGCTATTATGTGAATCTTCAACCTTAATTGATTTGAACATTCCATTTTCAAAAGTCAGGTTAGCACTGAGGTTCTACTGGTCATCCCCTAGGGTGCAGGGCTTCCAATGGTGCAGGGCATCTTAGGGTGCTGAGCTTCCTACAAGGCAAACTGTTTACCTTTGTCTAATGCTTCATCTGAAAGAATAAATTGCCATTATAGAGACTGCTGAAATTTCTTACAAAGGCACTCCTATTTTGGCTACCAGGTGACATAGAGTTGTATTTTGATTGTGCCATTAAACCGAATATACAAAAATAATATCCCTTTAAGCTGTGATTTTTCAAGAAATAACCTCTTTTAGGATGGCAGTGAAGTAAAGTAGAAAACTGAAATCTATATTCCACTGTTTTGATGCAGAGGTGAGTGATTTTCCATGAAATAAGGGAGAAATTTGAAAATCAGTAATGACAAGCAAAGAAATTTTGCCAGGAAGGGTGGAGATTTTTCACTTCATAATCTAATGCAATGGTGGTCTTTAAAAGCTGGAAACTCCAATTTAAAATAGAGACTTCCCTGAGATGTGTTATTGATACTGAAGTACCATCGTTTTTCATGTAAAGGCCACATTATTTAAGTAATTTTACTTATTAGTTACGGATGCTACCTATAAAAAGGTGTATTAAAGGGCTTGGGAATTAAAATGTTTCTTCCCCAAATATGACATGTTCTTTTATACCTGCACAACCAGCAAGTTATGCATCACCAAACTGATGCAAAATGTAAAAAAAAAATGCTCATTTGCTTCATTTTATTTAAATACAGTGACAAATTGGCCACTACATGTGTGAAATAAATTGAATCTAGATTTTTCATCAAATGTCAAGCTCATTGTTTGTGTGTGATTATGAAAAGAGAGCTTTGAAAGCCAATGAACACAACAAAATTGTGAAAATACTGCAGGCTCGGTTTGATTGAGTCTGTTCATGGGAAGTAATTGAAATGCATATTACTGCCCACGATGCCTAGCCCTGGGTTAAGCGCAACTCAATATTTACATCAATAAACAGTACAATTTTGAGGTGGGGAAGTGCAGCCTTGACTTGAGTGAGGCTCTTACATGAATGATGACGGTACGTTTAACTCCTCTTTAAAATGCTTACACACACACCATAACATTGCAAATAAAGGCTTGCATGCAAGACTGTCATAAACCTCCTTTATTTTAATGTAATTACAGCAGTCTTGCGGCCTTTGAAATGTAACTGTTGCATGTGTTATGCAATGAAATGACATTAAACTGTATCCATTATTTCAATGATTAACCCAAGTTTGCCAAAACTGAGCATTTTCCTACAGTTATTATCAAGTATGATTCCAGAAAGATGGCTAGAAAATCTCCTGAAATTGGCTATAACATATCATAAAACATCTTATTCTGACAAAGACAAGTGGTGCTGCGGGACTTATAAAGATTATTATAACAGTGAAATTTGAGTGAATGTAGTTTTTAGTATAAAAAACACATTAAGACTCCAGTTTTAAAATAAAGAAATAATAAATAATCACCTTAGACGCATTAGATATAATAACGAGGCGAAGTCAAGAAACATTAGATCAATGTCCCCAGTGAAACATTATGAAAAATAATTCATATGAATGACATTATTTAAATTCATATTGTAGGCGGACATTTTTTGTTGTCATTAATTTTGCGAGCCGAATTCATCACAGGTGATAGTATCCTTGTGTTTGCAAGAATTTGATCAATTGATCCGCGATGAGAGTGAATATGGCACGCTGATTAGCTAGACATACAACTATATTCATGACTCTAATTAACTGCCTTCTCATCAAAAGGTCACATTATTGCAAACTAATTAAATTTGCAGTTTCATTTACATCAAAGAATTAATAAACATGCAAAGTTAAATGACAAGCAGAGTGTCACGGTTTAATGTGAATGACACCTGTGCCCAAGGTTATAAAGCTGAGCATGGAAACCAGTCTCAAATCTCAAGCATCTGATTGGCTGAAATGGCGACTGGTCGCCATTTCAGCCAATCAGATGCTTGAGATTTGAGACTGGTTTCCAATCTCAGCTTTATAAACTTCAGGCCTGTCTGTCTCAGCAAATGATAAATGCCATTTTCTATTATTTTGTACTGGCATAAAAATATTATTATGTTGAAATTGAGTAACCCAACTGCATAGATAGCTGAAAAATGGGGGGAAAATGATGCTCATTATTATATTGACACATATCTTTCACAAAGTTGTGGCTCAAATAATTATTTTGCCTGAGACTGTTTTCATTTATGGATGAAAAACATTTGATCCAGGCCTTGGCTATAAAAGAAGCTGATTTATGAAGAGGGACAGCGAAAAAAAAATTAAACTAGTAAAGTCAACACACAATGCAATCTTTTGCTAAACAGTTGCTCTGAAATATGTGCATATTATACAGGCTGTCTGCAACTTGCAGCTTCAAAATATCTAATTATCCTGTCACACACTTTGAACATCACAAATGTGTTTCATATGCTGATGAACAAAATGAATAATTGATTCTGTAATGATTATTTACAGATTCCCTAGCTAACATTATGCTATGGCAAAAAACCTTTTACTGATTCCAATCATGTCATCGAAAAAAAAACAACAACTTTGCATTCCCCAGATCCATCATTCCATGGCAAAGACAATTTACAGAATCTTTAGATGCCATCATTCTATTGCAAAGGCAATAATGCTGTTATCATTCCATGGCAAAGACAATTTATAGATTCTTTATTGCAAAGGCAATAATGCTTTCTTTCCTTGACAAAGATAATATAGAAATTCTTTTAGATGTTATCACTGTATTGCAAAGGCAATGCTGTCATCATTCCATGGCAAGGACAATTAAGTGATTCCTGAGATGTCATCACTGTATTGCACAGGCAATAATGCTATCAGCACTCCATGGCAAAGACAATTTACCGATTCTTTAGACGTCATCACTGTATTGCACATGCAGAATTGCCATCACTGTATTGCACATGCAATATTGCTATCAGCACTCCATGGCAAAGCAATTAACAGATTCTTAAGATGTCAACACTGTATTGCAAAGGCAATGCTGTCACAATTCCATGGCAAAGACAATTAAGTGATTCCTGAGATGTCATCACGGTATTGCACAGGCAATAATGCTGTAAATATTCTATGGCAAAGACAATTTACAGTTTCCTGAGATTTCATCACTTTCATGCAAAGCAAAAGCTGTCATCATTCCATGGCAAAGACAATTTACTGATTCTTTAGATGTCATCACTGTATTGCAAATGCATAAATGCTGCCATAATTCTAGGTCAAAGACTATTTACAGAGTCTTTCGATATCAACACTGTATTGCAAATGCAATGCTGTAATCATTTCATGATAAAGACAATTTAAAGATTCTTCAGATGTCTCCACTATTGCATGGGTGAAAGTTGAAAACATATGAAATCATGAAAATTTTGCTGGGTATCCAGGCAAAGCCCCCCCCCCCCACCCTGAAGCTCCTGGAAGATAGCAATTTATATACCCTTGGGAAGCAATTTCAGAAGTGCATTGGTCTTGTATATACTGGAAATTACAGTATAATAATTACCCATTCTCTCAATAACAACAAAATATACAACAAAAGGCAAAGTTAACTTACGAGCTAGCTGTCCATTCCGAGAACTGAGGTTACTGTCATCTTTTGACTTTTCCGGTGGGTTGGCCACTGAAATGAGAAAATCAAATGTCATGGTTATGAATATATTCTATTTCCATTTGTGTAATTATTTACAGATGATAATGGTGTTTAGGAGTTAATCTATATTATATTGCTTTCAACAGGATATGAAAAACATCTGCTGTTTGTGTGTTTAAGCCCACTTTTAAACAATCCAAATGGTTTTCATATTGTGATAAATGCAATAAATTATTGATTCAATTCTTATATGTATATTCCCAAATTTTCTTAATTTCTTCCTAAGACTTATTAGAATTTGCAACATCATGGCCATTTTAAATAAAGCGGTTAGAACATCTGCACTGACGACAAAGCAAGTGTCTGCATGCTTTTTGCATACACGTCATTGTGTCTACTTCACAAAACAACAAATTGTACACTGCCCTACAGCTTGTGAGCAGCTTTAATTAAGGCCATGATCAAGACAAAAGGGTTTTCATCATAAAATGACCAGTGGCCATAATCAGCCAATCAGATGCTTGAGACTTTCTGATGGTCTCCAATCTTAGTTTTTATGATCTTGGGTCCTTGACGACAATATTCATCCTATTAATGCCATTAGAAGATGAAAAAAATGTACAAATGAAGCGTACACTGTAAGAAATGAGATTATAGTCCCATGGGAGCGTGTGGAAAAACAACTTAGATTAGATATCCATTGATCTCTTTGTTCAGTTTGATATATTAACTACATTGATGAAGTGAGACCAGATTAACCAGCAAGTTCAAACACTGGAGACACAAAAGATATTAACCCTATATTGCATATACATCAGTGTTTTTTTTTTACTTTTGGGGAAATGCCTTCCTACCACTGGGGTTGGGAAAAAACATGTGAACACCTTAAATGGGGGAAAACTTTCAACATTGGAATGAGCACAATATTGAGCACTTCTTAAGGATCGATACTGTTAATGTTGTTAATAAAAAGAAGTTTGTTGACTTGACACTTTATTTTCTATTCTTCAGAAAACAAATTTCTCTTAATGTTGTTTAATGTCTCACATTTTATTTGGGTGGGGAAAGTGCCGCAAAGTTGGGGAAAAAATACTCAGAGTGGGAAATACATTCACTTCCAATAACAAATATTTTCCAAAAAAAAAAACCACACAAAAAAAAACACTGGACATTTGATCACAAAGGGAGTAACATGATTAATTTAAGTAAAGGGTCAGTCAATAAATGGTTCAAAGGGGTGTTTTATTTTAAATTGCTATATAAACCTGCATAATACCTGAAAGACATAATCACAACTGTAAAGAAATTGAATCAAAGGACAACTTAACAGCCTTAATGAGCAATAACTTTTAAATATCAAAAGCAGATGTTTGAATGTAAAATCTGAATTACATTCCTAAGCAAACAATTCCTGCTGTTCTGAATGGGAGTTCTGAGGCTGTTGTTAAGGTTATTGCCCTTGGCAAGTGATATCCTGACCCCGTCAGCTGTTGCCAATATCAAGCCCGTAGATGAAGCTATGATAGAGGCGATATATGTAGATTGTGAAACCACTAGAAACATATTAAGTCATGTACACAAACCCTCACAAGGTGTGACATTTCCTGGACTTTTGAGACATTGGCACACAGTATATTGAACTGTTTGCAACATGATTCCCAAAGGTATTTTACTTTCACAAACACTCAGATGAGTACATTATACATGGCGATATGTTCATACTTTATACAGCTTTCCTGATCTTTATGTTTTGACAATATAAATTTATTAATGTTTTGACCTTATGGCCTTTACCAAATTTGACAAACGGCATACACTTCCACATTTTTATGTTCAACATAAAGCTGCGCTCTGGAAAAAATTTCCAGTATTGCCAAAAGGCTTAAAAGTTAATAAATGAGTGAAATAAACTGATTTGATTGAATAACATGAATATCACTACGGATAATTTGAAGATGACAATAAATTTAAATAATGTGTTACTGATAACATGACAGTCACATGATCCACAACTAAATTATATATGGTTAATAAGCAACATCAGCAGCTTCCCAGTAAACACCCGACGTCAAAACGACGTTGGATTTAGGTTGGATTTTGGTCCCGACGTCGGCGACCTAAATCCAACGTTAAACCGACGTCGAAAATGCGACGTCGTTTAGACGTCGGAAAATGTCGTCGGATAGACGTCGGTTTTTGCTCAGATATATTTGACTTCTTAACCAACTAGGAATAATTATTTTCGAATAACTTTTTCCCCCAAATTTTCTTCACATATACAAAAATTTAAAAAAATTTGAATGGTTTGCTGTTCAGTGGAAGGGATATTATCGAAACCTGTGCACTCGAATCTAAATGTAAACAATCCGCGCCATTTGAAACAAAGAAAAAAAGAAGCAAAGAACAAAGACAAATTCGCCAAACAAACACAGAAGGGGAAAAAGAATATTTTATATTTGCCAGAGAAGAAGGCTTAAGCAAGAAAGTTTTTTCGTATTCGTAGTTTGTTGTTTAATTCTAGTTTTGCTTAAATCTTGTTGAAATGCATGCCTGCTACATGTATAAGACACGTGGAGTTGTTTTCATGAAATACGTTTCGTCCAAAAAAGTCTCGCTACCGGGCTATTGTTATAATATGGAGCTCATAACACATTATGTTTACAACAGAGGTTTAGTGATGAATTAAAATAAAACACCTTGATGGTATTTTTCAAATAGTGTTATCACACTGATAGTAACAAGAGGGCCATGATGGCTCTGTATGGCTCACCTGAGTACAAAAGTACTTTCAGCTTTACCCCAGGGCCAACATATAAATAATGCTGGTAAAGGGTCTCTTTACAATACTCAACACGAAATATCTAAGGTCTAGTTGCATTAGTTTCAGAGAAAAAGGGGTGTAGTTTGACACTAGCAAACATTCTACATGTCTTCAGTTCTTACTATTTAGCTCTATGTAAAAATTGATAAGCCCCTGGGTGGGGCAAATTCGAGCCTGGGGTCATGATATGTATAAATGTGGTAAAGGTCCACAAAGTGATCTTACATGTAAAAATTCTAAGCTCTATGTGTTATGGTTCTAGAGAAGAAGACTTTTACAAGATTTTTCCTATATAATTCTATGTAAAATGGGCGACCCCTGTGGCGGGGCCAATTTTGACCCAAGGGCCATAATTTGAACAACTTTGTTAGAGGTCCATTAGACAATGTTTCATGCCAAATATCTAACCTCTGGCCATTGCGGTTTTGGAGAAGAAGATTTTTTAAGTTTTTGCTATATATTGATATAAGGAAAACCCATGACCTCTGGGGCGGGGCAAATTTTGACCCCAGAGCCATAATTTGAACAACTTTGTTAGAGGTCCATTAGACAATGTTTCATGCCAAATATCTAACCTCTGGCCATTGCGGTTTCGGAGAAGAAGATTTTTTTAAGTTTTTGCAATATATTGATACAAGGAAAACCCATGACCTCTGGGGCGGGGCAAATTTTGACCTAAGGGCCATAATTTAAACAACTTTGTTAGAGGTCTATTAGACAATGTTTCATGCCAAATATCTAACCTCTGGCCATTGCGGTTTCGGAAAAGAAGATGTTTTAAGTTTTTGCTATATACTGATATAAGGAAAACCCATGACCTCTGGGGCGGGGCAAATTTTGACCCCAGGGCCATAATTTGAACAACTTTGTTAGAGGTCCATTAGGCAATGTTTCATGCCAAATATCTTACCTCTGGCCATTGCGGTTTCGGAGAAGAAGATTTTTTAAGTTTTTGCTATATATTGATAAAAGGAAAACCCATGACCTCTGGGGCGGGGCAGATTTTGAACCCAGGGCTATAATTTTAACAATCTTAGTAGAGGACCACTAGGTGATGCTACACACCAAATATCAAAGTTCTAGGCCTTACAGTTTCAGAGAAGAAGATTTTTTAAGTTTTTGCTATATATTGATATAAGGAAAACCCATGACCTCTGGGGCGAGGCAAATTTTGACCCCAGGGCCATAATTTGAACAACTGTGTTAGAGGTCCATTAGACAATGTTTCATGCCAAATATCTAACTTCTAACCATTGCGGTTTTGGAGAAGAAGATTTTTTAAGTTTTTGCTATATATTTATAAGGAAAACACATGACCCCACCCGGGCGGGGCCAATTTTGACCCCAGGGCTATAATTTGAACAATATTGGTAGAGGACCACTTGGTGATGCTACACACCAAATATCAAAGTTCTAGGCCTTACAGTTTCAGAGAAGAAGATTTTTAACAAGAGCTGTCAGAGGAGACAGCATGCTCGACTATTCGAATCATTTGAAACAAATGCAATTTGAAGATTAAAACAGTAACAACTATGGCCATACATTCATGTGCAATCAGTAAAAATATTAACAAATATTAACAAGTGAATGGTAAGGGAAAAATTCATTTCAAATAACAGAAATAATTTCTTAATGTACCATAAATATTAAACTGAAAAGGGGAATAACTATGAAATATTTCTGAAGTTGTTAGAAAACTTGTTAGAAATTTTTTTATTAGAGATATTTACTTTTAGTCAATTATCAATCACTTCAGTAATGTTACAGAAAAGAACTGACCTAAAGGCATGGAAATGGTACACGACTCACCAGCTTGTCATGGTGAACATTTCTGGCAAGTTACTATATTCCTAATGTATTTAAAACCCTGACAAGAAAATTCTATTTTAGTAGCAGTGACCTTGGACCTACAGGCATGGGCATGGTACGGGACACACCAACTTGTCATGATGACCATTTGTGTCAAGTTATTTTGAAATCACTCTATTCCTAACGAAGTTACAGCCCGGACAAGAGAATTCTATTTTTAGTAACAGTGACCTTGACCTACAGGCATGGTCATGGTATGGGATACAACACCCTGTCATTGTGAACAATTGTGCCAAGTTATTTTGAAATCCGTCCATTTATAATGAAGTTAATCCCGGACAAGAAAATTCTGTTTTAAGTAACAGTGACCTGGACCTTCAGGCTTGGGTATTGTGTGGACACACTGCCTTGTCATAGTGAACGTTTGTGCAAAGTTATTTTGAAATCCCTCCATTCATAACAAAGTAACAGCACGGACAAGAGAATTCTATTTTTTGTAAGATTGACCTTGACCTTTGACCTACAGGCATGGGCATGGTACGCGACACACCACCCTGTCATAGTGAACATTTGTGTCAAGTTATTTCGAAATCCCTCCATTCAAAACAAAGTTACAGCCTGGACAAGAAAATTCTATTTTTAGTAACAGTCACCTTGACCTTGGATCTACAGCCATGGGTATTGTGCGGACACACAGCCTTGTCATTGTGAACATTTGTGTCAAGTTATATTGAAATCCCTCCATTCATAACAAAGTTACAGCCCGGACAAGAAAATTCTATTTTTTGTAACAGTGACCTTGACCTTCGACCTACAGGCATAGGTATTGTATGCGACACACCGCCTTGTCATGGTGAACATTTGTGCCAAGTTATTTTGAAATCCCTCCATTAATAATGAAGTTAAGGGCCAAGTGTATATTTTGCTTAACACAAAATGTAAGTGGAAAAGGGGCATAATTTGAAAAATATTGAAAGCAGGGTTATGGGTCTTGTTGGTTATGATGTAGATTTTGATGGTGAAAATATATTTCAAGTTTCAAGGCAATATCTCAAGTAGTTTTGAAGTTATGGGCAAAATGCATATTTTGCTTAACACAAAATATAAGAAAAAAGGGGCATAACTTGAAATATATTGACAGCAAAGTTATGGGTCTTGTTGGTAATGATGTAGAATTTGATGGTGAATATATATTCCAAATTTCAAGTTGATATCTCCAGTAGTTTATAAGTTATGGACCAAAGTGCATATTTTCCTTAACGCAAAATTTAAGTGAAAAAGGGGCATAACTTAAAAAATATTTGTAGCAGAGTTATGGGTCTTGTTGGTAATGATGTAGAATTTGATGGTGAATATATATTTCAAGTTTGAAGTTGATATCATAAGTAGTTTTTAAGTTATGGACCAAAGTGCATATTTTGTTTAACGGACGGAGCCGCCGACGCCGACGCCGACACCGGGGTGAGTAGGATAGCTCCCCTATTCTTCGAATAGTCGAGCTAAAAATTTCATGTTCAAAATCTATTTTTATCCTCTGTGACCTAGATAGGCAATGGACTGGAACCATTTGAACAATTTTGGTAAAGCTTCATGCAAGTAACATTCCTGCCAAGTTTCAGCAAGATTGGCCCAGGAGTTCAGGAGAAGAAGTCGTTTGAAGAAAAAGTTGACGACGCACGGACAGACGACGGACATCAGGCGATCACAAAAGCTCGCCATGAGCACTTCGTGCTCAGGTGAGCTAATAAAAGGAAAAGGGAAGAGGTTCGATTTTGGTCGGATTTCGGTCGGATTCTGGTCGGAATGTGGTTGGATTCTGGTCGGAACCCGACGTCAATCCGACGTCGGGAAATGACGTCTAAAAAACTTTCATTTCCAACCAAATTCCAACGTCCAGGTCCGACGTCTATCCAACGTCTTTTCGACGTCAAATGTTTCCTGGGTTTACAAATCTGATAAAGCTATGATTGTTTAAAAAGAAATGCTCATCAGAAAAAAAACCCATCAAACTCCTCCATATCTGTTATAAAATGTTTTTTATATAAACCGAGTATTACATGACTGTTTACCTATCCATACCATTGTCCAAATATTTCTATATTTAGTAACAGATTTAAACTATGTCATACACTTGGAATGCATAATTGCGTTTACTGCTAAAATTCACATTGACAGAATCTCAAGAGCTGAGAGTGAAAATATAACTCTATCTGCTTAATATTTCTGTATAGGATAAAATACTCACTCGCCCATTATATGTATATTTAGTGGATGTTTCCTAAACACTAATACAATTTACGCTTTACTAAATGAATATGTCACTTATCTCCCATGTGCAACCAGCGTAGAATCAATCAGATCAGTCTGCACATTACTGTGCTCAAGGTTATAAACCTGAGCATGGAAACCAGTCTAAAATCTCAAGCATCTGATTGGCTGAAATGGCGACTGGTTGCCATTTCAGCCAATCAGATGCTTGAGATTTGAGACTAGTTTCCAAACTCAGTTTTATAACCTTCAACCCTGCTGACTGATCAGGATCATAACACTTGTCACAGTCGACATAAAATATATATTCGGACAATTCTGTTTATTTCCGCATTTCAGTATTTGTTGTTTACGGAGGCCATTTATAGAACTTGTCGAGGACAGAATGATTTTGATGTAGAATACTGGAACTTAAATGCATAATTTTAATCATCATAGAAGGTTTTGTTGATGAGTTTTATGGTGGAACCACCCCACACACCAACCCCTGAAAACCTCTCCAGATTAACATGATTTGGAAAAATTATCCCTGGAAATGCTTAAACTATGGCATTAGGTCATGATACATTGCTTTCATTGACAAGTAAGTCGTGAAATGACAAAGGGTAAACACAACAACTGATGATCTGTTAAATGGGTTCAGTGAACTAAATTGATTCTTCTTCATCCTCTAACACAGAGCAATACCCAAAGGCAGTCATGTTGCAAGAACACAACTGTTACTGATGATGTGTTAACCCATTACTCCATTTAAAAGGCTTAGCCTTTTTACTAGTGTGCGACCAGTGTAGATCCAGATCAGCCTGCACATCAGTGTCATCTGCGAACGATCTGCATTTTTCGCTTTTTGATCAGAAATAACCTAATAAATCAAAAACAGTGCAGATCCTTAACACACAGCACGGATGTGCCAGCTGATCTGGATCTTAGTTCCCAAAACTGTTAGCTCATGCAATAAAAAAGCCTTATCTATGGGGTAAAGTGTTAAGAGTGTTTGGACTTCGTTTACAGCCTCTTAAATCAGGGCAATGAACTAAATTGATCCCACGTCTTCCTCTGACATGGAACAATACCCCAAGGAAGTCATGTTCTAGGAACTTCCCACAACAATTCTTAATTTATAGCTAAGTTAATGCAAGGCTTGAATTAATTCTCGTCTTGGTTAACAAGTACAAATTTCTTTTTTAACCATTAAGTGTGTGTGACCAGTGTAGATCCAGATCAGCTAGACCACAGTGACCTCACACACACAAGCATTAAATAAATTTGTAATGGACAAATTTGGAAATTGTCCTTTAGTGACCATATTAACATTTTTTCTGAAATCCGAGTTGCCATCCATAACACCCCAGTTACACAGAGCCATCGGTGAGTGATCGGCGAGTTTTTCAGCCAAATTATGGAGTGAACCAATGACAACACAACGTATTAAACACAGATATCACCTTTTGGTCGCCTGTTGAGAAAAGATAAGTTCTGTCGGTGAAAAATAAACGATTGGGATTTTTGAACATGTTTAAAATTCTCGATCAGTGAAAATATTTTAAAAATAACCAATCGACAGCCTGTCTACAACCGCTGTCAACGATCGACAACCTGTCTACAACCGATATCGCCGATAGGCCACCGATAAGCAACCGATCAACTAATACCTACCACAGATAGAATAAAAGATGAGAATTAAAGCGTGGGATTTGTCGGTTTTGATCGGTTGTTAATAGCGATTCAATCTGTGACCAATCGACTGCTGCTGTCATGCCATCGGTGATGTTTTTCGGTAAACTGAAAAAAGTCATCGGTTCTCATCACTTAAACATACATTATTAAAGAAAAGAACCGATGGCAACCTATATCAAGAGATATGCAAGCTGTTAATCATCGATGTCACCGATCAAACAAAGATAACCAAATATGAATCACCGGCCATATCTGACGGAAAGTGTTGAACCACTGATGATTAGCTATTAAACACCGATTTATCAGCGTTACGCCCGATTTAGCTCCGATTTACAAACGACAAAAACGATAGTTTTTCAGCATTTTTACCGATAAAATCATCCGTATCACCGACCCATTCCTGTTTGAGGTGATTTCGGTCTCCTACAACCAACCTTTGAAATATTTATTTAGCCGATTGAACACTTGTCCATCACCGATGGCCGGTTACACAGATTACCTCACGCATGGCAACCGACCAAAACAGCGAGTAACTTAAAATAAAATAACATATTGGGCACCGACCGTCTGTGTAACTGGGGCCTAATCATTATTATAAGGACCATATTAATTCTTGAAATGTCTCTTGATACTAGCTCAGTTAGTGACAACAACAATTCTGGGAAATTCCACCGCACCATCCACAAATATTATTATGTTGACCACAGGGTTTCTAGTAATGTTCCCTAAAGAACTAATGGTGACCTATGACAATGTTACGGCTAGAAATTTGTTCAACAAGCATTTAGTTGCAGACCACCATGAGCCCATTTACCAGACCCCATTAATTTTAGGAAATTTCCTATAGAGTATTTGGATTTCTGGGAATGAGAGAATTTAAAGAAATTTCCCCTAGAGCATTAGGATTTCTGGGAATGAGAGAATTTTAGGAAATTTCCCCCAGAGAATCTGGATTTCTGGGAATGAAAGAATTTTAGGAAATTTCCCCCAGAGCATCTGGATTTCTGGGAATGAGAGAATTTTAGGAAATTTCCCCAAGAGCATTAGGATTTCTGGGAATGAGAGAAATTTAGGAAATTTCCCCTAGAGCATAAGGTTTCTGGGAATGAGAGAAATTTAGGAAATTTCCCCTAGAGCATTAGGATTTCTGGGAATGAGAGAATTTTAGGAAATTTCCCCTAGAGCATTTAGGATTTCTGGGAATGAGAGAATTTTAGGAAATTTCCCCTAGAGCATGTCGATTTCTGGTAATGAGAGAATTTCAGGAAATTTTCCCTAAAGCATGAGGATTTCTGGGAATGAGAGAATTTCAGGAAATTTTCCCTAAAGCATTATGATTTCTGGGAATGAGAGCATTTCAGGAAATTTTCCCTAAAGCATTAGGATTTCTGGGAATGAGAGAATTTCAGGAAATTTTCCCTAAGAGCAATCACTGAAACCTTTTTGAAACCACAGCATTGCTGGAAATTTTACCTAAGAGCATTATAGCTTTTGGAAACCAGAGCAGTTCTGAAAACTTTCCCAAGAGCATTAAAACTGTTGGGAATGACAGCATTTCTTGCAATTTTCCCCAGCATTCCGAAAGAACTAATTTTCGGGGAACCAAAACACTTTGAAAAATTTCCCCCAAAAGTATTAAAACTTTTTAAAACCATGTCATTTCCAGAATAATATTTTCCCCTTAAAGCATTAAAACTTTAGGGAACCACTTTATTTCTGGAGATTTCACTGTAAACACTGTCTTGTAAGGGAATTTGAATTGATTTCCGGCGGCTGTTCTGATCAAAATGTCTAACAAGGGCAATATGTCTCTGCCAGAAGCAATTTGTTATTGTATTTGCTTTACAAGAAATTATCCGTTTAGGAAAAACGTCCTGGAAATGTTAGCTTTGTAATGTAAAATTTATTCTGAACATTGTAAGATAACTTGAAATATTTGCAACATTAACCCTTCTGTGTATTTTGTGGCATTCTATTAGCAAACATTATAAATTGATCATGATCTTCACAAGTAATTTAGAGGACAAATTATTTCGCGGAACAATTTTGATGTCTGCACAGTTTAAATGCAATATTCCAGAAAAGGGTGATCATTTGGAGCAGTCTTTAAAGAAAATTGCATGATAATTTCAAAATTTCTGGCCAAAATTCCCTTGCAAATTAAATATTTCTGTACAGAAGGAGGTTTGAGCACTCCCCTCTGAACAGTCCCTCTGTATCTGCCACTGATCACATTATATTCAATGATATCAACTAGATTTCTCCAGGTTCTACATTAGTTCTAGCTTTGATCATGAATATACATTTAGGCCATAACATGTTAAAGTAATTATTGGTTTTCACCAATAAATGCAGCGGAAATTTGCAATTACAAAAAAATCTTTAAAACACAATTTCAGCTGACATGCAATATTTTTTTTTTGAAATCATTCATGATTTGGAGACTTACTGTCAAAGTTGAAAAAAAGCGTCAGACATTTGGTCAGACAAGATGTGAAGATCTGTCTGACCGAAAAAATTCTGTCAGACAAAACATGTTAAAAAGGTATTAACAAGTATAAGGAGTTAAAATTTTTGTCTGACATTGTGTCTGATAACATAAGAAATCACATCAGACCTGCCCAAATTTTACCAGACAGGTCCTTTGGTCTGGCAACTTTTGGGATTTTGTGCATGTCTGTGGTATGCGGTGGGGAAGGAGAAAGGGAGAGGGGAGTCCCTATTGTCATTAAGTGATATCTGGAAATGATTTTATAATTCATACAGATTTTTTGGAAAAATACAGATACTATTTGGTAAATGAATTTCAGTCTGATTCTGGATTAGAAAACAGTCAATCATTACACAACTTTCACAAATGTTTATCCCATAAATTTTTTAATTCATATTTTGGTTACATATTTTGTGATATAATAAAAGGATTCGTAACCCTGTACTTCATAGATACGACTATTATGGCATAGCTGAACAGTGTAGATCCAGATCAGCTGGCACACTGTGCTGTCTGATCAGGATCTACACTTTTTGCCGCATAATTCGTAAGTTTTTTTTTATTGAAAAAGCTGGGACTAGTGCACACTATGTAAAACCAGTATATACATAGTAAAAGACAGGGACATGGCTGTTCGCTTCTTAAAGCCATCACGATCTACTCTGTTCATTTCTTCAAGGTTTTACACGGTTTGTACATGCAATAAAACCTGTATATATTAAGTAAAAGGTTAAATTGTCTTCCCTATTCCTTTCTTTCTATTATTGAACATACATACAGTTCGGTTAGATGTCTATTAGTACCAACACTAACACGTCCAGAACACATCCCAGATGACCAGTCCAATTACTTAGATCTGCAAGAACATATCAAGCACACTGCCCGGAGAGAAAATCCTGTTTGTCTAATAATCTGCAGCCTTATTACTTACTAACTTGGCAAAGATCTTATGTTGATTGCACATTTTAACAACACTTTTACTCAACATGTTTGATTGCATGTTAAGTCCTACAAGTTATGCTCATACCTTTGACCTGCGCTTATCAGGAATTTCTATGCATTATAATCTAAATTTATTATTTCATTAAAATTATATAAAAACAAAACTGGAATACTTTTTTCTCATGTTTCAACATCAGTATCTTTCAATGGAAAAGAACATAATGAAAAAACTGTTATTATTACTTAACTAGCGATTTGAAATTGTTTTGGGAAACATTTAAGTAATACAATCTATCAATTTTGAAGTGCCAGTAACTTATAATTTTGATAATGATTATAGCCCTTGTAACACTTTTCTAACTAGTAATAATAGTTTAACACTTAACTCAAATAGAATTATGGTTGTTAATCAAAACAATAAAATATGTTTTCTTTTAAATCTTTGAATATAAATACTGTGGTATCATTTTATTTAGCGATGGCTTAATTTTCGCGTATTTCGCGCTCAAGCCACTGCGCGAATTTAAAACCTAAGCTAAATTTTAACCAAAAAAAAATCCACATACGTGTATCCAAAACGTGCTATGTCCGAATGGACCTACACTTTGTATATAGTTGCCCGTATCGTTATTTGATATAAATTTGAAGTATCTAATAGCTATGTTAATAAAGAAAATAAAATAAGTTATAACTGTCGAATTTCTTTTGGAATATGTTTAATGTTTCTTCCAAACTTGAACGACAATTTAGCCCGCGCATTGAGGTCGGGTCACGTTTTACCAAACAGTATCGTTGTCATCTCATTTTAAATTTATCAACATTTTTGAGTAACTGTTTCACAATTAATTGACACTTTAGACCATAAAACGGGTACGAAAGTTAATATGCCAGTTATGATATGAATGGTCCAGATAGATGGATCAAAAGGGTCCCGTGTCAATTAGCGGCGCCGAATAAACAGCAGTCCGATAATTGACTAACAAAGGAAGTGGTAATTGACAGGGGTCCAACTGACAAATGATTAGCTCGCGTGTTCAAATAAACAATAGGTATTGATAGCGGGTCAGTAAAATATCGATAATAACATTTTTTTGTTTCAAAAATTGGATTTGCGTGAATTTACGTCCGCGCGAAACAGTCTTTTTCGGCGATTGCGCGAAATTTCGTGCCAGCGAAATTAAATGATACCACAGTATATGTTTTTGTCTTGAGATGAGTAACACAGATTTAATTATTTTTGATAAGTGTATATCTATATAGTGGCCAGACTGCAAGTTTATAAAACTTATATTTTGAAATTTATAGAACTAATGCTGCCCTGTGGTGCTCTGACTTGTATAACTTAAGATCCATGAAGTTCCAAAATGTAAACTATAAATAATACATGAATGTCTGAATACATAATGATTTAATATTGGACTCTCACATACTTAATAGTTTTTCGGATACTGGAATCTTTAATAAAACTAAACCAATTAAGTGAAAATTCAACTGAAGTCTGTAGTAACTGTAGTGTATTCAAACAACTTAAATACTCTCCCAGCTTTGATCATTATAAAAGTGTTTGAATGAAACACTTTAAGTGTATGGTATTTCCATTTAATCTTTCATGATACTGAACATATTTGAATTTTTTATAAATGAGTATTGATAATTTTAAGCTGACCATATATTAAGTATGTAAACTATAATTATTAATATAGTTGCTAATAGTTTTAAATTTAAAAAAACAATAAATGAAGCAAAAAGAGGAAAGTGCATACTAGAAAAAAAGTTGAATTTATAATTTCATTTTGAATTGCAAAATATTTTTTCTCCATTTAGCTTAATTACTTCTTCTATTCATCTTAAATATCATAAATGTACTATTTATGCATAAAACAAAACAAATCTGAAAAAGAGTAAATTTAAATGTTATAAACATTTGTTCTCTTATCAATTTTTACTTTATGTTAAATAATTATGTTGTATTTTATGGAGTTTAAACTAAAAATTAACAACAATAAACTGAAATAGCATATGTTGAATAAATAGAGTTTAAACTTTAAAAAACAACAATAAACCAACAATAAACCAAAATAATAATTGCAAATTTATTTTGAATATTTTTTCTTTTTGCAATATATCCCAAAGCAACATGTTACAGAGACATCATTATACTTACTCCTCACGCCTTCCACTATATCCATATTTTTTAAGACTGACCAATTTCCCTGAGCAATATCATACAACAAACACAGTTCGCCTATAAATTTCCAATGTTAATAACAAAAAATTCTCGCAACACAATAAGTCTGTAGAAAACCCTATTACTTGGCAATTGACAAAAACATCTTTAATTTTCTATATCCTTTTTGATTGAATGAACACACAGAGTTTTTTTCATTCTCCAATAGAATGGGCATTCAATGATGTATTGGAATGTCTAACTGGGGAACAATGTGTTGTAACCCGTGATATGGCTTTTCCCTTTATTTCATATAATATACAGGTTTTATAGCATGAGCGACCAATGAAGAAGATCAACAGGCACATTCTTGCGGTCTGATCTGGATCTACACTGGTCATTTACTGGTAAGAAATAACTTATTGAAACATTAAGCGAACACTGCAGATCATGCACTGATAAGCTGGCTGACCTGGATCTACACTGTAGGAACATGGGATAACACCCATATCCCATGGAGTAAAGGGTTATATCCTATGTGAAACCAAACTTCCAAATAAATCAGACTGCATTGATGTACAAGCTGATCTAGATCTTCACTAGTCAAACATGGGTTATATGCTGCATCCACTGTACTAAAGGTTTAACCCTTTCCTCCATATATACATATCTTTATGCATGTGCAACCAGTGTAGATCCAGATCAGCTGGCACATCCATGCCGTCTGATCAGTATCTGCACTGGTCACATTTTGGTCAGAAATAACCTAATAAATCATTAAGCAAACAGTTCAGATCCTGTTCAGATGGCACAGATGTGCCGGATGATCTGGATTTACACTGTTTGCCCACACAATAAAGGTGTGTCTATGGAGGAAAGGATTATTCCTTGGTTTCCGTTACTGTATATGCTAAAAATAGTCGTCTACATGAATACATGTAGTCCAGGCCACCCAAATTGGGTTTCAGAGCAAGGTCTAAACTGTTAATTATAATTCGCTACTTTTTTTTTACCAAAAATCAATTCAAAAGCACATGGACTAATCAAAACAATGGTAGCTAATGTTACAATTTCGCTACAGTATTTGCATATGAAGTTGACACATGCAAAAAAGTGATGAGTATTAGGTAATCTTTACATTCTGAAAAAAAAACAACACAGCTTTGCATTGAAGATGGTTTTCATTGGGTATACAGTTAACTTTCATATAATGTTTCTACATGATGTAACAGTGATTCGACAAACATGACCTTATGGGTTACAGCCTTTTGTCTTGCGATCAAAACCAACAAATCGGTTGATATTGTTTGATATTCTACATGAAGATATGTAACTGATACAGCTCACAGCTTGCAAACCTGGAGTTAACACTTGACTGTGAAATCCTTATATATAGTGTGGGTTTTATTTTCGCTGATTCTGGCTCAGTATAATGCACAAATTCAAACACTCAGCTAACGTAATCATGCCATTCTGTGTTTTTTTTTAATTATAATTCAATTTTATTATTATAATTCGATTGAAATAAGGCGTTATATGCAGTTATTGCTCTTGGGTGAAAATATATAATGTTGAAGACTTAATTCCAACACTCCTTCTCTACTGGAAATCATGGCCTGACTAGACAAATCACTCTCGTAATTTCAACTGACCACAACAATAACTCTGTCTAACAAGACCTAAATGTAACTGACAAAAAATCCTGTACCAGAACACAAAATGCATGCAGAATATTGCTAAATATATAATGTTGCAGACGCTGACTTAATGTAAAATCTGTCCGAATTATGCTAAATTACTGTTAGAATAAATGAACCGTCAGCTGGGCACAAGACTTCTGATAAATTACAACAGAATACTGGATAGAGAGTTATGATTTTAAAGCAAAATATTTCTACTGCAACAAAGCCATAAATAAGCGATCTTAAATTAACCTGAATTACACAATGAACACTAACAGTGCTTTATATAAATGCAAAAGTGCCGCTCAATGTCAAATACAGTATACCCCCCATTTTGCTTGAATTTTACTCCAAAAATTAACTGGCCTGCCAAATCTTCGGACTTTATCCGAAATCTCAGGATTTTAAGTTACTTCTCCGGATCTCCAGATTTATAGTCAAAATCTCCGGATTTATATAAAATTGCAAAAGAATAAAGATTAATTAAATCTTAATTAAAGCTGTGGTCAGTGACATGCTGCTTAAGTGCCTCTGGCACAACTATACAATAACCGCATGTCATAAACTAAACAAGGGCCTCGATGTTACACCTGCCTTCATTTATCTTCATTGCATGTTCATCATAATGTTGTCAAAAAAGAGGTCTTAACAAGTTTAACAGAAATTAAAAAAAATGAATGATATAAAAAGACAAAAGACATTTTTAAATACATTTATAAAAGTTATAAATGTCTTATAAGAATATAATTATATAGAAGGATATAAGAAAAAATATCATCAACATCATCATTTTTGTTCAGTCACGATCAAAGTCATAAGAGCAACAAGACATTAAAATAACAACATCATTATCATCTTTATCATCATTTTTGTTAGTCACACTCATAGCAGCAGCAAAAATTAAAACAACAACAACAACATCATCATCATCATCATTGTCATCGTCGTCATCATTGACATATTCAGACAAATCTCCGGATTTTGAATGAAAAAGTTTTGGCAGGCCTGAATTAAATTGTCTGTGGGGGGAGTGTTTAAACAGGAGAACACGGTTAACCTATTCAGAATATTGAACAAACAACCCTTTCAGAATATTGAACAAAAAAACCATGAACAATTTTTGCTGAATCTATATGAAAATAATGAAAATAAAGGGCTTTTAAGTTGAACATATTTGTCACCCTTTGGTATATAAGAAACATTAAGGAAAAACTTATTAAATCACATAGTTATGTTCAGCAAAGCTATATATACTTAAGGAAATTAGAAACACAACTTCTTTAAATACAAAATATATTTCGTGTTTAAAGAAGTTGTGTGTTTTATTTCTTAAATTTATTAAATGTAGTGAAAGAAATTAGAAACGCAACTTCTTTAAAAATGAAATAAATTTCGTGTTCAAAGAAGCCGCGTTTCTAATTTCTTCAAGTATATTTCATGATATTTTCATAGAAAAAGGGTAAGAACACTGTCAAATGTGACCTGGACCTATTTTAGCTACATCATAACGATAACACAGTTGACATAGACAATATAATTTGAAAGTTTGCTGATGAAATATAAGAAACTAAAAAAAGGGGCATAACTCTGTCAAATGTGACCTTGACCAACCTATTTTAGCTCCAGCATGACCCTAAAGTCATAGGCAATAAAAATTGAAAGATTATGAAGAAATATTAGAAAAAAGCAAAGTGATAACCTAACTGTTTGCATGACTGGCACAAAGTCAAACCAGTATGAACCACATTTTTTCTTGGAAAAGGTTAAAAAATTAGCAAAAGACCAGTTTCTAATTATAAAATGGCACATTAAGACAAGAAGACAGTTTTATATTGACTGGTCATTTTATTGTATGGGAATTATTCACACTCACTTTTAACTAATTTAGAAGTGCATACCCTCCTGCAGCTTGTACTTTTAATGACACGTCTGCTTTTTTTTCCCATCTATAAAATCATTTTAGGATGTCTCTTGAAAACTGCGGCATTCTTTGGATCATCACCCTTCAATTAACTGAACAAGGATGTAATGCTATTAAATAGGATTATATTTCCAATATAGACCGCCGTTAGATAACAATACTCCGAGAATTTTAAGAAAAATTGTTTTGATAATTCAAGATCACTGCCAAGACATTCAGCGCTTCCGAATCAATAGCGAACAGGAAACATTATGGCTACCTCTGAAATCTGAATTGAGGCTTTAGTGAAAAATAATTATATCTAATATAGAATTTGACGCAGTTACATTAATTCTGCAAGAAGCCTAGGGGACGCTACTGTAAAAGGATTAGCGAACTATCATCACCATTTCAAGATAATTTCGTGATTGAGATTCTTGTAATTATTTCCAGGAGTAATTAAGATACAAGCCAGAACAAGAGAAACCTTGTTTTCGGAAGACTTAAATACATTTTTTCCTGGCAAATAATTCATCCCAAGACAATAACAGGTAGTGAGGCTAAGCTTAGTTATTGCCTTCTTGGGTCAGTGCAGGGCCAGTGGTGAGTGATATGGTATCTTTTGTTTTTTTTACCCCCCCAAAAAAACAACGATAATCTATAGTTGTGCCATTTTATTCTGACACCAAGCATAAATATTGATACTTGACAAGAAAGAATGCTTTTTTTATTACTGTCCCCGAAATAATAAAACTATATTTGGAGACCAGTCTTAAATCTCAAGCATCTGATTGGCTGAAATGGTCTACAGTTGCCATTTCAGCCAATCAGATGCTTGGGATTTGAGACTGGTCTCCAATCTTAGTTTTATGATCTTGGGCCCTGTTGCTCATTTAAGATAGATCATAAATTCAGTAATACCCAGATCATAAATTCAGTAATACCGACTGCAAGCACAGACCCATTATCATGCTAACTTTTTACAGATGTCTGTCCTTTACGTCTCAACCAAAATAGACCAAAACTGTGGTGGAAATCGGCGAGGGTTAAGATTTTTAAGAACCTGAGTTTTACTGTTTTTTTCCTTAAAATCTGTACACAAGCATGTTCACGTATTGTTTTAAAACACATTCTGCGATCAAAATAAATACTAAAATATTATATTTTTTTGAAAAATTTCTGTTAAACCCATTACCGTTTAATCGCCGTCTCAGGTTTACATCGCCATGCGGGGCGCAGCTTCGATCCAACACGCTAACCAATGAAATTAAGATCTTTCTTCAAAACAATTATGTACAGTAAAGGAGGGTGTACGCGGTAAATATATTCGAAACGTGATATTTATGTATGATTTCTTGCGTGTTTATTAAGCAGAAAGAAGAAGTTGCAACTGATTTATAGTTAGTTTCATTTACGTTATATTAACGATTTAGTTCTAAACCGGCATTCTGGTTACAAAATATAGCTTTAATAAAGAAAGAAATAATCTGTCAGGGGTGGAGATGGTAGGCTGTGATCGGTGTTTTTCTTGTGCATTATGATGATATGAACAAGCCTGTATTTTCGTTTATCAACAATAAAAACTACAACAAACTCAGAGCATTTTTAATAAAGTATATACAACAGTGATCCAAACTTTCAAGACTGTAATTCGTCATACAGTTTTATTTGCCGGTAAATACATGTTCAAGTAAACGTTAAAAAATCTTTTGTATTAAAGGTTTATAAGTTATTAGTGAGTTCCTTTTTTTCTCATATTTTTGACAAAAGAAATCATAGTGTTTTTTGCCAGAAAGAAAATAAAGTATTTTGTAATTGACAAGAATTGATCAATCTTGACTAAAATGTGTAAAACAGCGTTTAACGCTTACGCGCAGTACAGGTTATCATATAGTAGCGTCGTGTTTACATCAGCTGTCGATATCCAATATGGTAGAGCTAGGTAGATTTTACCGTGTTAAATCAGTTTGAAAGTTTAACTGCCGATGTGAACGATTGCGTGAATGGATTTTCTTTATAGATGTCTCATCTGATGCAGAAAATTACAAGCTTTCTGTACATGTAAAAATTATGCAGGTAAAACCCAAATTTTTAGCCATAAATTGCGCCCAACGGATTTCGTTCGGCATTACATACGCAAAGAAGACATTTTTTCCACCACAGTTTTGGTCTATTTTGGTTTGTACTCTGAAGGGGGATATTGACCCAGCAAAAAATAGCACAATATCCACCTTTTAGAGTACAATTATTTGGACTAGTAATACCCGTACCAACACAAATATCAATTAGCATGACTGCCGAAAATTTAATTGATTTAATGGAAATTCACAAACTTTAACGAGTTTGCCAGGTGCCAGATGTCCCTCACTGCGGAAGGTGTTAAAACTTAATTAACTGGCCTTGTATATGGGCATCCTACAATGTACATGTTAGAAGTATTATTTTTGGGTTCGATTTTTTGCATGGGTAAAAAAATGCACTTTAAAAAAATATTACGGGTCCATGGTGCTACTGCGTTATATTGAAGCGCAATCTTAAACAAAGCATGTTATATTGAGTCTGCAATGTACAATGCATGACCTATATTTCGTTCAGAAAATTAGACCATATCATTACATATAACACTATTCTGAATATTTATAATGTTGCATATATTTAGAACAGCACAAAGCTCAAAAGATAAACACAATTTTACAGTAAAGCATCTTGCATCCATTCACAATATTGAAGATCATATTCGCAAAAATAACATGTGCAAGATCTAAACTACAATATGTTGTTGAGATAGTACTGAAATGAAATACCATGAATTACTGTTTGCATCTCAACTCTTAAAACTGCATGGATATGTCAGCTGATCTGTGCCCAAGGTTATCAAGCTGAGCATGGAAACCAGTCTCAAATCTCAAGCATCTGATTGGCTGAAATGGCGACCAGTCGCCATTTCAGCCAATCAGATGCTTGAGATTTGGTTTCCATGCTCAGCTTGATAACCTTCAACCCCGATCTACACTAGTAAACCCCATATATCATCACCTTGGTGCAAAAACAGTACTAGCACCATTGAAATATGACAGTGTTACACTGTTTTTGCACTAAGGTGACAATATACGGAATAAAGGGTTAATTGATAATAAATATTTAGACCCAAGTTCCCCTAAAAAAGTCAGATTTGGAGTTACGAACATTTATGGTATATGGGACATTACACATAATTTATTTTCTGAAATTGCAACCACAGGTGACCGTATCATTGTTAAAAAATAAAATTCCAATAAAGAAAAAAAAGTTTTTGTGTTTTTGATATATTATAATCAAGGTTACCAAGAAGCGGGTCCCATACACTGATAGGGACCTCAAAAAACTGAAAAATTTTATCATTTAAACAAACAAATCTAGCTGAAACAATACAGCAATAGATGAGTCTTGTATCATACTAACATGTCGCGAAAACCGATTTGAATTTCCTCCAACCGATTTTTTGCTACAGCTTTTCATACAGGCTCAAACATTGCCAAACGTTTTAGTCGACATCGATGAGGTGATCGCAAAAACCCATTTTGGTTACGGCATTACCTAGTGTCTATCGGCTTCTATGAAATATTCACACGGCGCATACATAAAATACATAGTTTCCAATCATTATCTACCAGTAATTTGTACCTGTTCTCGATCTAATGCTAAAACCTTCGTTGTTTTTGTTAGCATCGTCTCAAATATTTACTTTGACAGCCATGATGCCTCCGAATGACTTCGTCAGTTTACGGAATACGACGATGTCATTTTATGCAATTGTTTTTTCCGATTGGCTGGCGTTTTAGACTACCAGCCAATCGAAGAAATCGTTGCAAAATTTGAGATCGGCGATTTCCGTAAACTGATCGTAGCCATTCGGAAGCATCATGGCTGTCAAAGTAAATATTTGAGACGACGCAAACAAAAACAACGAAAGTTTTAGCGTTAGATCGAGAACAGGTACAAGTTACTGGTAGATAATGATTGAAAACTATGTATTTTATGTATGCGCCGTGTGAATATTTCATAGAAGCCGATAGACACTAGGTAATGCCGTAACCAAAATGGGTTTTTGCTATCACCTCATCGATGTCGACTAAAACGTTTGGCAATGTTTGAGCCTATATGAAAAGCTGTAGCAAAAAATCGGTTGGAGGAAATTCAAATCGGTTTTCGCGACATGTTAGTATGGTACAAGACTCATCTATTGCTGTATTGTTTCAGCTAGATTTGTTTGTTTAAATGATAAAATTTTTCAGTTTTTTGAGGTCCCTATCAGTGTATGGGACCCGCTTCTTGGTAACCTTGATTATAATATATCAAAAACACAAAAACTTTTTTTTCTTTATTGGAATTTTATTTTTTAACAATGATACGGTCACCTGTGATTGCAACAAGTTGAATGTCCAATTCTTTATTCAATTCCAACTGTCTGACATATACAAAAGTAAAGCTATTATAAAACCGTATCCATAATTTTTCTTTCAGGGAATATAATCGGATTTCACTCCCAGCCAAGACGGATCCATTTTGAAAGATGAAATATTGTCAAATCAATAAAGATTGCATGATGCACAAGTTCACTGAGGGAATTTATTCACATTCATTATACTTAATTGTAAATATTTCAGTATACTTATGTTGTGCTTCATTGGTGACATTAATGGTTGATGACGTTTTGATATTTTGGAGGCGTTTGATCATTTTTGATATTTTGGGGGCGTTCAGATTAGATCTAACATTAAAATGACAATAAGCTTACGACGCATTTAGATTAAGCAGTTAATGTGAAAAATATGTTTTAACCCTTCCTCCATAATATTTATACTCCTTTTATTGCATAAGCAAACAAAGTAGATCCAGATCAATCAGCAGGCACATCCATGCCATCGGATCAGGATCTGAAATATTTGCTTTTTAGTCAGAAATAACCTAAATAAAAAATAAATAAAAAAGCAAGAATGCCCAGATGTGCCGGTTGATCTGGATTAACACTTTGCCCATCCCATACAGGGTTGGAGGTTATAAAACTGAGATTGGAAACCAGTCTCAAATCTCAAGCATCTGACTGGCTGAAATGGCGACCAGTCGCAATTTCAGCCAATCAGTTGCTTGAGAGTTTCCATGCTCAGTTTAATAACCTTGGGCACAGGCATATTATATTGAGTAAAGGGTTAAATGAGAAATTGAAAGAGAGCTGTTAAGTTCCTTAAAATGTCAAAAAAAAATCAACAAAGACATATTTTGCCTCGCGCAGCTCACATAAATTACATCAACAGAAATCGGAACAAACAATCTGAAAATTCCTACACACACATTACTATATCATGAAGAACCTATCATTCACTGTATTCAAAAAGTTGATGTATTCAAAACAGTTGATGGATGATTTTTGATATATTCTCAGGGACACAAGATATGCCAGTTTGACATTCACACCATCAAACATTTAGCAGATGTGACTTCAACAATAAAAAACATTTCTTCCATTCTGTAGCATTCCGCTGTCAATTAATTTGCAATAACAGCACCATCATACAATTAATGAATCCATACAAAACAAATTGTACCCTATTTTCTGTCATTCAAACTGAATTGTTGCCGTTTTAGAGACATTGTTTCGTCAGTAACTCTCCGTGATACTTGGACAAGGAAAAAGTCCGCAAGAAGGTCATGTGCAATCCATTTGTGTCGAATTGCTGAGCATAGAAGAAATTGGGTTATTAATTTAGTGCGGAGAAAATCAATTTGCGAAATATAACGATCTATTCTGTTAGAGATCTAATCAAATCAACATGCCTATCTAGAAACAATATGGGTTTAGCTAACTTTCATTAATTTGTACCCTTAGAGTTAAATTTTTGCCAAATTGAAAGAATTCTTCAAAATGAAATTCCATTTCATTATCCGAACAGAATTTGCATTGATTTTTATCATATATTTTAACTTGTAATTATTAACCCTTTTCTCCATATAAAATGTGTTTTATTGAATGTGCAAAAACTGTAGATCCAGATCACAATAATTAATTATTTCACAGTTGGGCCAATTATGACATGATCTTATTGCACGCATTGATGAGTTAAATATGTCTCCAGTGAATATTTTCAAGAAAGGAACAATCTTTTGGAAGTATCAAATTTGTTTAACTGTTTGCTGACAAACAATGATTTAACCCTTTACTCCATAACACAGGCATTTTAATGTGTGTGCGACCAGTGTAGATCCTCAGATCAGCTGGCACATCTATGCTGTCTGATCAGAATCAACACCGTTTTGGGTCAGAAATGACCTTATAATCAATGTATTCATATATATGGAGTACAGGGTTAATATTACTTGTCTGTCACATGACTGTCTAGTTATCGATAAACATACTATAATAATTGGTTAATAATTACTTAGTTAAAAATAGATTTGTTTCTTTTTTACTGGAACTTATTGACTAGGAGACCTTCTTGCAGACTGCATGGGATGCAGTTCTAATCATTTAATCATTTCATCAATAAGGTTTCCCCCGTGGAATACTGCTGAAATGTTAACTGTAAACAGCGGGAGGACACTGCTGACAGGCCTGGATTAGACATTTGATGCAAAGTCAATATTTGCAAAATGATTGCTGAGAAAATTGGCATAAATCATTATCTAAAGGTGAATTTAGGGCACCATTATCAAGTTTTCATCCATTTTTGTCATCCTTGTTTCCTTTTGACACCACACATTGATTGGTTTTCACTTTGTTAATGGTTAGTCCAGATAAAAGTACCGTGTTTATCTCAGTGAAGCTGATATAAAACTATTAGTGCATTCGCTTATCTTTTACTTGGTAAATGTTTAGTCCTGATAAAAGTACCATGTTTATCTAAGTGAAGCTGATATAAACCTATACAAGTGCATTCGCTTATCTTTCACTTTTTTAATGATTAATCCTGATAAAAGTACCATGTTTATCTCAGTGAAGCTGATATAAACCTATTAGTGCATTCCTTTTACTTTGTAAATGTTTAGTCCTAATGAAAATACAATGTTTATCTCAATGAAGCTGATATAAACCTATACTAGTGTATTCACTTATAATTTTTACTTTGTTAATGGTTAGTCCTGAAAAAAGTACAATGTTTATCTCAGTGCAGCTGATATAAACCTACTAGTGTGTTCACTTATGTCGCAAGTTATGATATAACTCAAACCCCCTTTTCAGGTAGCAATACTTAATTTTCATGGGGACTTTGGCCATAGATGGAAATTATTATGTAACTACCCTAAAAGTGTCTCACACAAACTCCCTTTCTGGAAATCTTGTTTCCAACCCTGTCTGGTCATCGAACACACTGTTCTTGGTCTTCTTCAGCTGGACAATCTCCAGAATCTATCAATAGCACCATGACACATATCCAGGGCCCAAGATCATAAAACTAAGTTTTGCGATAAGTCTCAAATCTCAAGGATCTGATTGGCTGAAATGGCGACCTGGCAATCAGATGCTTGAGATTTGAGACTGATCTCCAGATTTAGTTTTATGATCACAGGGCACGGACACAAAACAAGTTGATCCCGTATGGAATGATTAAGTAGCATCAGGCCGATCTAACTGTTGCAAATTCACTCCCTTAAGGAGAGATAACTATTTAAGTACGCCCGTCCAGACTCTATCATTGATGATGTGTTGGTGTTAATTAGCAAGTTGCTAAATAAAGAATGAATGACCAGACAGCTTAAACAGTCTGACAATAGTTGGCTTTGTATTGTGCTAAATCAGATCCATCTTGTTGAGACATATCTTCTTGTGGCAACTTAACCCTTTCCTCCATATATCCACATTTTTATGCATGTGTGACCAGTGTAGATCCAGATCAGACAGCACATCTGTGCCATCTGATCTGGATCTGCACTGGTTGCATTTAGGTCAGAAATAACCTAATGAATCAAAAAGCGAACAGTTTAGATTCTGATCAGACAGCACGGATGCACCAGCTGATCTGGATCTAAACTGTTTGCCCTCGCAATAAATTGGTGTTTAAACTTTAAGTCTTAGTTTAGAAAATTGAGATCTATGAATTTCAAGTACCTACTAAAATGGTATATACAGAAAACCATAACATTTTATGCCTACAAATAAAAGTGCAACCACTGTACCATGTGACTGTCTAATTATTCATAATCAGTGTTGGCTATATTCAATGTGCAACCAGTTCGGATCTAAATCAGCCTGCACATCTTAGAGGCAGTCTGATCTGGATCTACACATGACACATTCAGACTTATTAGGTAACATTTTTCTTGCCAACCATGCAAGGAACAGTGTTGATTGTTCAAATATCTAGCATGAATATTACATGTACAATGAACTTCAAAAGAAAAAAAAATGCATTTCATTATTTTTAAAAGTACACAGAGAACCATCAAACATCCACAACAATGTAATTTCACTAAAAGTGAATGAACTGTTTCATCATTGCTGCTGACAGAGTCCTATAAATTTCCCAAGCTATCAATTCCGTCCGTTAAAACCTCTATTTTGATTTAATGTAATGGCAAAAATGCATTTAGCAAAAGAAAAGTGGAGGCCATGACTTCATTTAACACATTCCTTTGTACAATACGTTGATTCAACACTCAGGGAAAACATTATATATGAACTGGACAGACACTGGGGACAGGGTTGGGATTCCAATTATTTTTCAGGATAAGTGTACATTTATTCTAAAATAATGTAGTCTAATTATGCCTTATAAGAGTTTATGGTAAAATGCTTACATGATTACATGCATACATTATAGAGTTAATGGCGACTGGTCGCCATTTCAGCTGATCAGATGCTTGAGATTTGAGACTGGTTTTCAATCTCAGTTTTATAACTTTCAGGCCTGGTTTGTTCTGTTGTATATTTCGATTTTTTATTTGTTACTTTATTCAGAAACAGCTTACATTTAACTTCTATTTTCTCATTACTTACCAGAGTTAAGCTAAACATTTTGATTACAAGTTATTTTTTTACCACAAACTGCATAATAAGAAACACATCTGCTCAACTTTCTTGAAATGACGTATTTAGCTTCCCGAATACACCTGTTCCCACAATGGACCCTGATATGATCTACCAAAGGCAGTATTGTCTGACTATTATTTAAGCATTCGAATAGAATAACTTAGAGAAAAAGGGGCATAACGCTTATAAAAACAAGAGGTGTTTGTCAAACACAAATGCCCCCCCTGACGTGCAAGTGATATCTATTAGCATTGAATTTAAATTTTTGGAAATTTAGAGACTTTTGTAAGCTTTAGCAATGAAGGGTACCAGTCATGAAAGCAATTTACAAGACGGTGGAACTCCTATATATCAATAACCAGGTCATCCAATGAGAGGATTACATTTACCTCGACAAACATAAGCGCGTGTAGATTAACCTAGTCTAACACAAAGGATTTTATTGTAATTTAAATCTGTAGATTATTGTATTTTAAATATCACGGTTCTTCTATTGGTCATGACCAACCTCCACACCAAATATGAGGACTGTATCACAAAGCGTTGTCTAGTTATTGATCGGACAAGGTTTTTGTGGTCAAGGCCACTGTGACCTTGACCTTTGACCTACTGACCCCAAAATCAATAGGGGTCTTCTACTGGTCATGACCAACCTCCACACCAAATATGAGGACTGTATCACAAAGCGTTGTCTAGTTATTGATCGGACAAGGTTTTTGTGGTCAAGGCCACTGTGACCTTGACCTTTGACCTACTGACCCCAAAATCAATAGGGGTCTTCTACTGGTCATGACCAACCTCCACACCAAATATGAGGACTGTATCACAAAGCGTTGTCTAGTTATTGATCGGACAAGGTTTTTGTGGTCAAGGCCACTGTGACCTTGACCTTTGACCTACTGACCCCAAAATCAATAGGGGTCTTCTACTGGTCATGACCAACCTCCACACCAAATATAAGGACTGTATCACAAAGCGTTGTCTAGTTATTGATCGGACAAGATGTGGTCTACGGACCGACCGACCGACCGACCGACCTACCGACCGACCGACATTTGCAAAGCAATATACCCCCGCTTCTTCGAAGGGGGGCACAATAAATGGATAGGTACAAATTATGTTTTCTTCACCTTCTATTAAATTTTAAAGCTAAAGAAATTGTAGAATGGTGCCTAAAACTCAAAAAACTTTCCCTATCGTGTTTATTTTGACCATCAAACAAAGCCAACTGCCTGTTGACATGAAGTACTGTAATTTCACATTCCAGCAATGTTGGACATGTTAATATTTTTGTCCCCATGTATACTTAGTTCATCCATCACACGGCGGGGTTGTTTTGTTCTGGACATATCACCTGCAGGAGTGGGACGTTATTTTCCAGAATTCAATTTATTTATTTGCGGGAAGTATTGGGAATCAAAAGCCACGACAGCTGTACACTTCCTTTATTCCTAGTGTATTGTTTGATAATGTGAAAAAATGTCAGAAATCAACTGTGAAGTCACCATAAATACCATGACATTTATTTTTCCATTAATAGTCGAAAAATACAGTTAGGCAAAAGAATGTCAGAGTTAGGCATATAAGGGCAATGGTTAAACCCTTTACTCCTGAGATACATGTGAACCGTTTCCTCCATAGATACACCTTTATTGCATGGGCGAACAGTTTAGATCCAGACCAGCTGGCACATCCATGCCATCTAATCAGGATCTAAACTGTTTGCTTTTTGATTCATTAGGTTATTTCTGACCAAAATGCGACCAGTGCAGATCCTGATCAGACGGCACGGATGTGCCGGCTGATCTGGATCTACACTGGTCGCACATGCATAAAAATGCGTAAATATGGAGGAAGGGTTAAATATTGCATGGGCTAACAGTGTATAATATTTGTTTTATCTGATCAGGATCTAAAGTGTTTGCTTAAGATTCATCAGGTTATTTCTGACCAAGAAGCAAGGCTTAGCATGCAGATCCTGATCAGACAGCATGGATATGATGGCTGTACCCGATATTCACTGGTCACACATGCATTAAAATGCGTATATATTAAGTAATGGGTTAACTTGTGATGCAGCTATAAACCTTTACAATAAACAATACCAGTATTTGTGTTCAAGACCTAAGCAAAGAGTGATGCCACAAATGATTTCGCATTTGTTTTTAAATTGTTGGTTATTGAAGCTCATACAGTACTGCAATAAGGTTTCAAACCAATGACCTCCCAACTAAAAGTCTTCATGTCTCTGAGTCTTTACTTAGACTAAGAGTGTTAAAGAAATGTAAATCAAGGAACAAAACTTACATCACAAAGTTATCAATTATCAACTAAAATAAAATGGCGTAGATTTAACAGGAAAAAAAGGGCAGAGAATGTAAACATAAAAATCAATGTTACGTCAAATAAATAACAAGACTGACAAAGACTTCACAAGAATCGCCCTGAAATATGCTTCGATTACTTTACGCCACATCTCAGACAGGATGTGTGAAAGGTTACCGATTATGGTTTGATTGCCAGTCAATACTCCATAATTGGCGAGTTTAAACGTTGGCTACTTGCCATTCAGAAGTTACTACTATTATTTACATATAAACAAGGCCATTCTGATAAGTTAGTATTTACATATAAAGAAAGATGCTGTTTTCATTAATGTTGATGATCACATTTTCTAAATCCAAAATTAATTGTTGAAAATATATTTTTTGTGAAATATAGCATCTAAAAAATATAAACAGCAAAACAGCAACTTAAAGGACTTAAAGAAACAAATATAGCCTATAATTAACACATTTAAATTATACATATTTTATTGCATTTACAATAGCATAAACTCTTCAAGCTTGTAGACATTAACAAATAATAAATTCGTGCAAATGGGTCAGGCCCACTATGTCACTTAAAGGCCTTTCTTGTTTCATTATTGTTACATCATTTACATATTCAAAGATAAATGAAAAGAACAATTCTTTAAGGAGCTTCTTAATGTTAACCATATGATAATCACCACTCTTGTGCCCAAGGTTAAGCTGAGCATGGAAACCAGTCTCAAATCTCAAGCATCTGATTGGCTGAAATGGCGACTGGTCGCCATTTCAGCCAATCAGATGCTTGAGATTTGAGACTGGTTTCCAAACTCAGCTTTATAACCTCCAGGCCTGGTCAAAGAAAACAGAACTTAACACTTCACTCCGTGGGATACGGCTCTTATCTCATTAGGGAACTTTTAGATCCAGATCAGAAGGCACATGTGTCCCATGTGATCACAACATACATTCTTTACTTTTTGATTCAAAACCATTATGAATTCTGATCAAGAATCGAACAGTGTATATCCAGATATGATGGCACACATGTGACAGCTGATCTAGATCTACACTGGCCACCCATCTGATAAAAGGCATATCCATGGAGTAACGGGTTTAAGAAGAAAAACTGAGCTGACAAGATTTCGGTGAAGCTTGATTGGGTTTAAGATTGATTACTGTCCGAGTTGATTTATAGGCACGTAGAACAATCGGAATGAAAAAAGTAAACCATGCATGTTTTCTCGTTAACATGTCACTCAAACCCTTCACAATATAATGATTTATCCATTATAAATTTGCAATAAATCACAAGTATTTTATGTAGAAGTCAAGCTGCTAGCCGATGGTGACATCTCCCCATAGAATTTGTGATTGAATTTTGCTGGTTTAGTGGTTCTTGTTGTATACAATTATTAACCTTTAACTCTGTATTATGTAACAGGTTTTAACACATGCGAAGCCAGTGTAGATCCAGATCAGCTGGCACATCCATGAATTACTGGGTAACGTATTTGACCAGAATTAATCACTTTTCTTAACACTTCTCTCAAAGGATACACCTTAAATCCAATGTGCTACCAGTGTAGATCCAGATCAGCTTGTATATCTGTGCAGTCTGATCAGGATCTATACTGGTTACTTATAGATTTATTAGATATATTCTGACCAAGAAGCAAACAATGTAGATGCTGGTGACACACTACGTAGATGCGCAGGCCAATTTGAATGTACGGTTTCAATGGGATATAAGCCACGAAGAATCAGGTTCAGTACAGCACAACCCTCACCTTATCCTAAAATCTCAAGACGCTCCATATGGCAGATGCTAGTTCTTTTGGAATATAGTGAAAAAAGGCAGACAATGATGTAAGTTACTATCAACTGAAAACAATCACATCCCTAAGGAAAATGCCAACCAGCAAGATCAGGTATCCAGGTTCCCAGCAACATTTGCAAATCTAAATAATTTTTTTAATATCACAAGGAGATATAGAAAAAGCGATCAAAATGACTTATTTTCAGAAATGGAAGTCATTATCACCGATTTTTTTCTAAAAAAAACCCAACAACTATAGACTATACCATCCACAGGAAAAACAGACAATACAATCTACAGGAATAAAATTAATGTAAATCAAGTCATTTTCACTGTTTTTTTCACTAAAAACATTTTCACTGCTTTTTTATCTTAAAATTTTTTTTTAAAAACAACAAAAAACATTAACAGACTGTACGGGCCAGATGAATAAATGTAAATCAAGTCATTTTCACTGATTTTTTTCTAAAAAAAAAAACAACAACTTAACACAAAACAAAAACAACAGACTGTACTGGCCAGATTAATAAATGTAAATCAAGTGATTTTCACTGACTTTTTTCTCGAAAACAAAAACTAAAAACAAAACAAAAACAACAGACTGTACCGGCCAGAGGAATAAATGTAAATCAAGGTCATTTCTTATTCTGAACACAACACACATGTATTCCAGAGTTGATTTAATTACGTCCCGATAACATGGACGTTCAGGCGATTGTCAAACTCGATCATTTCAACCATTTGCCAAAGATTCCAGTACAATTGTTACTACACTGCTTGCCTCTAGAAGCAATTTGTCTTATCAATTGTTTGCTTGATTGGATTCATGGTCACACTGCTACAAACACGCAACTTGTTGAAAAATGTCTCAATAACAAAACAGAATACTGTAGTATCATTTGATTTTGGAAAGGGAGGCATGGGGGAGGTTAAAAATTAAGTTTTATTTTAGTTTTTTTTTAAGTTTTCAATTGAATATTATAAACCAGCATTTAAAGTTGAAAATTGAAAAAAAATGTTTTATTGAAAATGTTTAAGGTAGGAACATTTTACTTCAACTCATAAACAAGAACATATCATTAAAACTGATAATTGAAAATATTTTTTTTTATTGAAAATGTTAGGTAGGAACATTTTAGTTCAACTCATCAAACATTATCATTATAACTGAAACAAAATAAAAATGATGATTTTAACCCTTTACTCCATGGGATATGGCTGTTGTCCCATAGGCTAACAGTGTACATCCAGATCAGCTGGCACATCTGTGCTGACTGGTCAGGACCTGCACTGTTTGCTGTTAGATTCATGAGGTTATCTGACCTGATCAGCTGGCACATCTGTGCTGACTGGTCAGGACCTGCACTGTTTGCTGTTAGATTCATTAGGTTATCTGACAAAAAAGGAACCACTGTGTTGATCGAAATCAGATGGCAAGGATGTGCTGGCTGTTACGAATCTACCGGTCAAACATACAATAAAATCTGTTTATAAGGAGTAAAAGCAAAATGCGCAAATACTGTCAAAGAAAGTATTCTGGAGAAAGCATAAGTCCCTCACGAGGCTGCGAGGCATAATTTTCTTGTTACATAAGTAAATGGAATGCTGATCTTGAACGCTATGGCCAGACTTAAGAGACATTGAGTACAGACATACGACAATGCAAATAAGAAATGAAACCTTTCCCCAGTTGCCCTGCTTGATGATAGACATGCAAAACATCCAGAAATAAAACCCTCCTGGATGCAAAGAAATGCATAACTCACTGAATTTCTCAGACATTCATCTTCAACTTCTTGTCAATTCTGCTTTAATTTACTTAGTTTATACTTAAATAACATCCTTGGAGTCTTAATTTGTAAAAAAACAACTGGTGATGAATTTATTTGATAAATCCTGCTGTCTGATTGACTTCATCAAAATTAGTTTAGAATGTGTCCTTGGACAATGATGCCCCTACTGCTGCAACAACATTTGTAATAACAAAGAGCCATAACTCTTTAAGTAAAAATGGCTGCAGGAAAAATCCTTTCTGTATGATTATCTGTGCAAGTTTGAAAGAAATGAGGAGTCCATGCCTCAAGATTTTCAGGATGTATGGACGGACGTACATACGTATGGATGAGTGCAACTCTATATACCTCCCACTTTGTGGGGGCATAAAAACACCAATGTCTGCTAGCCTTTTCTCTGATTCAACCAAGTGACCTTTTTTCGATAAGAAAATACATCCTCTTATAATCTGCAGATTCAATATCCATGTTTTGTATAAAAGACTTCCAAAAATTCTGTCTGCAAGTCTGCATGTCTGATTTAACCTAGTGACCTAGTTCTTTATTTGAAATTTATTGTTGTACACTTATGGTTATAATACATTTATAGTGATAAACAATACTGTAATTATGTCATTTTTTGTTTAAAAAACGAATTTCAGTTTTCTTTCCATATATTTGTTTTATATCTTAAAAGTTCTGTTCACTACACAGCTATATCCATATTACTGTCAACTGCTAAAAGCAAACAGTTCTGTTCATTACACAGCTATATCCACATACAGTAAAACTCCTCATTACGGACACTCGATATTACGGGCACCCCGTTATTACGGGCGTTTTTTTAAAGAACGGACATTTTGTCTTCTTTTTGTATCTAATAAATAACTCGATAACACGGACACCCCGCAATTCCGGTAATACGGACAACGGACGCAGTACAAAATTAATTTTAATGCATATTTTAGACCCGCTATTACGGACAGTCGAATCTGGTAACGTTCCACTTTCTGACCGTTTCACGACATCAGTTTACGACATAGGTTTGGGACATACGACCGCTTTATGTAATATTGATCAGATTCATTTACGGTAATTGGTAATGTTGCAAATTGCAATCAATACAGACATGTCAAACTGTGATTTACACAATTGACCGGGGTACTTAATCGCGGAAAGTTATAATGTCAATTAGCAGTATAAGATTATTGTACCTTTTAGTTAATTGGGCTGTAACTGGCAGGTTTCGGCAATGAAAAGATGCGCTTCTGACCGATTTGATTGGATGTTTTTGTTTTTGTATGTAAATCAGCGAATAGTTGGATGAAAATGTTTCAAAAATCACATGCAAACATCACATTAAATTTGGCAAGATAAAACAATAAAAATAACTTCTGTTTCCATTACGGAGAACAGTAAAAAGACAGAGAGTTGAATTGACCCTACAATGGAAAATAGAAATAATTAGAGAGTCTGAGAAATAAGGCAAAAACCAAAGAAATAAGTTAATTAACATATTTTGTCTGATTTATTACATTTTACTAGATCAAAAGTTGATTAACAAATAGTCTGTCAAATCAACGATATGTTAATAATGTTGAACCGAAGATGTAACGGACAGTGGCCGGTGATTCAAACCCACTATTAAGGACACCCCGCTATTAAGGACACTTTCCCTCAGTCCCTAAGGTGTCCGTAATAGAGGAGTTTTACTGTACTGTCAACTGTTAAAAGCAAACACTTCTGTTAATTACACAGCTATATCCATATTACTGTCAACTAGTAAAAGCAAACACTTCTGTTCACTACACAGCTATATCCATATTACTGTCAACTGCTAAAAGCAAAAAGTTCTGTTCATTACACAGCTATATCCATATTACTGTCAACTGGTAAAAGCAAACACTTCTGTTCACTACACAGCTATATCCATATTACTGTCAACTGGTAAATGCAAACACTTCTGTTCACTACACAGCTACTGTATATTCCCTATTAAACGCCCCTCCCCTAATAAACGCCCCCCCCAGTCTTTTTTCAAAAATAAACGAGTGACTTACCATGACATGACGATCTTTAATCTCTCAGCATTAATCCAAATACAGTGGAGCTCCGCTATATCGCGATCCGCTATATCGCGAAATCCAATATAACGCGGTCGACCCTTGGATCCCGTTTTTTTTCATAAAAGACAGTAAAATTCTGTCAATGGCCATTTTTTGTAAATTTGGAAAGGGAAAGAAAGGGAAGTAACAACGTTAATACCGCGTTAATCGATAAAGACAATGACGCCCGTTTATTAACGTACCAAGAATCGTTGAAACAAATTGTAAAATGTTTCTTTATGAACTGTTGATTGTTTCCTACGTTTATTAAAATATCAAACTGTCATAAAATTGTTAAGTAATAAATTGTTGTACAAACACTGGGGCACCTAATCATGTACCCGAAATGGTTACTGAATGGTTGTTTTTCGCACCTACTGCAGATAGCATGACAAAGGTGTTTGATGTTGTTAATTGGCTTTTAATTTGAGAAGCTCATGCCTACATTATGTTTTACAATATTATTTTAGTAATGATGATTGAAGGTTAAAACAATAAAGATTAAAACTGCAAGCGTATTGTTTTCATTCAAAACAGCGTGCAGGTCAAACAAATACATGAGTTCCGCATTAGACTAACGCCCGCAGTATAAACTTTTGTGAGTTAAATTCACAAAGTAATAATTTTATAGCACCTGTTAGATAAAAACAAAACAACATGCAAACAAAGGATTTATTTTCAATAAACCGATAAATTTCGTAATCATTTCGGTGTGAAAAATTTCATTTCAGGTTACGTTTTTTTAAAAATAAGTTCTAGGAAAATGACAAAATTGTTTCCTACGGTTATTTATTTAAAAAAAAACACAATTATTGAAAACTACATTTTGTCAATAGTTGGTCTCTATTAAACGCCCCCCCCCTTTGCAAAATGTAACGCCCCCAGGGGCGTTTAATAGGGAATATACGGTATATTAATATTACTGTCAACTGGTAAAAGCAAACACTTCTGTTCACTACACAGCTATATCCATATTACTGTCAACTGGTAAAAGCAAACACTTCTGTTCACTACACAGCTATATCCATATTACTGTCAACTGGTAAAAGCAAACACTTCTGTTCACTACACAGCTATATCCATATTACTGTCAACTGGTAAAAGCAAACACTTCTGTTCACTACACAGCTATATCCATATTACTGTCAACTGGTAAAAGCAAACACTTCTGTTCACTACACAGCTATATCCATATTACTGTCAACTGGTAAAAGCAAACACTTCTGTTCACTACACAGCTATATCCATATTACTGTCAACTGGTAAAAGCAAACACTTCTGTTCACTACATAGCTACATCCATATGGAACAAATCTGCCAACCATTATTTTTAATTTCGTAAACTACAATACACTGCGGACTCTTTATAACGCGCTTCGTTTAGATCCGCGCTCCATTATAACGCGGTCGTCCCGTGGATCCCCTATTTTTTTTCTAAGTCCATTTTTTACCATGAAACGGCAAAAAATCAAAACCGGAAGTCACAATTGTAACATGTATATAAGTGACGCACACATTTTATCCCTAAAACAACCGTGTTTTAACACCTTTCCCAGTGACAGATATCAGCCCGAGGAAAACTTGTGAATGCTTACTTACTGTTTATCATTGATCCATTACTAAATTCGATTGTCTCTATAATTATCACATAGTCCGCACAATTCAGAAAGAAACAAAAAAAATATTCTCAATCATGTTTTAAACCTGTCGGTAGTTCATTGATGTACATTTTGCTTTGATCCGCCTTCCTGTTAATTTCATGGATGCTGCATTTTTTGACTATGGAGGTAAACAGCGATAATATCTGTCAATGAAATGCGACTTCAAAGAAAAATGTCGGCTCGTATCGAGACTGTGATGTTTTGTCGGCTCTGCTATGAAATCGTTTGATCTGCAAGAAGTGTGTACGTGACATTTGGCATTTTTTAGCTGGTTTAAGTTGGTTGATGATGCAATAATACTGAAATATTATACTGGAGATAAAATTAGGATGTAATTTATAAATTATGGAATATGTTCACAATGGTTAGTGTTTTAATATTTATTTTACATTTACGTTCGTAAATGTCAGAGTTTGTGTCATAAAAAAATAAAATATTTCTGCAGGCATCTAAACAAACTAGTTATACGGTCTTTAATTCCATTACAACAATTTAAAAGGCCGATCCGATTTTGATCTTGGTGTTATTAGTCAGTGTCTTGCCGTTTTGCTTTTTTATTTGAAATTTGGTAATTGTATGTCTTGTAAGAAATATTATTTGTCGAGTACAGTGTGGGGAATCATTACGTGGAATTATGCATAATCTCGTTAGTTGTGTATTAGGTAGTATATTTGCGCGGGAAAATCGGTCATGTATTTTTCGCGGGAAAATATAACGCGGTTTCACTTATTAACGCGGTCGGGATGATGGACCCGCAATACCGCGTTATAAAGGGTCTGCAGTGTACCAATGTTTTGACTTTTTAGTGCCCTTGAGTTTGCTTCAAACACTAAACTGTATGTTGTTCACTTTAATAGAGTTTTAATAAAATGTCTTAACATTTTGCTTCTATTTGTAATGGAAGATCAACATTACTCCATGGGATGATGGCATGAGCAACCAGTGCTGTCTGATCAGAATCTGCATTGTTCACTTTTACATTCAAAAGGTTATTTCTGACCAAGAAGCAATGGTGTCGATGCAGATCAGACAAAAAAGGTGCATCCATAGAAAACAAGGGCAGGTTAAGCTTTCTTGGAGGTTTTTGCCCAAGTCAGATTTACAAGTTCAGGAGACTATAAAACCACTCCCAGACAAATGCCATAAAAGGTTAATTTAAGGCATTACTATTACCTCTAATTTAGGATGTAGGAGACAGTTTTAGTTTCTATGGTAATTATGTAATCAGTCTGGATTCTGCAACCTGTCACTTTGCTCTTTAAATAAGTAGTTTTCAACAATTTTCCAATTAGGTACCGTAACCTCCCAATTGTAAGTCGCAGCATCTTTCTGGATATAACCATTTTGAATTTTCCAATTAAGTACCGTAACCTTCCAATTAGAAGTTGCAATATTTAACTGGATATTACCAGTTTGAAGCAGTCTGATATTGGTGGGATCTATAGATTCTGCAAACATTGTGTATGGACCTTTCATCGTCTTCTACAGCCAACATTATCCCTTTACTGGCTTTCCATAGGTGAACAGCGTAGATCCAGATCAGCTGATATATATGTGCTATCTCATTAGGAACTACACTGTTGGCTGTTTGATTCTTTAGGTTATTTCTGACCGAGGAGCAAACAGTGTAAATCTTAACCCTTTCCTGGATAAATACGCCATTTTTCGCATGTGCGACCAGTGTAGATCCAGATCAGCCGGCACATCCGTGCCGTCTGATCAGGATCTGCACTGGTCGCATTTTGGTCAGAAATAACCTAATGAATCAAAAAGCGAACAGTTTAGATCCTGATCAGACGGCACGGATGTGCCGGCTGATCTGGATCTAAACTGTTCGCCCTAGCAATAAAGGTGGATCTGTACAGGAAAGGGTTAATCAGATGGAACAGCTGATCTGAATTTACACTGTTTGCTTCTTTATGACAAACAACCTAATGAATCTGACGGTGTACAGTATAGATCTTCAGGTCAGATGGCACAGATATGCTGACAGTGACTTTAGTTAGGAGCAATCTACACTGTTGGCCCCATTTGATAAAAGTTGTTTCTATGGAGTAAACTGTTATCTAGTTTCCAGATGCCAAGGTTATAAAACTAAGAATAGAAACCAGTCTCAAATCTCAAGCATCTTATTGGCTGAAATTTGAGACTAATTTCAAAATTTGAGACTAATTTCAAATTTAAGTTTTATAATCTAATCAGCCCAGTTCAGTTTAATTCTCAGGTGCAAGCTGTATTTTTCAACAACCACCAAGCTGGCTTTTCTCAGCATCTTAACAGTGTCTTAATGATACATTGGTCATGGAAAAGCTCAATTTTCTAGATACTAATAAGCTCTCCATATAAATGAATTGACCTTTTTTGGAGATAAATTCTCTCACCAACCACTTGAATTGTTAATTAACCAATATCAATATGTAACTTGTTCCTGAGACACATTCTAATCATTTTATTGCCATTTTTGCAGAAGCTGAAATGGTGTTGATTAATAGAAAGACTGAATTTAGACTGGTACACCTTTTGTCCATTACAGATATAAGTCTCAAGAGCCCAAGATCATAAACCTGAGTTTGGAGACCAATCTGAAATCTCAAGCATCTGATTGGCTGAAATGGCGACCAGTTGCCATTTCAGCCAATCAGATGCTTGAGATTTTAGACTGGTCTTCAGTTTTAGTTTTATGATCTTGGTAATGATGAGAACCAGTCCCAGGGGAGAAATACAAGTAAATAGGAGCAAAATGTAATCAACCCCTGAATAATTCTTCTTGATTTAATGCTGAATTCTTCTCTTCAGTGTTCATATGGGCATTTTTTCTTTAGATCAAATGTATTACAGTGTTAATGTGTATCATGTATTTTCAAAAATAAACACACTCAAGAGAAAAAATAAAACAGTGCATCATTAAAAACTCAAATGTTAAAGGTACTTCTAAAATAGAAATTTGAGGATTTGTTTAGGTATAACTATTTTTCTTTACTGTTTTCACTTTTCTTTTCGCATGTAACATTAATTTGTGCAAAGTGCTATTGAACTGTTTTGCTGTGTCTAGATCGAGTTTGATCATTTTCTTGATAATAATCTATGACATGCAATGACAGTGCAGATGTAACTTGACAAAAAAAACATTTTAGCACAATTTTCTTTTTTATCACAATTCCGTTGTCTGATAATAAAACCATCAATTTTATCTCTAAAACGTTTGGATAATGAACACCATTAATTTCAAATGACAATGAGGTAATCCCTCGGGTTCTCAATTTTGTTAATTGTTTGTGGCATCTTCTTTAAATATATTATTCTTCTTTCTGACTCAAGAGTTTTTGTTAACTATGGCTGAGGTCCCTTAATCACTTGCAAAGTTATGCACTTGAATGTATTTCAAATTATGACCTTGACATTGGAGCTATGGTTATGGTTCTTAAACAAAATACAAAGCAAAAAGGAGGTAAACATTGGCTGAGAATCCTTGAACAGTTGCAAAGTCATTCTCAAACCCTAACTGTGACCTTGACCTTTAAGGTATAGCCATTGTATTCAGGCATTCTACCTTCAGCACCCAAAAAGATTTTGAAGGTCAGACAAGAGCTCTTTGAAATCCAAGGTAAACCTTTTTAACCCTCTCCTTCATATACATGTATACACCTTTATGGCTTGGACAAAACATGGAAATCCAAATCAGACAGCACAGATGTGCTGGCTGAGCTGGATCTTCACTGTTTGTCCCTGCCATAAAGGTGTATAATTTATATGGAGGAAAGGGTTAATAAATGCCTGACAATCAACAAAGAAATGCCTTGATTAGCTTTCATATACACTAATAACATTCCAAAAAAGGCATGCCTTTCAGGATTTGTAATGCAGCAACCTTCCAAGGTATGCATTTGAGCTTTGCATAATGTTCCATCATCTTCCAAAGTAGCCCCATTTACTACTATTTACAAATAAATCCCCCCAGTGGCATTAGATTTTTAAGGAGGGGTTGGGGGCATTTAATAAAGGTAAAAAAATCACTGGACATGAAAAATATGAAATTGGGCTTGGGGATTTCTAATATATGTCCAAAGGACATTTGGGTAAAATCTAAAAAAAAATTAACCTCATAAAAATCGTTTTTTTTATCAGCTTCTACCAGGCTCATTTTATATTTATTTAACCCTTTCCTCCATTTTTATAGATTAGCGACCAGTGTAGATCCAGATCAGCTTGCACATCCATGCCATCTGATCAGGATCTGCACTGATTGCATTAAGGTCAGAAATAACCTAACAAATCAAAAAGTGAACAGTGCAGATCCTGATGAAACGGCATGGATGTGCCGGCTGATCTGGATCTAAACTGTTTTCCAACGCAATAAAGGTGTGTCTGGGAGGAAATGGTTAAACAATTTAAGAAAGCTAATGTAACTGCACCATTAGGCCAACCATCTTCAACTGAAAATAGTCAGTATTGTTTAAGAAAAAAACTTCTGAAACTGGTTAGGGGAAATCTAAAACCCAAAGTTTCCTGAATCTTGAAAGAAACAGAAAGAAACTTTGGTATCATAAAACATTTTTGGTCAATTAGCTCTCTCAATTTGCTTGCATTATAAGCTTCCTTCAGAAAATTGATATTATATTTTCTGGATGGATTAAAGCATTTACGATGACTCACAATTTTTCTTTACTTTTCTAAACAGAGGGGTGTTGCCATTAATTAGGGGGAAGGGTGTTTATTAGGGAATATTTGGTATATAGCACAGCACATTTCTAAAGTCCTAATAAAGTATTGAATAGCACCATGGTATAATGCTCTAATACTGGATGGATTCTTAAAATATATTTTAGACTATAAAGTCTCTCGCTTTAGGTGCCAGTCACCAATTACCTAAATTGAGGGGTGTTTTACATTACGAAAAATCTCCCACTAAAAGTGAATTATGTAAAACCGGAATAATTTTCAGTTCTAGAATTGCATATGAAGAGCCCAGTGGTAGTAAGCAAGACACAAGTTTGGAATCACACACAGTTATATTACTGCCAGTTAAACATTATTTGAAATCATTTGTATAGAAGATCATGCTGATTCTAAGAAAAGAAAATTATGCTGATTCTAAGAAAAACAATTATGATGATTCTAAGAAAAGAAAATTATGCTGATTCTACGAAAAGAAAATTATGCTGATTCTAAGAAAAGAAAATTATGCTGATTCTAAAAAAAAATTATGCTGATTCTAAGAAAAGAAAATTATGCTGATTCTAAGAAAAAAAACTATGCTGATTCTAAGAAAAGAAAAGTACCGGGTATGCTGATTCTAAGAAAAGAAAATTATGCAGATTCTAAGAAAAGAAAATTATGCTGATTCTATGAAAAGAAAATTATGCTGATTCTAAGAAAATTATGCTGTTTCTAAGAAAAGAACATTATTCCAATTTTACATAAATCACCGACAGCTGACTAAGTTTTGTGGTCTATGTTGATTTTTACAAAATATCCTTTCAAATCAAGTGAAATCTCCTAATTAAGCAGTAACAAAGTTCAAAGTTCAAAGTTTTACCAAAAACTTCCAAACTATAAAAATATGCATTTTTTCAAAACCAAGAATAAATATATGCCCTTTTTTTCAAAACTAGAAACATAAAAATATACAATCATATGCTTACAACATAAAACTAAGAAAATAAAATTTTTCTTGATAATTGTTATAAATTTAATTAATATAACACATATTGTATACGAATATTATACTTACAAACAAAGTAAATATTTCCATCTTTACACATCATCTTGGCGACTTGTGTATTTGAGAGAAAAATTCCTTTTATCAATTAGCACTTGTTTCTTAGAACTGCATTAAGACGCTGTCACCGTACGTAAGACTTCAAGACAATGTCCTATAACTGGTCTGTTTAACACCGACTTTGATTTATCTATTCGTTACAAACAAATCATTAAGCCGTGTTTAGGATTTTAACTTTCTCAGAATGCTGTAACTCGGTTCGTATCAATCACACATCTAAATTCATTTTCCGTAATTACAACATTACATTATCTTAAACAAGCTATCACAATATGATATGATGTATTAGAGTGACCTTATAGATTAAAGATCAATTATGGTTCCCAAATGTTAAGAAAACTGTAGAAAAATACCATATGGGAAAAGAATTGAATGTAAACATCCGTAAAAGGAATCCGGAACACTCATTTAATCTTAAATGTTTGGTTTTGTTTAGTCAAATTTACTCAGTTAATCTTGAAATGTTTGTATTTTGTCAATTTTGACTTGTCTATTGATATGTGCAAGTATTTGCAGTCTGTATAATTGTGAACGTGTACAATTGAAGGAGATTATAAATTCAGACACATAACGCACACAAACACTGTAATAAGGTTGACGTGTCTACTGAATTCTTGAGAATGAATTTTAGTATCAGAAGCAACAATGGAATTTCACAGAATTGATCTTGTATATAATTTCTTTAATTTCACGAAATTCCATCGCAGTTATTCCAACTTCTTAGCATTGTATGTTAAAAATTCCTTTAATTATATGTAATTAACAATATGAAAACCTCCTTTCACAATCTTAATAACTTAATTAGGAATGGTGGGAAGAGATCTGACAGGTGCTTGTCATTTTGAGACAGTTCTGACAATCAACAGTCACACATTAATGTTAATATACTGTATATATCCTATTAAACTCCCCTAGGTATCACACAATTTGCAAGGAGGGGGTGGGGGCAATAATTTTAGACCGCATAGCTTACAAAAGAATGAAAATGGTAAGTAAGTCAGTAAATCAGTAATTACAATTATAAATCAATGTTTTACAGCAGATATGAATTTGTGTATGCATGACAATCCATAGATATTACTTTGATGGCAAGGGTGAACAGTGTAGATGCAGATCAGTTTGCACATCCATGTTTGCTGATCAGAATCTACTGATGTTTGCAGAATGTTTGCTTTGAGATTTATGGCACTAATATATGCTGGCTGATCTTGATCTACACTGTTTGCAAACTGCTAAAACCTTTATTTATGAAGTAAACATAAAAGTATAACCTTTTATTTATAAATAAACTGTTACCTGTTTAAATAAAATACTTTGCAAAAAGTTATTATTTGAAGCTTTCCTTCCTTATGCTAAATACATGTCAGGTTGACATGATGTACCTAAAAGAGTTGACAGTTATCTCATAATGTTAATTACATGTATAATTAACTGTTAATTACTCAGATACTTGTAATTTTATGAAGCTAATACAAAATACAGTGAGCAGGTTGGATTAAATGAAGGTTCATTTAAATACTTATATCTAAACAACATTTTGAAAGGGAAAAGGTAGCAATTAATAATAGTGCTCTATAGCAAAACCTGTGTTGGAAACTGTTTTACAAATCACTGCATACTACTTAAACTTGGTCTTGAAATCACATCAGATCTATTAAACACTTTCAGTATATTGTATATCCATCTTTGTAAAATAAATGATGTAAGGTTTGTTAATTTAAAAAATGTCATTAATTTTAAATGTTCACCAAAATAAGCATTTGGTCAAATTACTCCAGAATTTTGTTCTAAGAATATCTTTTTTTTTGCAAGCAGATTCTCAGTTCATTATTCAACACACAATTATTCAACACACAATCAATAAAGCATTCTATAACAATCTTTACAACAATGGACAACAATTGAGCAAGTAAGACTAGTTTTTATCTCAATCTAAGACCATTCTTGAGATCCTTTAATGGCCCAATTGGTATCGTCCAATACTTTAATTCCCTCCCAACATTTATTTGCAGTAACAATGTTGTCCTGCAGGCTCAGTTGCTTAGATTTTCAGAAAAGGGGTTTTAGCCAATTACTCCATTGATACACATTTATTGCATGGGCGAACAGTGTAGATCTTTATCAGCTGGCACATCCATGCATTCTGATCGGGATCTACATTGTTGGCTTTTAGATTCTTTTGATTATTTCTGACCGAGAAGGGACCAATGCAAATCCAGATCAGATGAAAGGGATGAACTGTCTGATCTGGATCTACAATTGTCAAACAACCAATAAAGTGCATATTTTTGGAGTAAAAGGTTAATGAATTTTGTTGAGTGTAAATGGTAAATAAAATAACATATTAATTGACATAAAAAGAGTAAAGACCCTGATCAAAATGATTATATGGTCTGTTCACAATATTCAAGTCCATTATGGCAGAACAGATTTTATTGTTACTGAGTTCTCCACCATTTTATTAACCCTTTCCATGATATATACGCATGTTTACGAATGTGAGACCAGTGTAGATCCAGATCAGCCGGCACATCTGTGCCATCTGATCAGGATCTGCACTGGTCACATTTTGGTCAGAAATAACCTAATGAATCAAAAAGCGAACAGTTTAGATCCTGATCAGAAGGCATGGATGTGCCGGCTGATCTGGATCTAAACTGTTCGCCCTAGCAATAACAGTGTATCTATACAGGAAAGGGTTATGTCCCTGGAGAAACATAATGTTCAGCATGTCCCTCAAGTTTTTCTGCTTCATAATTCTTAATTTAACAAGATTTACAACCTATGAACACTACAGTTCTTGTTTATAATGCCAGCCATTAAATGGTCAATTGCTAGACAAGCAGTCCCATGACAGAGTGATTTAACTGATATGGGTACAATAACTATTACCGTAAAACCTCTAAAAAATGTCCCGGAGGTTCTCTAGTTATTTTACTATTTCTGTGAACCTAATATTACGGTACTTTGATGGTCTTTAAAATGCAACATTAAAATCCACAAAGTCCGAAAATTTAAAACAGGTGTAAATAAAACAAATTGTGTTAACCTGGAAAAGTTTTAAAGCAATGTTTCTATGTTTTCTTTTACTTTTCCATTTTATTTTTATTTTCTCAGGATATGGGTAGAATGTGTTTTTTTTTTAATTTCTCAGTTTTTTTTTATTTTTATAAACTCACAATAGTACTTAAATCTTTAGGTGGTTAACCCCACACCCTCTTAGAAAAAAATTCTTCTGGCCTTTAAAACTAACTGGCACCTGGGGCATGTATTGCACAGCAATATGTCGTTTGCTTGTTATTATAGGGTTGTTTAATAGGGTTTTTATGGTAGATATGGTCAACTGGTGGACAAAGAGTGGTATTACTGGCTGGATATTAACTGACAAATCATGTTCATGCCCACTTATTGATGATGTTAATTCAAGGACCAGCAGAGTTCAGTCAATATATTCATATACAATATAACTGCAAAGCATGATATCCAGAGGCGGTTTGGTGAGGCTGCTCAAATCCCCTTTTTAGGCAGAAATATTTAATTGTCATGGTAATTTTGGCAAGAAAGTTGAAAACTATCATTTAAAAACCTCAAGACTGCTCCAAACAAATTCCCTTTCTGGAAATCTTGTGATTCTGACCCTGAACTGTACTGTCATGTTTAAAATTAATCTGAATCTTTTCTTAAATTTGGTCTAAATCTAAGTTCTGTTTTATGATTCACCAAAATATTACTTCAGTAAAATTTCATTAAATAGTAACCGTTCATTGGGACATTTAATTTTCTATAGCAGCAATGGTTTCCATCCCTTTCAGACAGGCAATCATATCCTTGATTTACATGAACATTATCCTATCAATTCCTAATTGCTTTCAAAACACAATGTTTCCGGGCTTTTATTAACTTTTGTTTACCAGAACAAATCTGGACAAACCTATTTTGAGATTTTAGATTGATTTTGTGTGATTCTAACAATAAGATCAATGGCCAACCATTGCACGGAATATAACAGATTTGTGGAAAAACTAGATTCACAGTCTGCCAGGACGTGTACCACTTCACACGATGAGACATGACCTGCTTTTGAAATTTTAGACTGCAACAAAATAAAGTTAGGATCTTGAACTTATAATGCTATCTTTATCAGAATGATATAAACTTAATAAAACAAAAACAACAACAAAAAATAATGCTTCCTGTGTGAAAAGGTCAACTCTACCCATTCATGTAAAAAATAGTAATTAAATACTTATTTCTAAAATCATCCCAATATGTGTTTGCTCCTCATGACTGCCAATAAAATAACCAAAATTAAAGCAATATCTGAGAAAACATTTCAGTCATGATTGGTCACATAATGAACCCAAGCGATTTCAAAATGTTTCATTAAAAGTTGTTCATGCAGTGCTTCAAAAAATTGCAATATTACGGTGTTTTCGCAATTACACTTCCGATTAGGTCCCACAATTCCTGGACAGATTCCTCAGAAATAACTGAAGGCATCTCAAATATATCTTTAATATTGATCACGGTTGCATGCAAGACCAATTAATGTTACAGTAAACATCTTTTGTATATGTGACTGAACTTGGTCAGATTCAATCAACAACAAGAACATGTTCTGATGCAGATTTTACAATCAAGTGTAAGGCTGTCTGTTACAATTTCGTGGAAAATCAAGTATGTCCTTTCAAAGGTTTCTGATCTGTCTATAAATTACTGCAACAATTTCTGTTCAGAGTCTGTATAAAGGTTTGAAATATAGCATCAGTATTTTCATTTAAAAGCTGTACAAAAAAGAAAAAATGATGTAGAGCGTTAATCCTATCTACAAAAGCTACACCTTTATTGCGTGGGCTAACAGTTTAGATGTTCGCTTTTTGATTCATTAGGTTATTTCTGACCAAAATGTGACCAGTGCAGATCCTGATCAGATGGCAAGGAAATTCCAGTTGATCTGGATCTACACTGGTCGCACATGTGTAAAAATGCGTATATATGGCTGAAAGGGTTCAGTGATGTAGATTGAAAGAGGGATGCTTTGTTTTTAGGGGAAGGGGCAATAACTATTGATGGTTTAATAATTTTTGAAAGGGGAAATAACAATGGATATTTCTGTATTTTTAGACTTATAAGATTCTCTGCTTTAAATACTGTCATGACCCCTGGGATCTAGAAACTGTGAAGAATTAATTTTATGCCCTCAGACAGTGGTTTAATTTAATCAGCAACAGGAATATGTTCTTGAAATGTTTGTAGTCAATTGAGAATCTTTTCAACAGTATTGTATGTCTGTCTAGACATCTTTTTTCTATATTAAACTTTAACACCATAGAGTAATGACTTTAATCCTTTTCTTCATACAGTCAAACCTGTCTTTAGCAGCCACCCAAGGGAGTGACAAAAAGTGGCTGCTGAAGACAGGTGGCTGTTAAAGACATTAAAAAATTAGAACAAAATGTTAGTTTAGGTCATATTCAAACTTGCTGTTTAAGACAGGTGGTTGCTATTTGCAGGTGGCTGCTTAGGCAGGTTTCACTGTATTTACACATTTAAACAAGTATGCGACCAGTGTAGATCCAGATCCAGCTAGCTGGCACATACATGCTGTCTTGTCTGGATCTGCACTGGTCACATCAGAAATAACCTAATGAATCATAAATTGAACAGTGTAGATCCTGATCAGATGGCACATACATGCTGCCTTGTCTGGATCTGCACTGGTCACATCAGAAATAACCTAATGAATCATAAATTGAACAGTGTAGATCCTGATCAGATGGCACATACATGCTGTCTTGTCTGGATCTGCACTGGTCACATCAGAAATAACCTAATGAATCATAAATTGAACAGTGTAGATCCTGATCAGATGGCACATACATGCTGTCTTGTCTGGATCTGCACTGGTCACATCAGAAATAACCTAATGAATCATAAATTGAACAGTGTAGATCCTGATCAGATGGCACATACATGCTGTCTTGTCTGGATCTGCACTGGTCACATCAGAAATAACCTAATGAATCATAAATTGAACAGTGTAGATCCTGATCAGATGGCACATACATGCTGTCTTGTCTGGATCTGCACTGGTCACATCAGAAATAACCTAATGAATCATAAATTGAACAGTGTAGATCCTGATCAGATGGCACAAATGTGCTGGCTGATCTGGATCTAAATTGTATGCCCATGCAATGAAGGTGTTTCTACAGAGTAACAGATTAATGGCATGTGCCAACAGTGTGGATCCAGATCACACAACAGGTGGCCAGCAGATCTGTGCCATCTGATCAGGATCCACTGTTTGCTTTTAGATTCATTATGTTATTTCTAAACAAAAAGAAGTGTAGATCCGGATCAAACAGCACATAATATGTGATAAGGATTTGTTTATATATTGATCATGTTATGTGTTATCTGATCTGGATCTTGACTGTTTGCACATAAGTCATATCCATCGATTTATGTTTTACTAACCATCCCTCAGTCATACTGACTGTTCTGTTATATGGTTTCTATATTCATCTTCACATATTTCATATATGGAATAAATTGTCTAAAATTAATTTGAGAATAAATATTTTGTGAGAAATATCTGATGTCGTACCAGAAATGTGTTTTAAATGGCGAAAATTATTTTCCCTGAGGATAAAACATGAAAAACATAAGAATGTATGCATTAGTATAAATATCTTATACGTGTGCAAGATTAAGATGAAACAATCTGGTGCAAGGGAACTGTTAAGGACCGTAAACCCTTTGTCGGCCTCCGTTGGTCAGCATCGATCACGGATGACGTATCCTAAGGTTTGGTTGGAGCAGCATCGTTTGCGGCTAATGAGTCCGATCCCTTTACTTTGTGGAATATGTTTAATCCCATAGGCAAACAGTGTATATCCAGATCAGCAATCTAATCAGGATCTACACTGTTTGCTTTTAGAATTATTTGGTTAAATCAAAGTGACTGTGTAGATCCAGATCAGTCAGCACGGACGTGTCCTATCCAAGTCAGCATTTGTGACAGATATCTTTTCTTGCAAAACTTACATGATAAGAACTAATTTATTAAAGTACAATCAGTTATTTCAGAAAATTCATTTCATGGGCCAAGTTGACAAAACAGTATTAACTTTATATGAAAAAAAGGCAGTAACAACTGTTTTGCACTCAACCCATGGTTTTACACTCATAATTAAAATTCCACATAATTATTATGTCACTGCTCTTGACTAATCTGGGCAGAGTGTGCACAAGTGTGCGTATGTATGTAAAGTATTTAACACGGTTTTAAATATTCCCCCTAAGGACTATACAAGTATTAGAAGTGCTATGAAAAATCCCACAACCTTTGTAGAGGAAATGGATCTTTCAAGAATATTCTTCAACAACTCAGCTGGGTCATGTGAAAATGTGTCTGGGGAGTTGTCTTTCTTTGCAATGACCTCAAAATGAGAAGATGTCATTGATTAGGTATGCATTTTGTGGGAATAAATAAATACATAATACAGTCAAAATTGGTAACAAATATTAGTATGTAAAGTAAGTCAAGTAGAAAAGAAAATCTTTTTTTAAGAGAAGCAAAGACGTATCACTAGACAATAAATTCCCACAACGATTTTCTGTTATTTAGAAGAACAAAAATAACTATAAGATAGTTCATTATTCTTTCAGGTATTTAAACGTGACGTGTTATGCAAGAATATGTCTCTAGCGATAATTTCAACAGTTTCAGTTATTTGCTATTTTAAAAAAAGAAAGAACCCCACTAACCTAATATTTTGATATTGGTCAAAGTTAATGAATTTTTGTTACAAATTTTGACTGCAGTATTCATTTATGCTAAACATCATTTCTAGAAATGGCACATCTTCTAAAGGACTTCATTTTCATATGTCCTGTCTCATATAAACTTTCATTAAATTATCAATCATATAGTAAAGAGCAAGAAATTATGTTGTCATGTGCCATACTACCGTATTCTGAAATGTTCTGACTCACCGTATTGCGGAGGTCTCGACACCTTCCGTCGCTGCATTATTTCACTGTCCTTGCCAAACGTATATCGTTTAAAGTCCTACTTTATGAACATCAATGTAATTTTCCAATATTTTTTGTTGCTATTACAATACTGCACTTTTATGTTCGCCACCCATCTTGCTGTCTGCACAGTTCAATTCCTTCAGATATTGCCGATTTGTGCTCCCATACTCCATGTTTATTAAATTTTTACAGATTCAATTTTCTTTAAAGCTGTTAATCAAATGCCAATGTCTTTCTTGCTAACTTTTTTGTATGTAATTGGTTTTTAATTATATTTGAGAAGCTAACATTTCTTAAATATCCTTACAATTTCTAGAAAAATAGAACAAATTAAGTCTTGAGACACAAGAGATGATTGGTTGAAAAACAAACCTAGTCTTGAAACTGACCAATCACAAACAAGAGTTTATAGATTGGTCTCCAAGAACAAGTTTCTGACCCATTTTTAATATCCTCGCTCGATTAAATAGACATACATAAAGACATACTAAAGTACTTTGCAAAATAAAATCCTAAAACTTTGTTTACATTTTATAAGAATTTTCAAAAGTTTTATAGAATTATGAAAAAAAAATTATAAATTTGAAACCAAATTGAATTGTTTATCACATTTAAAGAATTTAGAATTATAAAACATATATAAACATTATGCATATCAATTCACAGTTTACCGATTACAACATGACATTTTACTTATACAACCATTTATAACAAACTACAATCTGATTTACTCTTAACAGTTTATAAAATATCTCGATTTTAGTTTCTTGATAAAGTCCAAAACTAAAGTTATTTAACCGAGATATATCCCAGAGACAAATTGCATTTTGTAGAGAAGAGTTTTTTCTCTCCATACATTTGGTATCCTGTGGCTGAATGCATTTACATAATGTCAATACACAGGCAGACAGGGCTCATGCATTTTCTGGTGAAGACGTCCATTTCTTATCCCAAGATTGGCCTTCTTTACATTTTTGCATAAATTCTACTGTATATTTATTTATTTAATCATTTAACCATTTACTCGATGTCTGTTGAAGTCAAACCCATTTCTTATGTAATGGTTTGCCTTCTTTAAATTTTAGCATACAATGTCCCTTACATTCACTTTTTTACTTCTTTTTAAGTTCAACTTTTTTTCTCGTTTAACTCTCGACTCCATGTCCATTTTAACATAAACTGTCCTGTGTATTTACTTATTTACTCAGTAAACCCTTTACTCCAATTGTTACTTACTTTTTTAACCCTTTACACCATGATATTTACTCCTTTAACCCTTTCCTCCATAGATACACCTTTATTGCATGGGCAAACAGTTTAGATCCTGATCAGACGGCACAGATGTATGATCAGGATCTAAACTGTTCTCTTTTTGATTTGTTAGGTTATTTCTGACCAAAATGCTACCAGTGAAGATCCTGATCAGATGGCACAGATGTGCCGGCTGATCTGGATCAACACTGGTCGCACATACGTAAAAATGCTTATACACGGAGGAATAGGTTAACCCTTTACTCCATAATACATTTTAGCATAAATTGCCCTGTATATTTATTTATTTACTCCCAGAATCCTTTACTCCATGGATATGGCTTTTACAGCATGGCTGAACACTGTAGATCTAGATCAGCCTGCTTATCCATGCCTTCAGATCTGAATCTACACTGCAAGCTTAGTTTGAGTGTTTTTCATGCAAATCTGAGAAACTTGTGTGTTCAATACATGTCCAAATAATTTAGTGTGCTCTGTGCAAGCTCGAGTAACTTGCATGTTTCATGCAAGTCCAAGTAACTTTGTGTTTCATGCAAATCTGGGTAACTAGTGTGTTTCATGCAAGTCTGAGTAACTTGTGTGTTCCATACATGTTCAAATAATTTGTGTGTTCTGTGCAAGCTCCAGTAACTTGCACACTCACGCAAGTCTGAGTAACTTGTGTGTTACATGCAAGTCTATGTAACCTAAGTGTTTCATGCAAGTCTGAGTAACTTGTGTACAGTTTGCAAGACTGAGTAACTTGTATGTTATGTACAAGTCCAAGTAACTTTTGTATTCTGTGCAAGTCTGAATATTTGCACGTTATACGCAAGTTCGAGTAACTTGCGAGTCCTTTGCAAGTCTAAGTAACTTCTGTGTTCTGTGAAGTCCGGGTAACTTGTGTGAAAACAGTGTGCAAAATCAAATCCAGTGAAATAAAATTATGTGATAACTTATTGTGTAAGTGTAATTCTTAAAATGTCTTGAAATACTTGAAATAAAATTATGTGATAGCTTATTGTGTATGTATAATACTGCACAAATTTATGATCATGAAAATGTCATTAAAAAAATTGTGCTATCTGCATGAAAATTCTTCCATTCCCCTACCCCGAAAATTAAAATAATAAATGGTATAATCTAGTACATAATAAAATAATTGTGACAAAATAAAGCTTCTGAAACATTTTGTCATCTCCTTTAAAAATTCTTACAATTCAACCGTCAATAAAATGTCGTAAATTATGAACTATTCCCCACCCCCGTTCCCGCACACATGCAAAAATCAAAATCACCTTTTCAAGAATATAATTTACAAAAAGTTATGATTGATGATCATCTAAATTATTCAGGCAAAAATCTCAATTTAAAATTAATGATTTTATTACAATATAAATCCTCTCAAAATCACACAATCCACAACAAAAAATACATTTCCCAGTAGACATTAGCCAGTGTTGACAACGTTAACTTTTGTTGTCTTTTCGGGAAATAATCTAGCTTTCATGGGCAGTTTTCTTGAAACGCTTTTGGTCAATACTCGTCAGTGCCTTCGTATGCTTCATTACCCATGTTAATAAGTATGAAGAAATCTTCTCTGCCAATATTTTTTCATACTTTCTGACGATTTCGCCAGTTCATACAGACCGATATTTAGCCATTTTCCTTACAGTATTACCAATTACGCTAGCAATTCCCATCAGGCGATTTTATATGGTTTCATTTTGCATTCCTTCAATCGTGAAATCATGAAATTGGTACTTTGTTTCTTTCGAAGGCTACTGGAGATTGTATTTGTCAGTTTGAAGCCTAGTGCTAGGAGACCTGTCTCAAATCTCAAGAATCTGATTGGCAAAAATGGCAACCAGTCACCTTTTCAGCCAAAATGGCAACCAGTCACCTTTTCAGCCAATCAGATGCTTGAGATTTCAGACTGATCCCATTTAAGCAAATCAAATGCTTGAGATTTGAGACTGGTCTCCAATCTTAGTTTTATGATCTTGGATACTAATGGTCACTACTAGAAACAATTTGATCAGATTGATTTGGTCAAAAACAGCTAAACTCTGTTTTTGACTAAATCAATTTGCTGAAGGGTTATTTCTGACCATGATACAACCAGTGCAGATCCTGACTATATTTAAAGCTGTGCATGCCACATAAAACCAAAATACATATAAGGGTTCTGAAGTGCTTTAAACATCTGCCACTCAACCTTGCTTCTTTGAACATTTCTCACATCCTGTCTATCCACCTTGTAGTTAAGGGTTTTTATGAGGTTAAGCCCCAAGTTTATTAAGGATTTCATAGTTTATTTGAAGGAAGAAAGACAAAGCTCTAATTTAAATATTCTTGCTTTGTTAACATTACCTCCCTTATTAAATAAAAAAATAAAATGACACAATCATTTTTAAAGAATTGATATTTAGAAATCATTGGTATTTAGATTTCTTTTAAGTCATCAACTTTCAGTATATCCTTCTTAGCCTCAAATGATGATTTATGCTTATTCAATGTATATGCCTTAAACCACAGCGGCTACCCCTGTAGATCCGTGCAGTCTGATCTGGATCTACACTGACTGCTTTTTTAGATGACATAGAAACAAGTGTAGAACCTGATGATAATAGCCAATTTTAAAAATCTTCTAAATATTCTTAAATATCTTAAAAATGATATTGCCTCTACTGGGGAGCCAACCCATACCATCAAACTGACAGCGCCTAGTCATGCAATTCTGATTACGCTACTAACTGAGCTAGCCAGAGGTTTACTGGATAATGCTGATAAATGTAATCATCACTGCATGAAATTGGCAGGCTTAATTTACTTATAACAGAACTGACTATATGTACAGGGAGACTTTTTTTGACCACCACAAATCACAAATAGCACTCAAGGGTTAAGATAAGATTTTGCTGCAGTTTCTTCTTTGGACCTGTTTTGATATTTACATGATGTTCATTTTGAGCACACAACGTGTCTTTTGTTTATATTAGATAATTATTACTAGGGATTGGCTTAGGCTGTGAGAACAGGGAGAATTTTTTACAATTTTAGCAGAAGGTTTGGAAGTTTTTGGCTTTCTGTAAGATACATATAGCCAAAAACTTCTCCTTTGGCCAAATTGAGGGAGAAGTGTGGGAAATTGAGGAGACTATTTCTCCCAAGTCTCCCTCTAAGCCATTCCCTGATTATGAGGTGATAGGGAATATGCTCTTAGTGACTTTAGATGAAGTCCAGCACACAGAATCTAACAATTTATTTATTTACAAGTATTTATTAATGTTAGCAATAATGGAAGTTGTGGCAAGTTTGTTTTGAAATTAAAAGTCACTGTTTTTCAACTCACATTAAGCCTAAGGCATCCATGTCCCAAGAGAAAATAATCTGTTGAGTTGCTATAGAAAAATACTCAATTCATTTTGGCAAAAGAAACAAAGGCGGTCAGAAAAACAGAGGTAGCTCAGTTGCATGGGGACACTTAGAAATATACATATAAATTGACTATAGATTTTTCGAGGTCTTGCTAACCCCTCCAGGAATTCGTGGAAAGCGAGGAAAATGAATGAGTATTTCAGGATTCAATTTTGTCTACTTGTCATTGACAGTGCTACCTTTTTGTTGTAGGGGAATTTTCCTTAATTAATTTATGCAACACAAAAGCAGGCCATTATGAGTATGTCCTTCAAATGTAAGGATATTTCTTCAGTATATGAACAATGAACAATTTACGTTTGTGCTTAACCCTTTTCTCTCTATATATATGCCTTTAAGGCATGGGTGAACAGTGTAGATCCAGATCAGCTGGTTCATCATTGCCATCTGATCAGAATCTACACTGTTGCTTTTTTATTTATCTGGTTATTTCTGATGAATTTGCAACAAGTGCAGACCCAGATCAGATGGCACATGCTGTTATGTGCCATCTGATCTAGTTGTACACTGGTGGCACATGAGTGAAAAAGGGTATATAGAGCATGGGTTAAACAATCACAAGTCCTGTGTTACATTGCAGGCTGGTCTTATGATTATCATTTTGACCAATTAGCAGCATCACATTAAAGGCTGGTATTGAAACACTATCTTATGATTGGTTTATCCATTTCAACCAATCAGCTGCTTTTATATATAGCAGATTTGTCTCTCAATTCTGGCTCATGATAGGTCAACCTATTTCAACCAATCAGTTGCTTTACACAGTCAAATTAGTCTCTAAACTCTGGTTTATGATTGGTCTACATTATTATTTCAACTAATCAGCTGCTTTACACAACAGATTTGTCCTTAAACTCTGGTTTATGATTGGTCTACCTTTTTAAACCAATCAGCCTTCTTTTCACAGCAGATTTTAGACTCTAAACCCTGGTTTATGATTGGTCTACCTATTTCAACCAATCAGAAGTCACACTGGAGACAGGATTTATGATCTTAGGCAAGTTATGGTTCTTGTAAACTTGTCCTCATATATATGCAAGTCTTTACAGCCATCAGTTAGCATATATATTGGGGAACATGAAGATAGTGTCAAAGCATTACAAGAAAGGATTACTTCAAGTATTCCCTATCTTAAAATAGAGCAGTTACATTACATCATACAATGAAATCTGCATAAGCTATTGACCCCATTTAATAGAATATTTGAATCAGATACTTAAGTGATTTTTCATCCATTAATGTATGGAAGAGAGTAATTAGAAAAATGCATGCAAGCATTCTGCCCGCTAATACTCAATTATAAGAAGTGATGTTTTCTCTTCACCAAAAGAATGCAGTCATCTTATTAATGCCAGTCCTTCCAATGTAAACTAGAATGTGTCCTTGGACACTGATGCCCCCACTTCTGCAACAAAATTTGTAATAACAAAGGGCCATAACTCTGGTAAAAATGGTCACAGGAAAAAATCCTTTCTTTACGATCATCTACACATCCTGCTTGATCATCGGTGCAAGTTCAAAATAAATCCACCTTATAGTTTAGTAGGAGTTGATGCTACAAGATTTGGGGACATACGAACGTACGTACAGACGGATGGACGGATGTACGGACGAGTGCAACTCTATATGCTTTGTGGGGGCATAAAAAGGGTTTTATGGAAATTTATTTACCCCTTACTCCATCGCATATAGCTGTTGTCCAACACTGTATATCCAGATTAGCTGGCACATCTGTGCTGCCTGATCAGGATCTACAGTGTTTCCTTTTAGATACACTGGGATATTTCTGAATGTTAGGCAATTAGGGTAGATCCAGATTAATTGGCATAGATCTGGATCTACAATGATCGCACAGGCAATAAACCATTATATATGGAGTAAAGGGTTTTAACTCTAGCAGAATGTTACACATTTACGCTAACGTGACAAACTTAAGGGTCAAGTTTGTTCCTAACATGGCCAGTTATATTGCTATAATGCTGTTGGGAGCTATCAAATGGCTTCTTGACATTCCCAAATCAAGTTAATGTCTCCATGATGACATCTTTCTACAGCTAATTAAAACATAATATGTAATTTTATATCCACAATGGATTTAGAACGAAACAGCCAATACTTGTTCTTCAAAAAAGAACTTATTAACTGTTTACTTAGGTAACAACATTATATATAATCATGCAGTGTTGAAATATATGGGGGGAAAAATGTTGCTATGTGACTATACCAGGTTATTTTCTTAAATTTAAGTTGAAAAGGGGCATAACTATGCCAAAATACAATCAAGAGTTATGAAGATTGTCTTGATAATTTCTATTGTGATGTCAGACAACTATGTCAACCATTCATTGTTTCCTAGATTCTACCATTTTCTACTTGCATGAACAAATGTATCCTAGCAACTACCAATCTCTCCTTGCTTGTACCATTCTATCCTAGCAACTACCAATATATACCACTGTATCCTAGCAACTACCAATATATACCACTGTATCCTAGCAACTACCAATCTCTCCTTGCTTGTACCATTCTATCCTAGCAACTACCAATATATACCACTGTATCCTAGCAACTACCAATATATACCACTGTATCCTAGCAACCACCAATCTCTCCTTGCTTGTACCATTCCATCCTAGCAACTACCAATATATACCACTGTATCCTAGCAACTACCAATATATACCACTGTATCCTAGCAACTACCAATATATACCACTGTATCCTAGCAACCACCAATCTCTCCTTGCTTGTACCATTCCATCCTAGCAACTACCAATATATACCACTGTATCCTAGCAACTACCAATATATACCACTGTATCCTAGCAACTACCAATATATACCACTGTATCCTAGCAACTACCAATATATACCACTGTATCCTAGCAACTACCAATCTCTCCTTACTTGTACCATTCTATCCTTGCAACTAACAATATATACCACTGTATCCTAGCAACTACCATTCTCCTCTTGCTTGTACCATTGTATCCTAGCAACTACCAACATCTACCATTGTATCTTAGCAACTACCAATATATACCATTATATCCTAGCAACTACCAATATATACCATTGTATCCTAGCAACTACCAATCTCTCCTTACTTGTACCATTGTATCCTAGCAACTATCAATATATACCATTGTATCCTAGCAACTACTATTCTCCCATTGCTTATACCATTCTTTCCTAACTTGTAACCATTTCTTCCTTGCTTGCACCATTTTATCCTAGCTTCTACAATTGAATCATATCTTCACCATTTTATTTTAGCTTCTTCACTCTACCCTTGCTAAAGTCTAATCTCCAAAGTGCAAAGTGGAATGTGAAGCTAACAAAAGAAGACTAGGCACTTCATGTTAAAAGAAATTTTCATGATGTAGGTATCTTCATGCACGACATGGCTGTCCCGTGGTCCCATGATGCTAAGCACACAGACAAACGCGAGAAGATTTTAACAGGATTGCGTGATGAGTCTACAAGACCTTGCATTTTGTTCAACAGAAACAGCGGAGATTTATGCAAAAACCACTGAAATTATTCCCATGTGAGCACCTGTCATTAGAAAAACCATGGCAACAGTGGGTGACAACAAATACCACCATTAGTTTTGATTCATGGCAACATTTTTTCCCCTGACTTCCGATTAGGGTTACATCAACAAATATAGCACAAGAAATCCCAAGGAAATAAAAGCGTACTCATTGATTGCAGTTCTAAAACTGCTGATAATCTGGATTTCAAGACAACATATATTGAAACTATTGGACTAACCTAGACTTAATTTAACTTTATAAAACACGTGAGCACGTGTTTTGGATTTTGTGTCTTCAGTTAATGTACTGCAGGAAAAAAGTATTCAGATTTAATGAAATTATTTTTCTAAGGCTTATCTGAAAGGTGCAGTCACACTTTGTTACTGTTACAAAATTTCCAACATCAAAAGGGGTTTGGGTGGGCGTAGGGGCATACTTTTGTTGTTTTTTAATTTTAATGTTGTCTTTTTGAGTTTGGTGCAAATAATGATGATGATAATGATTCAAACTATTATGAAGATGAAGGTCAGATGATCTAATGTTCAAGCTATTGTTTTTCCTGTCAGCAATTATATAATCCTGTTAGATGCTATGAAGCATTAATGACATTGTGTCCTAGATGTCAAGATGCGCATTTTAACGCATGTGTGAACAGTGTAGATCCAGATCAGCCGGCACATCCATGCCGTATGATCAAGATCTGCACTGGTCGCATTTTGGTCAGAAATAGCCTAATGAATCAAAAAGTGAACAGTTTAGATCCTGATCAGAAGGCATGGATGTGCCAGCTGATCTGGATCTAAACTGTTCGCCCATGCAATTAAGGTGTATCTAAGGAGGAAAGGGTTAAAACTAAATGAGTAATTTCATATTTATACCTTTATATCCAACATATTTACCTTTATTGTGTGGGTGAACAGTGTAGATCCCAATCAGCCAGCACATCTGTGCCATCTGATCAGGATCTGCACTGTTAGCTTTTTGATTCATTAGGTTATTTCTGACCAAAAACTAAAAAGTGAAGATCCCAGATGTGCCAGGTGATCTAGATCTACACTGGCAGCACATGTGATAAAATGCATATATATGGAGTAAAGGTTTAACCATTAACTCTGTGAATGTCTTTTATTAATGGGGTGAACAGTGCAGATTCTGATTTGCCATTGGACATTAACCATATACCATAAAGAATCGGTCAGAAATAATGACAAGTTACAGAGACTAGAACCAGAAATATCACTAATATTAAAATATATTAAAACACAAAGTTTCTTTTTCATTACTCCATGAGATATATGTGTTTGATTGTTTGCTTCTTGGTCAGAAATAACCTGATGAATATAATGCATGTTCATTCAAATGTCCTGACTGAAAGAAAGTGCAGGTTGATCTAGATCTACAATTGTCATCTATGGGATATGACCAATATCCAATGGAGTTAAAGGTAAAAAACACTTTTGCAGTATGCTAACAATTCAGTACAAACTCAAAACTTCTTTTTTCTAGCTTGCACATGAAACGAAATACAAGGGAGGCAACTGCTACTGGTGACTGGAGAGACAATCAAGAAAGACAACTTAAACATACTCACACTCATATCACATAAGAGTTACTTCCCTTACAAATAAATGGTGTACTTTATACATTTTACAAAAATCCTTCTGTAATTTATCTCTCAGTGCTAAGTTTTTAAAACTGAGATTGGAAACCAGTCTCAAATCTCAAGCATCTGACTGGTTGAAATGGCATTTAGTCACCAATTCAGCCAATCCAATGCTTGAGATATTATACTGGTTTCCACTCTCAGTTTTATAATATTGGGGTCTGGAATCAGGCATTGATTTTGTCCCAAGATTCCACAGGTTTTGTTTCCCCAGACAGATTTATATTCTTCTGGAGGAATACATTTCTCAAAGTTAAATTGAAAACTGCAATATTTGCAACTACATTTAACAGTTTGAAATTTAATATGACCTTATGACTTTATACAGTTGTGCAATCAGGAGGAATTTTCACAGAGGCAAACTAGAGGAGGGGGGTCTTTATTTATGCACCAGTCATTTTACAAATTTTACAAAAGCATACCAAAATTATGCCTGCCAATATTATGGTGGCATTTAATTTTGCATGGGTTTAATTTTCACTTATTTTGTGCTAAACACTGTGAGCGAAATCTAACTTCACCAAATATTTTTAACCAATTAGTACTTTTCCTAAGTCATAGTATAATACAACAGTTACTGCTCAAGTTTATGTCACCATTAACCTTTTCTTCCGTATATATGCCTTTTATCACATAAATAGTATAGATCCAGATCAATTGGCACATCTGTGCTGTCTGATCAGGATCTACATTGTTCGCTTTATTGGTCAGAAATAACCTAATTAATCAAAAAGCAAACAGATCATCAATCATGATCAGAGAGCACGTATGTGCTGGCTGATCTGGATGTACACGTCATCCTAGCAATGTAGGCCTATATATGGAGGAAGGGTTAATTAATAAGGCCCTTTGGTGGGCTGTGCACTAGAGACGTGCCAATTATGCACTTACTTTATTCTGAGTAATCAAGAAATTCCGAAGAATCAAGGAACAAGAAATTTATGAAAAATACAAACAGAGTTCCTGTTCCTGAATGTATGAAAAAATGTCATCCAATTCCATATTTGGAATAGCAGTTCATTATATATTTTGTATAAATAAGCTTTTCTTAAATCAATGACTTACCTGGTAAAATCTTGTACAGTAGGTTTAAGAGTATAAGGTAGCATGGAAAACAGAGAAAGAAGATTGCAAAACTCACAAGACTTGATTTGACACTGTCACTTACCTGAAAATAGAAATAAACAGCAATTAAATAAAAAATAGTCAAAGTACCAACCACCATGATAGATCATGGATTAACCCTTTTCGCCTTGTGTGCAACCAGTGTAGATCCAGATCAACCGGCATCTGATCAGGATCTACAATGGTCACATTTTGATCAGAAATAACCTAATAAATCAAAAAGCAAAAAAAGTTGAGATCCTGATCAGATGGCAGGGATGATCTGTATCTAAACTGTTTGCCATCGCTATTATAAGGTGTACCTGTGGAGAAAAGGGTTAATTTGTATCGGATGCAAGTCTGAGTTTAAACCTCGAGTTGAAATATTGTGTTACAGTGCTAAGCACATCATTTGTCTGATTTGTGACCAGTGTTTAGCCAGATTGGCTGGTATATTTGTGCATTCTGAACAGCCCTTACACTGTTCAGTTAACATATTTTTGTTAACTATCCCTATGAACAATAAATCGCCTGATTCGAATTGATAGAAATTCAAGTCCATTCCATGATTTCTGTGGGTGATGGGTCAGACTAGTAATTTTTCAATTCAGACAAGGTTTTCATATCCTGTCATGATACATAAAATTTAATCTACTTGTCTGTCAAGGGAGCTAACTCCCTTCTTATAACAAAACTAAGAGTACAGACCAGTCTCATGTCTAAGCAATCTGATTTGTTTAATTCAAGCACAGGATCAGATTTCAGCTAATGTTTGGCTTAACCCTTTACTCCATAGATACACTTTTATTGCATGGGCAAAGAGTTTAGATCCAGATCAGCAGGCACATCCGTGCCATCTGATCAGGATCTAAACTGTTTGCTTTTTGATTTGTTAGGATATTTCTGACCAAAATGCGACCAGTGCAGATCCTGATCAGAAATTGCAACTGGTCAAAATGGTCGCCATTTCAGCCAATCAGATGCTTGAGATTTGAGACTTACAGCTCTAACGTAAGTTTTATGATCTTGTCTTGATTAAATAAATTCAGTCAAAAAGTTTCTGCAAAAATGAAAGAACTGGTTCAATTTGAAAGAAATGTGCATCACACCAGGGGCAGATCAAGAGCTTGTTCATTGGGGTTTCTCAAGCCCTCTTTTTGGGCAGCTTATAATTTAAATAAGGAGTTTGGCCAAAATGTTGGAAATTATCACATAACTACCATAACACTTCTCCAAACAAACCCCATTTTTGGAAATCTTGCATATGACTCTACACTTCACTTACTCACTTACTCAACAAGAGAAGGTTTATCCTTTCCTCCATATACACACTTGGGCATGGGCAAACAGTGTAGATCCAGATCAGCCAGCACCGTGCTGTCTGATCAGGATCCTCACTGTTCGCTATTTGATTTATTAGGTTATTTCTGTCTAAAAAGCGACAAGTGCAGATCCTGATCAGACGGCACGGATGTGCCGCCTGATCTGGATCTACACTGGTCGCACACGCTTAAAAATGCGTATACATGGAGGGAATGGTTAATAACATGGGAGGGAATTTCCATTTTACATTCTGACATTCCTTGTGCACTATTATCCATATCAGTCGCAAAATACTTGTAATAATTCTCTAATATTTTGACAGACCTGAAAAGTTCTTCAGGCCCCAAGATATTATTAAATATTTATGCAACCACCAGGCTAAAAGCCATTTAGATCACTCTTGAACAAGTTATCTCCACCTTTGGCAACTTTTTATTTGTTAGTTGTGCTCATTGTTGAAATGCTTAAACTAGACAAATGTCTTGCAGCCATTGAAAAAACATTAAATATTCAACAACATAATTAAATATTTACACTCCTCTTGCACATTGCTGGATGAAATTCTTCTGACTGTTTTATTTTCTTGTAAAAGTGAAAGCTGCTTACAAACTATCCACATGCACGTGCATGCTAAGAAATTCAGATTTTGATGCACATGCATGTTTTGTCACAATTTGCTGCAAACACATGTGCAGTTATTTGGTCTGTCATGTGTCATGTCTTCAACAGCATTTCCACCAAAAACAATATATTATCCCTTTCCTCCTATATGGCATGGGTGAACAGTGTAGATCCAGATCAGCTGGTACATCTTTGCCATCTGATCAGCATAGATCTACACTGTTAGCTTTTTGATTTTTTACGTTATTTCTGACCAAAACGCTAACAGTGCAGATTTGTGCCATCAGACTGTTTGCTCATTTGATAAAGGGTAGCAGACGTCCCGAAAGTTGCCAGACCAAAGGACCTGTCTGGTAAACTTTGGGCCGGTCAGACATGATTTCTTATGTTATCAGACCGAATGTCAGACACAAATTTGAACTCCGAATACTTGTTCATTCCTTTTTAACATGTTTCTGTCTGACAGAATTTGTTTCGGTCAGACATATTTTCACATCTTGTTTGACCAAATGTCTGACACTTTTTTTCAACTTTCGGGAAGTCTGGGGTAGTATATGGAGGAAAGGGTTTAACCACATAATTATCCGTGTCCATTTTAAATTGTTTATAATTGAATTTTTATTGGCAAACATACTGTAATATACACATACTGGTATCATATAATGTTACAGGGATCAAATTTTGGGTTTATGACATTTTTGTGCACACATGAATTCATATAACTGAATTATTCTCACAAGAATCAATCATTACCTTTCCCTGGGTTTTGACAAATCTCAAGCACCTAATTGACTGAAATGGAGACTAGTCGTCATTTCAGCCAATCAGATGATTGAGATTTGAGACGGGGTTCCATGCTCAGTATTATTACATTCAGTCTAGATCCAGTGGCCTATCCCTGTACCAAGCCAAAAAAGCCTGCATAGCACATACCAAGAAATACAGTAACCACCAAAGATTTTTATATTGCATGCATGTAGGGCAAAAATGAGAAGAAAAACAAAGGAAAAATCACCAGAAAGCTATGTATTTCATTAACTAATAGGGGCATATGGTATCTACTTAATGAAAAAGCAATGAAATGGTTGTTTCCTAGAATGCACTTTTAGCATGTAATTAATGTTTATTTTTATGTGAGAACTTGTTTCCATTTTTACTGAGACAGGTCTTCAATCTCAGTTTTATAATCTTGGGCCCTCTGCATAGACCAAGATAAGAGAGAACAGGGCCTAAGATTATAAAACTGAGTTTGGAGACCAGATGCTTGAGATATGAGACAAGTCTTCAGATTTTAGCGTAGATCTATAACCACCAGCACATCCGTGCCCTCTAAGTTTGCTTTTTCATTCATTTGGTTATTTATGACCTATATAGCGAAATGCTTAGTAACCGGAGAAAAATAACAATAACTCCCCTTTAGTGAGTGTTGGCAATAGAGCCTCCGTCATCGGCTGCTCGAGATGAACCACTGGAGGTCTACGTGAGTCCAATAAATATATGCCTGATTACCTAGACTTTATATAACTATTGTAACTAAAGCGATTATACCGGCTGACCATATCCGCAGGCAGTGTGTGTCCAGTGCAAACTGACACACTGACCTGCTAACAGAATCACCGGTACGATTTATATAGTATGCAGTTAATATCACTCCAGTTGCTTATCACATTACAACCAAGAAGTGATCAGTGGTAGATCCAGATCAGCACGGATGTGCCAACTGATCTTGATCTACACTGATCACAAAATCGATAAAACATGTATATTTGAAATATTTTTTAAAAACCCTAACATGGAATGATAGCTTATTAATCTGAATATTTATTGCACAAACAATAAAACATGTTTATATGAAGTAAAGGGTTTAAAAAATAATTCTAACATGAAATGATCCATCTTATTAAAAGTGTATGTTTTACCATCTTGGAACATCGATTCGGGTCAGGGCCAATCTAGAATACAATAATTTAATTACCTAAGTTCATTAAGTACTGGGAAGTCCAATAAATATCACTTGTAATATTGTAGTAATTCAAAATATTGTATGATTAGGAACTATTTCTTGATACAGTTACCATAGCAACAAAATTGACCAATTTCTTTGACAACAATTCTGAATGTTAGAGAAGGACAGAAATTTGGCTTAAAGATAGATTTCTGTACAGTATTTCAATTTCCATAGAAAACGTCTATATGAGCCGATTAATTTATTCAATAGGTTTTCACGAGGCCGTCAGCGAGTATTTTACAGCGACTATCTCCAGTCTTGTTAGAAGATTCCAAGAGTAATAAATTATACCAGAAAATGCTTATCTCCATAAATTCTAAATGTTCCTGATCTAACATCTGTCTGTCTGTTATTAAATTAAAATTCATATTATCTATTTAAAACTCTCTCTTTTCTTCCATATATACAGTCACCTTATTGACGCATGTGCATATCCTGTGCCCAAGATCATAAACTAAATCTGGAGATCAGTCTCAAATCTCGAGCATCTGAGATTTGAGACTGATCACAAAACTTAGTTTTATGATCTTGGGCCCTGATCAGATGTGCTGGCTGATCTACCTACACTGTTCGCAAATGCCATAAAGGTGTCTATATGAGGTAAACTTGGTTAATGAAAAAAATCAGGTAGCTGCCTGTATGTACTACCATTAACTTTATAAGGATTCCAGATATAATTTTAAGTTGACCAATCACAGTCAATGACACATATACATGTACCTGTCTAGTTCACAATGACCAATTATAATGGTTGAAACCAAAATTACCAATATCAATCATATCATATTAACTATTTCCTCCATAGACACACCTTTATTACGAGGGCCAACAGTTTAGATCCAGATCAGCCCGCACATTTGTGCCGTCTGATCAGGATCTAAACTGTTTGCATCTGATCAGGATCTAAACTGTTTGCTTTTTGATTTGTTAGGTTATCTCTAACTAAAATGCGCCCAGTGCAGATCCTGATCAGACAGCACGGATGTGCCGGTTGATCTGGATCTACACTGGTAGCACACCAGTGACACATTTATTGATTTAAAACTGTCAGGATCATAATGACCAATTGTATCCATTTACATAATCAGGTAAGGCTCACTGTTATAACCAATCACAGCCAATGACACAGAAGTTTCTGGACATTAATGACCAGTCATTTTAAACAAATTAAACACATCCAATTTTTATTTCCAACTACAATAACATAGCTTGTAAATCTCTGATTCTTGGAAAATATGTATCACATGCAGTGTCAGGCTTTTTCTTTTTTGATGATCATAGATACTGGATGGAAAACTCAACCGTTTACTGCATTTTATTGCATGACTTTGTGAATAGTGTAGATCCAGATCAGCTGGCCCATCTGTGTCATCTGATCAGGATCTACACTGTTCACTTCTTGGTAACAAATAACGTAATGAATAAAAAACACAGTCAATAAGATCCAGATCAGACAGCACAGATGTGCAAGCTGATCTGGATCTAACCTGTTTATACCTGTAAATAATTATGGAGTTAAGTGTTAAAAACAGTACACAGGGCCTAAGATCATACAGCTATGAGTGGAGACCAATCTCAAATCTCAAGCATCTGATTGGCTAAAATGGTGACTGGTCAATCAGATGCTTGAGATTTGAGACTGGTCTGCAGATTTAACCCTTTCCTCCATAAATACGCATTTTTACGCATGTGCGACCAGTGTAGATCCAGATCAGTCAGCACATCCATGCCGTCTGATCAGGATCTGCACTGGTCGCATTTTGGTCAGAAATAACCTAGTGAATCAAAATGTGAACAGTGCAGAACCTGATCAGATGGCACGGATATGCCGGCTGATCTGGATCTACACTTTTGCCCACGCTATAAAGGTGTGTCTATGGAGAAAAGGGTTAATATCATGATCTTTGGCACTGGTAGTCTGACAAATGCACCTAACACTAGATTTTGCAACCAATATCTTTACCATCAGCAACAATCCTCTTGTGTGACATCAAAAGACTTGGAAACAAAAATCTCCACAATTCAAATCATGTCTCACTGCCCTGAGGTGAAGTTCTCTGATTTAGATCTAAAAACCAATCTTTGAGTTTCTATCAGTGCTCTGTTAAGAAATGTTATCTTTTACAGATTTATGTTTTTTATCACAACTTTTGCCTGAAGAAAAACTTGTTTGGAACGTATAGACTTCTTTTTATCAATTTATCATTAAATTTATCTGAGGCATTAACCCTTTCCTGCATATATATGCATTTATCGTGAATGCCACCTGTGTAGATCCAGATCAGTCTGCACATTCAGGACGTCTGATCACAATCTGACCGTTCACTTTTTAGTTACAAATAACTTATAAATCAAAAAGTGAACAGTGAAGATCCTGATCAGACAGCACAGATACGCCAGCTGATCTAGATCTACACTGTCCGCCATGCCATTAAAGCAATACAGAATCTTGAAAATAAGTGTATACTCGAAAATAAGCGTATACGCTTATTTTTGATAATTTTGACGCCTATATGCCCATGCCCTTAATGCATACTTATGAAGGAAAGGGTTAATTGCTTTAGACAGCAATGAAAAGATAGAATTGTTCAGTTCATAGTTACTATGAACATAAAACAATCTAGTGTTTCAGGGAACACATGTGTTGCCTGCTTGCATGCAATATGTTGAAATGTGGACACATGTTTTGGGACTGCTCCTTTCACTGACAAAAAAGAAAAATGTGAAAATCTCTTGAACGGCACAATGCAGATCCATCAAACTTTGCACAAACCAATGTTATTAATATATGTTTAACCCTTTCCTGTATAGATACACCTTTATTGCTAGGGCGTCCGTCTGATCAGGATCTTAACTGTTCACTTTTGATACATTTGATTATTTCTGACCAAAATGTCACCAGTGCAGGTCCTGATCAGACAGCATGGATGTGCCAGCTGATCTGGATCTATACTGGTGGCACATGTGTAAAAATGTTTATATATGGAGGAAAGGGTTAAAGTTATCGGCAACATTAAGTTTCATATCAATATTAGCGACTACCAGACAACAATAATGCCACCACTGCTCACCAATATGTGTCTACCTGCTATCACAGGTTACACAAAAATCACAAATCTAACGTTGGTATCCCTTCAAGTTGCAAGTGTAAACAATAGTAGTAATAACAATAGAAAAACAATAGTAAATTTATGAATGGTGTTAAGAATATCATAATGGTTGTAAAACAGCTTGGGAAATTTCCTTTTCTGGAGTTCGTGTCGAAGAGTGCTGGAAATTATGACCAGAATACACAACATAGTATGATGTAGTTTTGACGTCACATAGAACACAGGCAACTGCAAAAATATGGGACTGGAAAAAACAAAATTTTCTGGGATACCGATTAATTAATCTGACCTGTTGTATCAATCTTGTGGATACAAGCTGTACTATGCTAAAATCATTAATGGGTATATAATACTATCATTTATATACATACCTTCTACTACATCTCCATTAGGGAATACCACCACAACTTTGCTGGTTTTATTGGACATAAAAATCCGGGGCCTATCAGGCGCCGGAGTAAGTTTTAGATCTCCTTTCACTTTTGTTGTCTGAAATGCCATCACATATCTTGCACAAACGTACTCCTTTTTTCTTTCTTCAAGTAATCTTTTTGGGGAAGATGGAACGTTACTGTAGTTCACGTGTTCACTGTGAACTTGGGAAGATGGAAAATCGCTGTAGTCCACTCGTTCACTATGAACTATGTCATTTTTGTTGGAAGACTTTTTTAACTTTGAAAAAACCTGTTTCAGTTTGCTCCGCTTTAAGACAACATGTTGCGCTTCGCAAACCATTGGGAAATGCTTACCATAAACATTGGTTCAAAATATCCAAGTCCAGTAACTCAAATTATCTCTTGTCACTATAGCTCCAGATTTATCCAAGCCCCAATATTACTCTCACATTAATTAATCTATCAAGGAATTTCCACCTTTTCTCAGAGAGTAGTGTCACATCAGTTTTATGATTTAATGACACAAAACCAGTTAATATTATTACTATTAAAAAAATTTAAGTTCACGCAGTTTCATTTCTTCTCTAACAAAATTAATGTTCTGTTATTTCATTATCTTCTTATCACAGTTTGATTTACTTGGTCCAATCTATTATTTATTCAGTTTGCGATCTTTTTCTTTTAAATTTAATGACACTTTAATTTGCGTAATTTGTTTTCACTTGAGTCCTTTAATGTTTCATTAAGTACTTGTAATTAGCACCATTACATCATTTATTTCAAATTACAATTTAATTAATACTGGTTTCAATTTATTATCCACTGGAAGACCCGTTAATGTTGACTCTAATGCCAGTAACCAGCTAGGATTAAATTTAATGTACAGAAGACATGCCAACGCATGAAGAAATGTTTCAAACTGTTGGGTTACAAACTCATCATGACATTCAATAAATTCAACTCCACGAATTTGAAAACCATTTACATTTTACCAATAAATTGTTAATAATTATTAAAACATCTGTTGAACAGGTTTATTGGTAGAAACTATTACTTAATGAACCTTCTCTCCTAATGCATTTAGTAATGGCAGTATTTATATACTTCTGTTTTCACATCACAGAGTTTGTTTACATTTCAATTTATCTTAATACTGTCACCTTATAAATGCCTCAGAGTCAACAGTTCAATAAACTTCAATATTTTTTAATAAGATTTTTCAATTAACTCCACACCATTTCATTTTATTCCAAAAAAGCTGCCATTTTATTTAAAACAAGTCATAGCATCAATACAGAATGTCAAAATAATGTTACATACATTGTTATAATCAGTGTTTCTCATAGATCGTTGTATGAATGTCAAACTGATCACGGTTATTGCACTTTTGTCTGCATTAAAGAAAACAGTCTAATTTGTCACAATGTATAGATCTGCAATAAATTGAAACACTGTAATTGTCGCCAATTTCAGAACATGGATTTCTAAGATTATTATGCCAGGTGCAGTTGTTGCATTAGTAAATTGTAAGTTATGCATCACCAAATTATTTAAGGGATAATTTTCAAGAAATGCAGATTCCTGAATTTTAATTTAAGGTATCGCAAACATTGCAAATGGCGAAAACAGGCTAAAATTTCAAAAAATGAATTTTGGGGGAAATACTTATTGCCACCTATATTTTAGTTATTAAATGTATTTAGCTATGGATGTAGTAAATGTTTGCAAGCTCAATTTAGTCTAATTCATGTTCTAATTACCAAGCACATACTAAAACAAAAGAAAAACCATTTGCATGAGAACTCTGAAATTCATGAACAATATACCAAAGCAACTCATACCTGAAATAAGTATATGCTGGTCTACAATGTTTAGTGCCAATCCGTCAAAATAATGTTAGGGTTATCAAGAAATTCAATGAAAACTTACTTCCTACTTTCACTTTCTACTTTCACTTTGAACCAGGAAGTAAGATTTCCTTGAATTTCTTGAAAACCCTAACACTATTTTGACGAATTGGCACTAAACATTGTAGACCAGCATATACTTATTTCAGGTATGAGTTGCTTTGGTATATTGTTCATGAATTTCAGAGTTCTCATGCAAATGGTTTTTCTTTTGTTTTAGTATGTGCTTGGTAATTAGAACATGAATTAGACTAAACTGAGCTTGCAAACATTTACTACATCCATAGCTAAATACATTTATTTACTAAAATCTATGTGGCAATAAGTATTTCCCCCAAAATTCATTTTTTGAAATTTTAGCCTGTTTTCGCCATTTGCAATGTTTGCGACCTCTTAAAGCAGATTTCTGACCCCACTAAACTCTGACAAATTTGTAAGAATGCAAATTTGTGTGTTTTTCTGCTTAAATGTATTTTGTAATAGTTATATGTTTTATCAGACACAAATAAATAAATGATCCTTCAAAATGTTTTCAAGTGATAAAAGTTCACTGGACTTGCAAAGTTCTGATAATGACTGCAATTTCCATAATGTTTTGAAAATCCTGTTGTCAGTAAAAACTTTTATTTAATTTTTCAACATATATGGTACATACATTACATCAATCAAACGTAATACACTCCTCTGCATTAGTCAAACCTAATACATGCACAAATGTCAATGCAAGGTACTAACATTAAAATGTCAGTCAATGGTTTTTTGAAAGGTTTAGAATATTGGCTTATTTCAAATATTTTTCATAAAACTTGGTGTTAAACTTAATAGGTTATCTTTTATAAATAGAAATTATTATTTATTGTTATTCATCTTATTAATATTGTTATTATTTAATTATTATTATTATTATTTAATTAAATTAGTTTCAAGTTTTACATGAACTAGTAACAACTGGAAATACACAGCTATCAACATATTTTTTTTTATAGTTTTTACATAAACTAGTAACAACTTGATATAAACAACTAACAACTTGATATAAACAACTTGATATAAACAACTATCAACAAGATCAACATTTACCTGTCTAACACAATTTATCAGGTGATAATTCAAGTTGTAACAAATCAAAATCAAACTTAATGCAGTCTGAATAATAATTATTCAAAGCAAAGAAGTTAAATGTGACTTCATGCGAACTTTAACATTATTTGAAAAGATTTTTAGAATTTAGAAAAGACATTCATTTTCTGAGAGCAATAAGAGATACAGTTTCTATTCAGCATTTTGATATCTTATTTATTCAGTTCAATAACCTCTCGAGCACTTTTCAAATAATCACAAAGTAAACATCTTCCCATTCTAATTAATACATTTTAACATTGAAAGATCTCCATTTTATGCTGAATAAACTTCTACAGTATGTCATCTTGCTACCATTTCATGTCCCCTATCCAAGTCATTTCATTACTGTGAAATCTCAATTTATTTAGAGAGTTTAATTTTAATATATTTTGCACTTTAATAAATCCCTGAATTTCAACCCCAGCAAAATTACCCTATGAAATAATATACTCAACAAAAATAGAAACCTGACACTTTATATTTGGTGTATTTTCCTGGAATCAGATTTAAAGCTAATTGAATTGTGGTATGTTATAAAACTTGTGCATGTTTTGAACTTAATTATGCATTTTGATATTTTTGGTGCATGAAACAAGTGATTCAGTGGTTATTTTCTTTTGGATGGTGCAAAAATATATAGATTTTGAATATGCACCTCATACTTATTCAAAGTTACAGTGTCAGGTTTCTTTTTTTGTTGAGTATATGTTCTAATAAAGAAATACAACTGCAGGAACTTATACCCTTGTGAATAAATTGTGGCATTTGCCTGAAAATTGGTCCCGCAAAAATTTAGTGATACTCTAGTATTCAAACTAAACAATTCAATAGTTTAGGGAGAATTTAAATGTCTTGCATGAGATGAAGAAATCTGCCTCTGTGAACTGTTTTTTTTTTTTTGCAGGAGGGATTTTTTACCAAATTTCTCATGCAAGATAACGTTTTCTTGCACACTTTTCCTGTTCATAACATTTGTGAACATGTAAACCATCTAAATTTTGTATGCAAACTGTATCTTTTCCTTAGGGAAAGACAGAATTATCCTTCCCCAGAAATACTTAACTAGTATGCAAGAAATATTCTATCTGCTCTGGCAAACAGTGTGACATTTAACAGTATCAGTGTTGATCATGATTACTGAAACAATTTTTTTTACATACAGTTTAAACATGGATCCAAGTTATTTTCAGAGAAGCTTTAAATACAAACACTGTGGGTTTCAAAATGGCCTTTCAAAGTGAACAAGATCTGTTAATTTTTAAACGCCGCCCAGTGTTTCACATGTGAATTTCGGTCACATGATCAAAATGGTACCTCGGTCTCTATCTACTTATATCGTCGAACGCGGTTACCAAAAGTGAAATTCGATCATTTTACCTCCAGAGAGTTCACTGAGTTTATGAGACGGTAGACGGCGCTGCGCGATTATTATTAGGTAAACAGGTTATTAATATCTCGCAGCAGCGTATGTGTTTACAAATAGCAATACACTGATCAGCTTTCAACAGAGGGCTTTGCTTGTAATTAGTACTGATAAGCCGAGATAGGAACAATAATAAAAACAAGAGGGCCATGATGGCCCTATATCGCTCACCTGAGTACAAAAGTACTCTCTGCTTGTGGTTTCAGACAAGAAGATTTTTAAAGTTTTGCCTATACAAGTCTATGTAAAATGAAGTGACCCATGGGGCGGGGCAAATTTTGACCCCAGGAAAATAATTTGAACAATCTTTGTAGAGTTCCAATAGAGGATGATAAATGCCAAATATCTAAGCACTAGGCCTTGTGGTTTCAGACAAGAAGATTTTTAAAGTTTTGCCTATACAAGTCTATATAAAATGAAGTGACCCCTGGGGCGGGGCCAATTTTGACCCCAGGGAAATCATTTGAACAATCTTTGTAGAGTTCCACTAGAGAGTGCTAAATGCCAAATATCTAAGCTCTAGGCCTTGTGGTTTCAGACAAGAAGATTTTTAAAGTTTTTCCTATATAAGTCTATGTAAAATGAAGTGACCCCTGGGGTGGGGCTAATTTTGACCCCAGGGAAATAATTTGAACAATCTTTGTAGAGTTCCACTAGAGGATGCTAAATGCCAAATATCTAAGTTAGGCCTTGTGGTTTCAGACAAGAAGATTTTTAAAGTTTTTCCTGTACAAGTCTTTATAAAATGAAGTGACCCCTGGGGCGGGGCAAATTTAGACCCCTGGGGAATAATTTGAACAATCTTTGTAGAGTTCCACTAGAGGATGCTAAATGCCAAATATCTAAGCTCTAGGCCTTGTGGTTTCAGACAAGAAGATTTTCAAAGTTTTTCCTATATAAGTCTATGCAAAATGAAGTGACCCCTGGGGCGGGGCCATTTTTGACCCCAGGGAAATCATTTGAACAATCTTTGTAGAGTTCCACTAGAGGTTTCAAAATGCCAAATATCTAAGCTCTAGGCCTTGTGGTTTCAGACAAGAAGATTTTTAAAGTTTTTCCTATATAAGTCTATGCAAAATGAAGTGACCCCTGGGGCGGGGCCAATTTTGACCCCAGGGGAATAATTTGAACAATCTTTGTAGAGTTCCACTAGAGGATGCTAAATGCCAAATATCTAAGCTCTAGGCCTTGTGGTTTCAGACAAGAAGATTTTTAAAGTTTTTCCTATATAAGTCTATGTAAAATGAAGTGACCCCTGGGGCGGGGCCAATTTTGACCCCAGGGAAATAATTTGAACAAACTTTGTAGAGTTCCACTAGACGATGCTAAATGCCAAATATCTAAGCTCTAGGCCTTGTGGTTTCAGACAAGAAGATTTTTAAAGTTTTTCCTATATAAGTCTATGTAAAATGAAGTGACCCCTGGGGCGGGGCCAATTTTGACCCCAGGGAAATAATTTGAACAAACTTTGTAGAGTTCCACTAGAGGATGCTAAATGCCAAATATCTAAGCTCTAGGTCTTGTGGTTTCAGACAAGAAGATTTTTAAAGTTTTTCCTTTTGGTTGCCATGGCAACCAGAGTTCTGCATGGAATTGATTTCTTTGAACAACTTTGGAAGAGCTTCATGCAAGGAACATCCGTGGCAAGTTTCGTCAAAATTGGCCAAGCCGTTTCAGAGAAGAAGTCGTTTGAAGAAAAAGTTGACGACGGACGGACGGACGCACGGACGACAGACGACGGACATCAGGCGATCACAAAAGCTCACCATGAGCACTTCGTGCTCAGGTGAGCTAAAAATGAAATGCATGAGTTCTGAGACCCCCTATTTATATGCCAGTTTGTTTACATACACTGTATACAGCTGAAACCTCTCTTTAACCCTTTCCTCCATAATTACCCATTTTTATGCATCTGCGACAAGTGTAGATCCAGATCAGCCGGCAAATTTGTGCCATCTGATCAGGATCTGCAGTGGTTCCAATGGGTCAGAAATAACCTAATGAATCAAAAAGCAAACAGTGTAGATCCTGATAAAATAATATGGGTGGATGTGCCAACTGATCTAGATCTAGGGTTAATATAGTCTGAACATTTTAAGAATTAGCTTTAAATTTGTTGTAGTTGGTGTTTTAAAGCGACATTACTTCAATGTAACCCGCTCTTGTATGAAATATTACATGTATTTGGAACTATAGTCACTTATTTGCAGCATTAGTTCGGGCTAATAAAATTTTAATTTACTGAATTAAATTTGGTCCGCGCGACTAAAAACGAAAGTAAGATTTCCGAAATGTCACAGAAATCGAGATCGCGCATGAAGTTGTCGCGTCGTTAAAAATAAATGCTAAATATAGCTCCATTATATTTAGCTTCTTAAAAGTTCGTGAATGACAATTTAACAATATCATTTAAAAATCCCATCTATAAGAAAGAATTTGACCAGACCTTTTGTGTTCTGTTAAAGAGGTCATAAATTGGAGTCTATTTGGACAAAAATGATGTTTTTAGTGGTATATTCTTATTTATATTATTATAATTTTAAAGCTGGGGCTTTAATTACAAACAGTGAATAAAATATTAAGAAAAGTCTGATATTCAAAGTGCTTTAAAGTAAGAATGTTGTTTACCTTATAAAAACTCCCAGAGCAAAGTTCTTAAAATTGCATAACACAGATCTAAGCAGGAAAGTTCAGTAGGTCATTCATTGACCACGGACAAGAGCTCTTTCTCTCTGTTTTCTTTTGAGACAGTAGTTTGCTTGAAATTAATAGACTAAACCTTTTCTACAAAAATGCTTAACCTTTTCCTCCATATATATACTTTTTTTCAATGGACAATCAGTGTAGATCCAGATCAGTCAGCATATCCCTTTTGCTAAACAAAATCTACACTGTTAGCTTTTTTATTTGTTCAGTTAATTCTGACTAAAATTCAACCAGTGCAGATCCTGAATAGACTACATAAATAAGCCAGCTGATCTGGATTTACACTGTTGGCATAGCAAAAAAATATGTACGAGTGGAAAGAGTTTGGTCAAGATCAGGGCTAAAGACAATAAAACTGAGACTAGAGACCATACTCAATTCTCAAGCAAATGACTGCTGAAAACTGATACTAGTCTTAGAAAAAAATCACATGCTGGAGTTCTGAGACCTCCAATTAACTAGCCATTTTTTATACATACACGTACAACATAACCCTTTCCTCCTTATATACGCATTTTTACGCAGGTGGAACAAGTAGATCCAGATCAGCTGGCACATTCCTGCCGTCTGATCAGGATCTGCACTGGTCCCATTTTAGTTAGAAATAACCTAATACATAAAAAAGCGAACAGTGCAGATCCTGATCAGATTGTTTGGATGTGCCGGCTGATCTGGATCTACACTGTTCGCCCATGCAAAAAGTTGTGTATATGGATGAAAGGGTTAATATAGTCTGAACATTTTGTGAATGTACTTCAAATTTGTTGTTGTTGTTGTTGTTGCTTTACTTACAAATTTGAACAAAATATTCACAAAAGCCCATGTTCAGTGCTATAAATTACAAATGATTATTTCATAGAATATGTCAAAATTTACCCTATAAAAACTTCCAGAGCAAAGTTCTTAATATTGCATAACACAGATCTAAGCAGGAAAGTTCAGTAGGTCATTTAATATGACCAGCAACCAGAGCATTGAACTCCATAATGCATTCTTATACATCTTAATATAGCTGAAGACAGGTAGAACTATTGAAATTTTGTCACTTAAAATTTTCACTCTGCTACTAAAATTTTTGTTTCAAATTTTATCACTGAACAACCAGTGAATGAATTGTTCAGGAAAGATTGAATTTTTAGATGGTATAAAGTTTGTGCCAAAATCTGGTTGATAACTATAGAAAATCAAAGGTTAAAAACAGAATTTAAAAGAAAAAAATTTTGAAAACCCCAGGGCGGGGCCCCTGGGCAATTCAAGAACATGATTTTAATAATTTGAGTAGAGATCATTAATATCAATATTCATACCAAATTTGATGACAATCAGATAAAAAATGTGACCTCTATTGCATTAACAAAATTTTTGCTTTAATCTGACCTAGTGACCTAGTTTTTGACCCAAGATGACCCAGTTTCAATAGGGGTCATCACACCACCAAGAGAAACATTCTGACCAAGTTTGATGAAAATCGGTTGAAAACTGTGGCCTCTATCGCGTTAACAAAGAAAATGTTGACGGACGACGGACGACGGACGCCGGACGACGGACATCTGGTGCCCCTCTGATCACAATAGCTCACTCAGAGCCTTCGGCTCTGGTGAGCTAATAACTTAATCAAGGGATAATCACACATTTACCATTTATAATTGCAAGAATAATAATGGGGTGATGATAGCTTATCTCAAACTTGGTATGGCATTTCATTCATGCAGAATTTTGAGGGATATTTGATTAAACAATAAGCATGGATATTAATGAAATACGGCTTTAAAGTGTAAACTTCAGGCGAATTTTTAAAGCGTTTAAAATTATTAGATTTGATGCAGTGCTCTGCCTAATTTTTATAAAATTGCTTTATAGTCATATTATTCGAAAAGAACAAAAAAAATAAAATCATCCATTAACCATGATGCATTTTTTTTTGCACACGGTACGTTTTCAAACAAGTTTTAGTTTCCAAAAAGCTAGTCGGTAATAAGCATGACATTCTAACAAAAAAGAAGGCTTTGAAGTGTAACTTCAGACGAAACTTCAAATGGTTTAAAGCGTTTCAATTTAATTAGACATGATGCAGTGCTCTGACATATTTTTTTAAATTGTTTTATAGTCATATTATTTTTATTTTTGCATATCTTTTATTTCCTAATAAATAAATAAATAAATATTTTTTCAAATCATAGTACAAATAGCAACTATATCATAGTTTCTCTTTTCCTCTCTACTTTTTGGCTGTGTGGGGAGGCTGTGTATGCTGGATGTGGTCATTCCTGATATGCATATTTCATTTTTTAAAGTATTTTTATTTGTCCATGTGTGTTCACTTCTTTATTGTCAATTTAAAGTTTCAAATCAAAGGTTGACTTATTATATATTTTTCCTGGCACAAAATGACTTCAGTCTTGGATATAAGCATCCGCCCGAAAATCCGTGGTAAAAAAAACTTGATAAAGCAGAAGCCGGGCATGCAAACTTTTGCTCTGCCATCCGAAAGTTCCTTCATACTCCTCCAATAGGAAACTCCACACAATCTATAGATGATGTTACATGACAATCACTCTAAAACGCCACCCATCAGTACTTTCAGTGCTTTGATTTTTTTAGTTTTTAGTATTTTCCTAAACCCCATACAGTGGTTATTTCCCTTTACTGGGAAATTTATTGACAAGTTATATTTAGTTAAACATGCTAACTTCACACACAGGTCCAATTCTCAGTAAAATATATGATTTTTTATGTAATAAAATACATTTAATATTGGCAAGTTGATAAATGTCACTTTTAGATTTTTATTTCGATGAAAACTCATTACAAATCAAGTTCAAAAGTTTTTCATATGCTTCATCACACTGTTCTTCATATAGTGACCTAAAAACTCTGTATCAATACAATGGTTTATCTTGTTTATAAGTAATTTCTAGTTGAGATTTTAACAGAATTAAAATAATAAAGGATTTAATAATTTACTGTTGTTTTTGAATTTTTTGTTTTGAAGTTCTCCCTAGCCTATTACCTATCATGGGTGGGGACAAGCTGAAATATCATGTGTGGAACATGAACAGTTCCAGTCCAATATTGTCAGCTCTCCACACCATATTTCATTTTATGCCACAAGGTTGTTTTTTTTTTCTTTAAAAGATCTATATCGGAGATTTTTCTATAGATAATTTGGCATCAGGTTCGGAACTAATTTGTTAATCACAGACTACATGACTTCAAGTGGAACCAGGGTGAAATGAAATTATCATATCAAGAATGTATCAAGTTTTCACAAAATCAGATAAATCTTCTTTCCCAACCAACAGAAAATTGACAAATGATCATGTTTTTCAACAAGCATGAACATTTTTATCAAATAAATACTTTTTTTGTGATTGAAGGTGATTTTCTGACAAATAATCTCACAGTGTGTAATGAACTATCACTATTTTCAAAATCTATCAAACGGTATCAACATTTTGTTACAGATCATTACCGTATAGCCTTTTACACCTTAAATACACCTTTAGTGTAGATCCAGATCAGCCAGCACAACTGTGTCATTTGATCAGGATCTACAATGTTTGCTTTTAGATTCATTGGGTTATTTATGACCAAGTAGTGACCAGTGCAGATCCAGATCAAATGGCATGGATATGCCATCTGATCTAGATCTTCATGCAGGTCACACATGCGTAAAAACATGTATATACTATATTATGGAGTAAAGGTTTAAGCCTGAGGTTCTATAACCCTTTCCTGGATATATACGCATTGTTACGCATGTGCGACCAGTGTAGCGACCAGTGTAGATCCAGATCAGCCGGCACATCCGTGCCGACTGATCAGGATCTGCACTGGTCGCATTTTGGTCACAAATAACCTAATGAATCAAAAAGCGAACTGTTCGCCCTAGCAATAAAGGTGTATCTGTACAGGAAAGGGTTAAGACTGCTTCAAAATAAAAGTTTTCTGTCTGGAGATGACAGGTTTCATGCAAACATGACTTGTTTTGTATACTGTTATGTCCACTTTATATGCGGAATTTGACACCAATACAGAATTACAGAATGACTCTTGGAGAAAATGGAACCAGTGCATATTCTTTGCTCTTCCTTGGGGCCCACTCTATTTTGCCATCTGATCTGGATCAACACTGGTCGCACATGCATTAAAATGCTTATATATGGTTTAAAGTGTGATAAGGTGGTGGGCAAATGCCTCAAACTTTTTTTTTGAAACTGAGGAATAACCACTTAATCTGAAAAAATTACCTTTCTGTCAATCAGAGCAGCTCATATGGGTTAATTAACCCTATTGACTCTTTACTCGGTGGAATAATGCTATTATCTATGGGCAAACAAAGCAGATCCAGATCAGCTGGCACATACATACTTTCTGATCAGGTTCTACACCTTTCACGTTTTGATTCATTATTTTTGTTTTTGACCAAATAGAGAACTGTACAGATTTGACCAAATAGAGAACGGTACAGATTCTGATATCTGTGATGTCTGATCTGGATCTAAACTGTTTGTCTCTGCAATAAATAAGGTATATTTGGAGGAAAGAGTTAACCTTTTCCTCCATGGATACACCTTTATTGCATGCGCGAACAGTTTAGATTCAGATCAGCCGGCACATCCATGCCGTCTGATCAGGATTTAAACTGTTTGCTTTTTGATTTATTAGGTTATTTCTGACCAAAATATGACCAGTGCAGATCCTGATCAGACAGCACGGATGTGCCGGCTGATCTGGATCTACACTGGTCATACATACGTTAAAATGTGTATATATGGAGGAAAGGGTTAATGGTATTTCCATTGGAAGTCAACTATGCTCTAAATCAAACAACAAGAGTATAACCTAGTTTCTTTGAAAAGTGCAATTCTTGGACGTGATATTTAGCACTTGAAATACTTCAAATATAGAAATGAATATAGCTGTTCAATTTTTAATCTTACGCAGACATCTCAAATTATCTGTCATTATTACAGTAATTCAAAACAGTTAGGTCTCTCCTCCGCGTTCTTTTCTCCATAGAAAGAAATTATACGGAAAATTTCCCTCATGTTTATGATTTTTCTGTCAATAAATATTACTTTAACTTTCAAATTATTTCAGTAAATCACCAGCTTTTCATGAAACCATTGCAATGCAATGTCTTACAAAGGGTAGCATGCAATATTGATAGATTTCTAACCTGATTTTGCCTGTAAATAATAGAAATATTCTAGCAAAGGAGTATTTAAAAAGAATTAACAAATTTAATTAACTTTAATTTACTTCATGGGTTATGGTTATTTTTCATGGGCGAACAATTTAAATCATATCTAAGAAAATAGTCTAGATCCTGATCAGATGGCAGAGAATGTGCATGTTATTTTTATTGGCCCAGCAATTTTATACTGGCCCAGCAATCCTTTTATTGGCCCAGCAATTCTTGTATTGGCCCACTTTAGTCTTAATTTTATGTTGTTTTTTTTCTGTTAAATAATAATGTTATTTTAAAACAAAGTCATGTTATTGGTCAACCGACAGACATATCAGCCATCAGCCTTGGGCAAATATGACTAGCCTTGGCCATATACCATGGCCAAATTGAATACATTGATTAATAACAACTTCTCATTAGAGTGTTAAAGTATATCTACCGGGTAAGAATGATCTTACGGCAGATTTGTGCTAATTAATGTTTCTTTTTAGGACATCAAAACTCTGATCCAGTGATCTTGGAGATTATTAAAACATTTCACTTGTTTGTCACATGACCATCAAGTTATCAATAACACACCATACAGCTGTATAGAATAAAAACATTAAACGTTGCCTATTGTTCCGATCAATATTTGTCGGAAGTAAGTTACTGCAAGTCTGGACCATCATGTACAGAACTTTCCTTATTCCAAAGTAACTACTTACATTTAATATTTAGGCCTTCGCTGATGATCAATTCATCAACGACTGAGCTGCAGTGATGGTGAACATAATGTCACTACTTCAATTAATTATTTATATATTCACAAGAAATCATAACAAGTTTTAACCATTTACTTTCACAGCCAGCAATCTAGTTTAAACTTATGGACTTAAAAAACATTATGTTTCTAAGTCATTCACGTTTGTTTGCAGCTTGTTTGAACCCTTTTCTCCACAGACATCCCTTTATTGCTTAGGCAAACAGTGTAGATCCAGATCAGCCAGCATATCCATGCTGTATGATCGAGATCTGCACTGTTCGCTTTTTGAATTGTTAGGTTATTTCTGATAAAAATGCGACCAGAGCAGATCCTGATAAGACAGCATGGATGTGCTGGCTGATCTGGGATCTACATTGGTGGCACGTGTATATGGAGTATATATGGAGGAACAGGTTAAACCGCTAGGAATCTAGTTTAACCCTTTCCTGTACAGATACACCTTTATTGCTAGGGCGAACAGTTTAGATCCAGATCAGCCGGCACATCCGTGCCGTCTCATCAGGATCTAAACTGTTCGCTTTTTGATTCATTAGGTTATTTCTGACCAAAATGCGACCAGTGCAGATCCTGATCAGACGGCATGGATGTGCCGGCTAATCTGGATCTACACTGGTCGCACATGTGTAAAAATGTGTATATGTCAAGGAAAGGGTTAAGCATCAGGCTTTAATATAACATTATAATGTTTCTCAGTCATTCAAGTTGGAAGCTGACTTAATAGTTTAACCATTTAAGTGTTTATCACATGTGACCAGTGTAGACCTAAATCAGCTTGCAAACTATTCCTAGTAAACTTGCCTCTGGACCCTGAATATAAAATAAGAAGATTATATACAAGAATGTCTATACTCCTTCTTTACTACAATGTTGTTTCAACAGTCTTGCTAGCAACCATCATCTAAGGGTTAATTGAAAAGTCAATGGAAATGTATGTGTTACACAACTCATCATCATCTATCATGAACACAAAATCTGCCAGAAATCTCTTCAACCTCATCTCCATCATATACACAAACATATTACCATCTTTCTATGAATATCTTTGTTTTACAATAAATTGAGATGAAATCATAAATAATAAGTATGAACAATTTTCAGGAAGAATAATCGAACACCCAAATAGTTCATATAAGAGATAAAATTTTGCAACTGTGAATGCAGGTCAATTACAGACCTTTCTGCATATACAAATGTCAGCAATTTATGTGGACAATGGCAGATGCTGTTCTATAGAACAAGAGGTCTGAACGTTACCACAAAATATTCTGTTTAAAGGAAACTACAGCAAAGAGATGCCATGAATAACATGACAGAAAACTACAACAAAGAAAATTGTCATGAATTGTAAATGCCTGTCACATGATAGAAAATGCCATAAATTATATAATGTCTGTCACATGACAGAAAACTACAGCAGTCTGAAATACTCTGAATTTTATATGTCTGTCAGAGTACAGAAAACTACAGCAAAGAGAAGTCATAAATTATATATGTCTGTCACATGACAGAAAAATACAGCAAAGAGTTGCCATGAATTATATATGTCTGTCACATACATGACAGAAAACTACAGCAAAGAGATGCCATGAATTATATATGTCTGTCACATACATGACAGAAAACTACAGCAAAGACATGCCATGAATTACATATGTCTGTCACATGACAGAAAACTACAGCAAAGAGATGCTATGAATGATATATGTCTGTCAAATGACAGAAAACTACAGCAAAGACATGCCATGAATTACATATGTCTGTCACATACATGACAGAAAACTACAGCAAAGAGATGCCATGAATTATATATGTCTGTCACATACATGACAGAAAACTACAGCAAAGACATGCCATGAATTACATATGTCTGTCACATGACAGAAAACTACAGCAAAGACATGCCATGAATTACATATGTCTGTCAAATGACAGAAAACTACAGCAAAGACATGCCATGAATTACATATGTCTGTCACATGACAGAAAACTACAGAAAAGATATGCCATGAATGATATATGTCTGTCAAATGACAGAACACTACAGCAAAGAGATTCCATGAATAATATATGTCTGTCAAATGACAGAAAACTACAGAAAAGATATGCCATGAATGATATATCCCTGTCAAATGACAGAACACTAAAGCAAAGAGATGCCATGAATAATATTATGTCTATCACATGACAGAAAACAGCAAAGGTATCCATGTTATATGTATGTGTCCCATGACAGAAAACTACAGCAAAGATATGCCATAAGTAAAGTGAAGCCTTGAATAGATGTATGTTTGTCACATGACAGGAAACTCCTGTCAATGAGATGCAGTCAAATAACAGACTATAAAGAATTGTCAATTTCCTGCAATGATTACTACTGCTATACAAATATTTGTCAACTCGTCTCCAGCTAGCTTATGCCATCAATAAAATCAAATGCGTCTGCTGCAAATGTTGTCACATTTTCACTGGGCTCTCTCGGCAGAAAATTTATGCAAATAAACACAACAACGCTGTCAGATCTTATTTTCAGATCTGTCTGGTGACGTATTGTACTTAAACTAGGTCACACCCGCAGAATTCCTATACTGAAATTGTCTGTATTCACTCTATATAATCAGTGGCAGATCAAGTTGGGGTTCAGTATGGTTGCTCATACCCCCTTTTTAGGGGAACAATATCTAATTTTCAAGAGGACTTTGACCAGAAAGTTGGAAATAATCATGTAGCTACCCTAACTACCCCAAATGAACCCTTGCATCTGACCTGATGTTAACACTTTCCTCCACAGAAACACCTTTATTGCATGGGCGAACAGTGTAGATCCAGATCAGCCAGAACATCTGTGCCGTCTGATCAGGATCTGCACTGTTCGCTTTTTTATTTGTTAGGTTATTTCTTACTAAAATGCGACCAGTGCAGATCCTCATCAGATAGAATGGATGAGCTGGGCAGATCTGGATCAACGCTGGTCGCACATGCATAAAAATGTGTATATATGGAGGAATTTAGGGTTAAGGCTCCAATGTTTACAAATTTCTGTAAACGTTTACCTGATGTAAAACTGGTTATGGATAAAAAGACAGTAATTAACCTTTTATTGAAACACAGATGTTCTTATAGTAGATAAAATCAAGTGTTTTTTTTTATTCCAGTAGCCGTTAACTATTACTCATAAATGGAACATACTGATATTGTATTTGTATTAAAACATTTACTGATTAAACATATTGAGTTTATATTGTCCCCCACATGCTTATCTGGAAATGGTAACATATTGTAAAAATCCTATTAAATGCCCATCCCCTTATAAATGCCCTCGATGTTAATTTTTAGGGGGAAAAATGAGTTATTTATTTATTATCTAATATCTATCATAATCTATAATAAAATATAAAAATTAATTAATATTAATAATAAGCACCGCTTTTCAGAAAAGTAATGCCCCCATCCCCAGGCCCACCACTAGGGGACATTTAAAAACAGTTTTACGGTACTTTAATTGCACCAATTAAGGAGAATATAACTAGGGTTATTAGAAACAAGAGCATTTGTTATATACATTTTTTAAAATAAAACAGGCAGATTAATATTTACTGTTGAAATATAAGTGGTAAAATCTCAAAAACTTAACTTTCAAAGAGAGATTTGCTTTCATTTTGAATCTCTGATTTGATTTTAATCCTTTAATAAGCACAAAATTACTGTTATGCATATCTTGGAATTTTTATTAGACTTCATAATTCATTTAACATGCTTAAGGGGTGTTTTAAACAAAATACTGACTCAGAACATCCAATAGCCAAAACCCAGATCAAAATGTGCAGATGTGCATGCTGATTGCAGGAAAACACCTGTGCCCAAGATCATAAAACTAAATCTGGAGATCAGTCTCAAATCTCAAGCATCTGATTGGCTGAAATGGCGACCAGTCACCATTTCAGCCAATCAGATCCTTGAGATTTAAGACTGATCTCAAATCTTAGTTTTATGATCTTCGGCCCTGTGCCCAAGATCATAAAACTAAATCTGGAGATCAGTCTCAAATCTCAAGCATCTGATTGGCTGAAATGGCAACCAGTCGCCATTTCAGCCAATCAGATCCTTGAGATTTAAGACTGATCTCAAATCTTAGTTTTATGATCTTCGGCCCTGGTCTTAACCCTTTATTCCATGGATACGGTTGTTACCCGATCGGCAAACAGTGTAGATTGCCATTGTTCAGGACCTAAAAAGTTCACTTTTAGATTCATTAGGTTATTTCTGACTAAGTAGCATCTAATGTAGCTCAAGATCAGGACTGAAGGTTATAAAACTGAGTTTGGAAACCAGTCTCAAATCTCAAGCATCTGATTGGCTGAAATGGCGACCAGTCTCAAATCTCAAGCATCTGATTGGCTGAAATGGCGACTGGTCGCCATTTCAGCCAATCAGATGCTTGAGATTTGAGACTGGTTTCCATGCTCAGTTTTATAACCGTGGGCACTGATGACATGGATGTGCAAACTGATCTGGATTCACACTCAGGTCAGACTCATGGTAACACCTGTATATCTATGGAGGAAGGCATTTTGTGCAGTTGTATTATTATTATAAGAAAAGCTATTTCATGATTAAATTAAGGTAAAGGTTTGTGCTTTTACATAGCACAAAACTTGTGCAAAATTTTAACCCTGTAAAAATATAATGATACAGAATTTTATGATGATTTTACAGTAGATTTAAATTTGCATACTGTGTCTGAATATTTCGATATCAGGACAAAACAGTGGGTTAAAAATCTATTCCTTTTCTCTCAATTTATTAACTATAAATATCTGCTTAATCGCATGTATAGCCGATTCTTCTGCTTACATTAAAGCTATAGCTGATAATCTATCGTAGTTCAATAGAAATCAATAATTCCAAAAAGAACAACTGCTGGGAAATATTAAAGACATAAAATTAAAGAAATTGAAAAGATATTGATGATCAGGGCTCCGATCAATGACAGAGCGTTTACTGATCTGGAGGTTGATGACCCTGAGCAAGCTATTGATACTGCAGGCCTCTTTCAGAATAATCACGCTAAATCCGAACAAAATTATGATACAAAACTCATAAAAAGTTGAAAATTTGAGCTTTATTTGTTTCGTTAAAATAGCCATGATAACAATGATGCTGTTGTTTTTCTCTACTAAGGTGACAAGCACGTTACTGCTATCTAGACAGTCACAGCATTTTTTATATATATTATACTAAGTTTATCAGCAAAAAGTTATCCACAAGTATAACTGGTATAACTTAATGGCAAGGGTCTTAGGTCTGATCTGGATCTAAAGTTTTGACCCATTCAATAGAAGTTGTACATAATTTATGGATTTAAGCGTTAAGAAGGTTGAAGCATTAAAAAGGGTTAAGCACAGATGATGCAGACTGATCACTCAATGAACATTAGGTTTGTTAAAAATGGATGGAAGATAGTTAGAAGTATCTTGCATTTCAACATAACAGACACGAATTTACATTCCAATTAATAAAATTATACTTATTTGGTAAATCCTAATCAAATTTGTAAGCGAGCGATCAGAGCAGACGGAATATCTCCGCTCAGTTCTCCCTGATCATGATATAGCACAAATTTATAAACAACTTAATGATTTCCTCATTTGGCTATTTATTTACATAATATGGGATAATTGTTACTTGTTTTATCCCATTTGGCACATTTATATACTACAGGAAATTTGTTGCTTGTTTTATCCTATGTGTCTCTCATTTACATAATTTAGGATAATCGTTGTTTGTTTTATCCTATGTGTCTCTCATTTACATAATTTAGGATAATCGTTGTTTGTTTTATCCTATGTGACTCTCATTTACATAATTTAGGATAATCCTTCTTTGTTTTATCCTATGTGACTCTCATTTACATAATTTAGGATAATCCTTCTTTGTTTTATCCTATGTGTCTCTCATTTGCATAATTTAGGATAATCGTTGTTTGTTTTATCCTAAGTGTCTCTCATTTGCATAATTTAGGATAATCCTTCTTTGTTTTATCCTATGTGTCTCTCATTTACATAATTTAGGATAATCCTTTGTTTTATCCTATGTGTCTCTCATTTGCATAATTTATGATAATAGTTGTTTGTTTTAACCTATGTGACTCTCACATAATACAGGGTAACTGTTGCTTTTTAAATCCCACGTGACTCAATTACATAGTACACGATAATTGCTGCTTGTTTAATCCCATGTGGCTGACATTTACGTAATATGGGATAATTTTTCTTCTTGTTTTGTCCCATGTGTCTCACTTGCAGCAGAAAAGTGAAATATTACATATGGCAGAAAACTTGAAAATTTCCCCTGTACAAAAAATATGTCACGACATGATTTGGCATAGCTTAAAAGGGGAAGTTTCAATTCATAATTGAGTCGTCACCAAAACACTCTGCCAATAAAAACGTCTTTAGACATAATCAATGATCCTGGAATTATAACCTATTGGCAGGAAAGGCTGACGATTTACCGTCAATGTATTTGACATGATACCCCTTCTCTTGTCATGGATGTTTGTAATTCACTGACCCATTTCTCATCAGAGATGGAAGTATGACGATTGTCAGACATTATATTGTCAGTCACATAACCTTCACATGTCAATCATTATGGAGTTTGGCGGAACTGTTTGATCAGTAAATAAGAGCGACTAAATGAATTATGCTCTGAGAATTTGTTTTCACATTTTTCAGTTCTGGGTATTTTAGGAATTTTCTTGACTGTTTTTTTTACATATCTTATTGCATACATTCTTTACTGTTTTTATAATATACATATATCTTATTGTATATGTTATTCTTCAGTTTAACCCTTCATTATATATATTCCTAATTTGCATGTCATAACTATAATGCAAGTTTGACTCAAGTCTCTGTCAAATTAGTTTTTACTGTTCATTTACAGCCTAATGACATTAGCTATGCCTGATAGACTGACTTGTTCACACAGCCATAAGCACATGATGGAACTCTAGTGTCTGCACCTTAGGCAATGGTTTCTATAATAGAGAAATTTGAACATTAAGCTTAATGAAGCTAGGCTATCACAATTATGATCATATTAAATATCTAAAATAAAATCAGATTAACCCATTTTCTCAACAGGTGTTTTGTTTCACTTTAATTTGAAAAAATCGCATTGAATTTAGTCATCGTGGAATATTTCAGAAAATCTCCACCCACTTGTATCAACGAATGCCACAGAAGTGAAATTCTATACAATAATGATAAAGTTGTAAACTGTAAAAGCACGCACAAGAAATCAGTAATTCTAAGCACCAAGGGATATTCTACAAAAAAGAGATGACAGAGAATGCTAAAGATAATCTACTCCCCTAGACCTATTCCCCTATTATGTTTTGTGACTATAATTCAAAGTGATCTTAATTAATTGTGCAAAAGCTGAAAATGATTTAACCCTTTACTCCATAGATACACCTTAATTCATCGGCAAACAGTGTAGATCCAGATCAGTCAGTGCCTCCATGACATCTGATCAGGATCTACACTATTAACTTTTATATTCATTGGGTTATTTCTGACCAATGTGCGACCAGTGCAGATCCTGATCAGATGGCACAGTTGTAGCATCTGACCTGGATCTACACTGGTTGCATATGCCTTGAATGGCGTATATATAGAGTAAATGGTTATAAAACAGACAGACAACCTGTACTACCAGATAATGCGACTAATTCCTAAATGGGCGTATAAAAAAATTATGACTGGATACGAACTACAATACCATTTGCTGGGTTCTTCATAAAAGGCTTGTAGAGGAGTTTTTATGGTTGTATCTATTTTCGTCTAAACATGCAACATGATCATTCTGTTTCATTATAGAATTAAACGCAAAAGGCTTTTACGCAGAGCTGCTAAACCATCTTGTACATATTGAGTTACATTTGAATCGGAATAAATAACCCGTCATACCATTTGCGTTGCTTTTGACTGATTGTAGTCCATTAAAATGCTAGGAAAAGAATCTAAATGATAGTGTGGTATAATTTACACATTTTTTTGTGAAAATAATTTTAGAACTTTATATATATGTCCATGGTGAACTACTTGAGTTTTTTGTGGTAATTTTCTAGTAAAGGTTTAAAGGTTGCAAGATTTAATATTCTTGCACTTATGCATGAGTTATTAATAGCCGAGAATTAATTCCATTCTTCAGAAATTAGGTCACCTCATTTTTCTAAAGGTGGCAATTCTGGCTAATTGAATGAATGAATGAATGAATGATTGATTGATTTTTTTCTTTCTCGTTTTCTGAAGTTCCAACACATAATGTTAATGAAGCAAGAGTGAGCCGTAGACTTCACGGACATGCATCCTGTTATGTTTTTTATGTAACTATTATGTGGGCGACCGGTGTAATTCCTGATCAGCCTGCACATTTATTACTAGTTTGAGTTTGAAACCTTTCAGAAATGGCCTCATCATTTTCCCCCGATTAATAATAATTTTAACTACTTTTTAAAAAAATATTTTGAAAATTTCCATACACATACAAAAAAAGGAAGAAATTACCATGGCTTACCTGCCATTTTGACAAGTTGTTTATTTCTTAATTCCCTAATTATTTTCCCCTTAAAAAAAATTACAAAAATCAATCATGTTTATAAAAGTTTTTGACATATTTCATTCACTTTGTTCTCTGAATGGTTAGATAACTGTCTGAAACTTTTTTTTACCCTTTCCTTGATATATATGCATTTTTACGCATGTGCGACCAGTGTAGATCCAGATCAGCCAGCACATCCGTGCTGTCTGATCAGGATCTGCACTGGTTGCATTTTGGTCAGGAATAACCTAATGAATCAAAAAGGGAAAAGTTTAGATCCTGATCAGATGACACGGATCTGCCGGCTGATCTGGATCTAAACTTTTCGCGCTAGCAATCAAGGTGTGTCTGTACAGGAAAAGGTTAAACACATTTATTTAATATTCGTTTTTTTTTTTATTTATTCTTACCAATGACGTAACATTACCACTCCACAAATATAGTCGCTGCCTACTGGTGAAGACTAATATTTGTTTACATTAATTAACACTCAACCAAACTGGACTTGCCTATTAGTGAAACTATGCCATTTAGGAGTTTATTAACCCTAATTTCCTCCACAGACACACCTTTATTCCGTGGGCAAACAGTTAAGATCCAGATCAGCTGGCACATCTTGTTCTACACTGGTTGCACACGCGCAAAAATGCGTACCGTCATTGTTCAAATATAAGCCGCACTCATGTATAAGCCGCACTGCCCCCAAAGGTGATAGAAGGATGAAAATGGCTTAACGAAAAGTATAAGCAGCCAAACCTGTGTATTAGCCGCACCCCCAACTTTTTACTTCCAAAGTCTGGGGAAAAAGTGCGGCTTATATTCAAACAATGATGGTACATATGGAGAAAAGGGTTAACCCTTTAACCCTTTACTCCATATTATATGGGTTTTGAATCATGTGTGAACAGTGCAGATCAAGATTAGCCAGCACATCAGTGCTGTCTGATCAGGATTTACACTGGTTGCATCTTGGTCAGAATTTATCATCATCATATAAAAGCAACAGTGTTGCTAAGATTCTGCTCTGTGCAATCTGACCTGGATTTACTCTACATAACTTGCCTATAATAAAGGAGTATTATAATTATGGAGTTAAGGGTTATAGAGTTGTTTTGAAACTGAACATCAGAATGTGCTAAATTCCTAGGCAGACCTAGGTCTAAACTGTTCTCAAATAAATATGACTTCTGTGCCAAGCTGAGCATGGAAACCAGTCTCAAATCTCAAGAATCTGATTGGCTGAAATGGCAACCAGTCGCCATTTCAGCCGATCAGATGCTTGAGATTTGAGACTGGTTTCCAATCTCAGCTATATAACCTCCAGGCCTGTCCTGACATGCACTTAAAAGAATTTTACAGCTTTTTTATCTGGAAGTAGGAATGTCCAAAACAATATCAATTCTGCACAAAATGACAGTTTTAAGGAATTTACAGTTAGCTCAAAAGCAATTAAAACATGAAAGTCAAACAATACATGCTGCTGGAGTATTTACCAAGTCACTCTTAAGAACCTTCAGCAAATACAAGAAACTTTCTATTTAATCAAACCATTCTAATGCTGATAAAAGAATTCTTTCTTAACTGCATGAATGAAGAAGGCAGGAAAATCGAATCCATATGGGTAAATTGTGGGTTATGTCATGTACAACCTAGATGCCAAGGTTATAAAGCTGAAATTAGAAACCAGTCTCAAATCTCAAGCATCTGATTGGCTGAAATGGCGACTTGTCACCATTTTAGCCAATCAGATGCTTGATATATGAGACTGGTTTCCATGCTCAGTTTTATAACCTTAGATTGTTTGGTTATATAGTTACAAAAAGTAATGCATCCAAAACAGTTGTTCAGAATATTTTATGACCCTTGATTTCTTTATTCTATGAATATTTAACACAAAGACATGACAAGTCATAAAATTCTTGCTGTTTTATGTTATGTTATGTTTGGTGTCATGCAATGTTTAAATGTAGTGTTATGTTGATGTAATGTTATGTGCAGTGTCATGTTATGTTTGATGTCATTTCAATTGCAGTGTGGTACTATGTTTGAAGCCATATATTGTTTGATTCCAATTGTTATGTGCTATGTAAGGTTATGTTTTGATGTCATGTTATGTCTGTTGCCATGTTATTAAAAATGTCATGTAATGTTTAATGTCATTTTTATCTTTAATGTCATTATGTTAAATGTCATATAATGTTTGATGCCATATTATCTTTTGATGTCATGTTATGTCTGTTACCATGTTATTTAAAATTTCAAGTCATGTTAAATGTAATATTATGTTTGATGTCTGGTGTCATGTTATTTACAGTGTAATAAAATGTTTAATGTCATCTTTTGTTTGATGTCATGTTATGTTTTGATGCCATCTTATGTCGGGTGTCACGTTATTTACAGTGTTATGTATTGTTTAAAGTCATCATATGTTTTGATGTCAGGTTAAGGTTGGTGTCATGTTACTTCTGGAGTCATGTTATGTTTAGTGTCATGCTATTTACAGTGTAATAAAATGTTTAATGTCACTTTATGTTTGATGTCATGTTATGTCTGGTGTCATGTATTGTTTAATGTCATGTTTTGTTTGATGCCATTTTATGTGAAGTGTCACATTATGTTTGATGGCATGTTATGTTTGGTGTCATGTTTTGTTTGGTGTCATGATCAAGAAAAACAGTTTTACAACAAGAGCTGTCCGAGGAGTCAGCGCGCTCGACTATTCGAATCATTTGAAACAAATGCAATTTGAAGATTAAAACAATAACAACTATGGCCATAAATATTGAACTAAAAAGGGGAATAACTATTAAATATTTTTGGAAGAGTTAAAAAAAAAACTTGTAAGTAATTTATGATTGGAGAAATTTACTTTAAGTTCAATATCAATTACTTCAGTAATGTTACAATAAAAGAACTGAAATGAAAAAAAGCATTACTTTAAAAAGCATACAGTAGGTCAAGTGAAAGTGATCTAGATTATGATGGTGAAAATGTTTTTCAAGTTTGAAGTTGATATCAGATCTGTATTATCTGTTTCAAAGTTATGGGCCAAGCGCATAAAAACTTGAAAACAAAATCTATTTTAAAAAGGACATAAATTTTAAAAAAATGTAGCAGAGTTTTCGGTCTTGGTGGTTATTGTAAAGATTATCATAGTGACTATACATGTAAATTCTATGCTTGAAGTTAATATCTCATGTTGTTTCAAAGTTATGGATCAAACGCATACTTCGGCTAATGCAAAAACTAAGTTCAAAAGGGGCATAACTTACAGAAATATTTCTGGTAGAGTTATGGGTCTTGTTGATAATGATTGAGAAACTGATGTCAAACATATATTTCAAATTTCAAAGTAATATCTCTTGTTGTTTAAAAGTTATGAGAGAATTGCATAAGTGAAAAGGGGCATAACTTGAGAAATATTTGTAGCAGAGTAATGTGTCTTTTTGATAATGACATAGATTTTGATGGTGAATATAAATTCTAAGTTTCAAGGTAATATCTCAAGTAGTTTCAAAGTTATAGGCCAAGTGCAAATTTTGCTTAACACAAAATTTAAGTGAAAAAGGGGCATAACTTGAAAAATATTGGAAGCAGGGTTATGGGTCTTGTTGGTTATGATGTAGATTTTGATGTTGAATATATATTTCAAGTTTCAAGGCAATATCTCTATTAGTTCCAAAGTTGTGAGCCAAGCAAAATTAAGTGAAAAAGGGGGATAACCTATAAAAATAATGGTAGCAGAGTTATAGAGTTATGGGTCTTGATGGTTATGATGTAGAATTTGATGGTGAATATATATTCCAAGTTTCAAGTTGATATCTCAAGTAGTTTATAAGTTATGGACCAAAGTGCATATTTTCCTTTACGCAAAATTTAAGTGAAAAAGGGGCATAACTTGAAAAATATTGGAAGCAGGGTTATGGGTCATGTTGGGTATGATGTAGATTTTGATGGTGAAAATATATTTCAAGTTTCAAGTTGATATCTCAAGTAGTTTTAAAGTTATGGGCAAAAGTGCATATTTTCCTTTACGCAAAGTTTAAGTGAAAAAGGGGCATAACTTGCAAAATATTGGAAGCAGGGTTATGGGTCATGTTGGGTATGATGTAGATTTTGATGGAGAAAATATATTTCAAGTTTCAAGGCAATATCTCAAGTAGTTTTAAAGTTATGGGCAAAAGTGCATATTTTCCTTAATGCAAAGTTTAAGTGAAAAAGGGGCATAACTTGAAAAATATTGAAAGCAGAGTTATGGGTCTTGCTGGTAATGATGTAGAATTTGATGGTGAATATATATTCCAAGTTTCAAGTTGATATCATAAGTAGTTTTCAAGTTATGGACCAAAGTGCATATTTTATTTAACGGACGGAGACGCCGACGCCGACACCGGGGCGAGTAGGATAGCTCCCCTATTCTTTGAATAGTCGAGCTAAAAATTATTGCTTTTTATTAATAACTAAAAAGCTTCAGCACTTTTATACCTTAAACCAAATTTGTTTATGAAATTGGAATAGTTTTCTGGGAAATCTTCACTATACATTCACACACTTATTTCATTATAAAGACAGATTGAGAGTTTTGTTTGTATATAAATTGTATGAGAAACAATAGAAAAATCCACCATTCATCATTATTACTTGGAATTTGTAGGAAATTTCAGCCATTCATGGCTGGCATATATTCCCAGATAACATTCCCTGCTGGCTGTTTTTTTCACTTCTTCCGGAGGGAAAATTGACCTGATGTTATGAAAATTAAAGTACAATTTTGAGGAAAATTATCAGATTTTATTTATAAGTAGAACACAACAACATTGATTTGTACAAATATGCATGTTTGCCAATTTAAGAAGACTGTATTATTGTATTGTTAAGAAAGATCAGAAATCAACAAATGACATAGGTCAACAGTGGGTGTAAGGTCATTTGTAGACCCTGAATAGTAAAATCTCTGCAATCTCCAAAGGGTCTACACTGACACTTGATCACTAACTGTATAAAATACTTTTATATGCCTTTTCCTAATAAATTTCCCACATGTTCAATTTTAGGTAAAAAAATAATTAAATCTATACTTTTTATCCAGTATCCTTCAGAAACTTATAAAAGAATATAAACTAGAACTGCTTTTGGGAAAAGCACATGTCTCCCACAAAGGCATCATCTTTGATGATGCACAGGATAAAACTGGTGAAGTGAATATAAAGATGGCAATTTATTAAAAGGGCATACGGAAGTTCTGTGCAATATTAGTCATAAACAATGTCACAAATTTTTGGAGGATCAGGAAAAACATAAGTTTCAATTTCTGATGGGCCATAATCCTGAAGTGCCAGGGTCAATGTGGCTGGTTGTCAAACTTGTTGTCATTAACATTTTGATATATCAGTGAAGATGCACTGAAAAAAGACCATGAGAGTGAGTGTACAAGGCTATCAAGGCCAATTGTAAATAAATAAATGGGCCATAAGTCTTATGTGCCGGGGTCAAAGCGGCTGTTTTTTATTACACAGATAATTATAGCATTTGGTGAACATCATATAATAAAAATAGCAGAAAATGAGACAAGAACCAAATCATGAGTATGGAACAGATATTGTAAAATGAAAACTTAAACAGTGTAAGAAATACCTTTATAGCTGCTTAGCACAGTACTTTCTCATAATGCAATGTAGGTAATGTCATGATAGCTATAGTATAGATGAACCAGGTTAGTGACATGTTTAAAAGGATAATTTCGGATAAATCAAAGGGCCATAAATCTGATATGCCTGGTGCAAAGTGGCTGGTTTTCGAAATTGGCCAAGATATTAAGGCCACACACATTATCATAATGTTTATTGAAAATCAGTTGATGAATATTTCAGTTACATTGCAGACAAGGCTTAAACAGCCAATTTTGGATAATTCAAGGGCCATAAATCTGACATGACTGGGGCAATACGGCTGGTTATCGAACTTGGCCAAGATATTATGGCCACAAACATTTTCATAAAGTATGGTGAAGATCAGATGATAACTGTTCAAGTTACAGAGTGGACAAGCCTCAAACAACTTAGTTTTGATAATTCAAGGGCCATAATTCTGAGATTCCTTGGGCAATATGGCTGGTTATCGAACTTGATCGAGATATTATGGCCACTAACATTTTGATGAAGTTTGGTGATGATCCGATGAAAACTGTTTGACTTAGAGAGCGGACAAGCATTAAACAACTTATTTTTGATAATTCAAGGGCCATAATTCTGAGATTCCTTGGGCAATATGGCTGGTTATCGAACTTGATCGAGATATTATGGCCACTAACATTTTGATGAAGTTTGGTGATGATGCGATGAAAACTGTTTGACTTAGAGAGCGGACAAGTGTGACAGACAGACGGACAGACAGACGGACAGACAGGAGCAAATCAAAATCAAAATCCGAACAGAAACTCCTGACGATATGCACAACTAGGCTAGGTGACAAACATGCCTGTTCAGTTTCTATGAAATCCCCCAAGCGGTTTTGGAGATCAAGCATGGACAAGATTTCAATATGGAAGTTATATAGTAAAGAAAAGGGCCCATAACTCGGCCAAAACTAATCCAAGCGGAAACTCCTGACAATATGCACAACTACGCTTGGTGACAAACACTTCTGTGAAGTTTTAATGAAATTCCCCAAGCAGTTTTGGAGAAGAAGCATGGACAAGATTTCTATATAGAAGTTATAGTAAATTCAGAATGATGCCATTCGGGCTCACTAATGCACCTTTATAGTTTCAAAATGACTAAGGGCCATAATTCTTAGATTCCTTGGGCAATATGGCTGGTCATCGAACTTGATCGAGATAGTATGGCCACTAACATTTTGATGAAGTTTGGTGATGATCCAATGAAAACTGTTTGACTTAGAGAGCGGACAAGAGTGACAGTATGCCATTCGGTCTCACTAATGCACCTTTATAGTTTCAAAAATGACTAAGGGCCATAATTCTGAGATTCCTTGGGCAATATGGCTGGTTATCGAACTTGATCGAGATATTATGGCCACTAACATTTTGATGAAGTTTGGTGATGATCCGATGAAAACTGTTTGACTTAGAGAGCGGACAAGTGTGACAGACAGACAGACGGACGGACGGACAGGAGCAAATCAAAATGTCTCCCACACCACTACGTGGTGGGAGACATAATAATTAATATAAATAATACCCCATCCCCCACTTCAGAAAATGTAACACCCAAGGGGGCGTTAATAGGAATTTTATGGTATGTCCTGCAAATTAACGAGACTGATTTTTAGACAGACATTCGAGACATTTTCAAGGAAAGTCCTCATTCTCGGAATTAACCCTTTACTCTAGATATGCGGTTTTAACCCTTTCCTGTATAGACACACCTTTATTGCTAGGTCGAACAGTTTAGATCCAGATCAGCCGGCACATCCGTGCCGTCTGATCAGGATCTAAACTGTTCGCTTTTTGATTCATTATCTTATTTTTGACCAAAATGTGACCAGTGCAGATCCTGATCAGACGACAAGGATGTGCTGGCTGATCTGGATCTACACTGGTCGCACATGCGTAAAAATGCATATCTATACAGGAAAGGGTTAAGGCATAAGCCAACAGTGTAAATATAGATAAGCTGGCACATTTGTTGATGCTCTGAAATCAGTGACAGATATTGCAGGACCAGGTCCCAATGTTATAAACCTGAGCATGGAAACCAGTCTCAAATCTCAAGCATCTGATTGGCTGAAATGGCAACCAGTCGCCATTTCAGCCAATCAGATGCTTGAGATTTTAGACTGGTTTCCAATCTCAGTTTTATAACCTTCAGCCCAGCAGACTTCAGACAATATATTCCTATCACCCTGTACTCCTTACATAGAACATTTGTTGCAAGGGTAAACAGTGTTGATCCTGATCTGCTGCCACATTTGTGCCATCTGATCTGGATCTACACTGTTTTGCTTCTTAGTTAGAAATAACCTAATGAATGAAAATATACGGTATTAATCCTGATCTGACAGCACAAATATGCACAGATGTGCTGCTTGATCTTGGTCTACAGTGCTCACCCTTGATTTAAGAGTTTTATCTAAAGTGTAAAGAGTTATATAGAATTAAGGTGGTGTACTCGGCAAATAATAAAACTATTTCAGCAAATAAAATCTTAACAGCCATGCAAATGGCATACTAAAAAATTTGTTAATTGGAATATCATGATTTTTACTAAACAGATACCAGAAAGTTAATTAAGATGAATCATCCATAACTATCCAGAAATATTCAATTAAACATTACATTATACTTGACTGATGCTTGTAAAACAGAGTCTTGAAAAAAGCTAGGCTGAAGGTTATAAAACTGAGATTGGAAACCAGTCCCAAATCTCAAAGATCTGATTGGCTGAAATGGCGACTGGTAATGGCGACCTTGGGCATAGTAGACACAGGCAAGTTTCATGTTCTTTAAACACTCCACGTATTATATGTCTCCATATATAATATATGCATTTTATCGCATGCGTGAACAGTGTAGATCCAGATCAGCTGGTACATCCATGCCTTCTGATAAGGATCTGCTGTGTATGCAGAAACAACCCACTGAATCTAAAAGCGAAAAAGTGTAGATCCTGATCAGATGGCACAGATATGCTTGGTGTATCTATGGAGTAAAAGGTTAAAGTACTCTAAAACTGTCATAGGCTTTTTGTGAGGCAATGCTCAGGGAAACTGTGAATGGCTTCTTTTCTTAGATCACAAAATAACAATAATTTTAACAATTTTAACTTCAGGAGTGTAGTATTACAATGTATATTTCATTTACCAGTACAATAATTGACAAATTACCATACTATTTTATAACATTTTATCGATTCATTCAATGAGTAATATTAATAAATCTATCATTATTTATTTTTACCAATCTTGGAAATGATGTTTGATATCAAATGTATAGAAACAACTTTCTTAACAAAATGATAAACTGACACAATTATGGCCAATAAGGGAATTTCTCCTATACAAACCTTGAAACTTCTAGAAAAAATCTATCACAACAAAATGATATACTGTGAAAATTATCCCCAATAAGGGAATTCCTTCTTTACCAACCTTGAAACAGTAAAAAATAACACTTCAATAAAAAAACAATAAACTGTCATAATTATGACCAATATGGGAATTACTTGTAATATCACTGCTAGTGTAACTGTGAAAAACTATGAAATTAGCCGACTCGGTTTAAATGAGTCTGACAGGCACCCTACCCTCAACCCTGTGGTGATCACACCAACAAGTGTCATTAACCCTTTCCTTCATATATAAGCCTAGAATTATGGCATGATTGAACAGCTTAGATCCAGATCAAGCTGGGTCAACTATAACATAATAGGTTATTTCTGATCAAAAAGCAAACAGTGCAGAACCTGATCAGAGGGCACCTATGTGCTGGCTGATCTGGATCTAAACTATTGTTCATGCAATAAAAGGTGTACAGATGGAGCAAAGTGTTCAACAGAGAATACAGTAAAACTTGTCTCATGACTGGAGGAAAACAGTAAAACCAGTCACATGACTGGTAAAATACAGTAAAACCAGTCACATACTGGTAAAATACAGTAAAACCAGTCACATGATCAATGAAATACAGTAAAACCAGTCACGTGACTGGTAAAATACAGTAAAACCAGTCACATGACCAATGAAATACAGTAAAACCAGTCACATGACCAATGAAATACAGTAAAACCATTCACATGACTGGTAAATACAGTAACGCCTGTCACATGACTGGGAAACTGAACAACAGTTTCACCTGACTAGTGAAATACAGTAAAACCTATCATATCTTTTTCTGGTAAAAAAGATGTTTTACACACAATTCAGTTGTAATAGAGTTATACTTTTCTTGTTTTAAGTATTATGAAATAGGTTTAATTTAGTACAAGTTAGCATTTCAGAATACTTGCTTTAAAAAAATAAAAAAATATATAATACAATACTTATTGAATCTAACACTTACCCATGTTTAAAAAGAAAGTGCAATTTTGTGAGAGCATGGTAAATACTAGTCATTTTAAAAGGAATTTCTTATGGGGATGTATGTGATATGACATTATTAAGGAAGAGAATAAAAAGCCCAGCCGCATCCTCCGCATTTTGCTTTAATTCTTTCTGCCACAATATTTCAGGCATTGTAATATACACCAGGGAGTCCTCACATGTCAGTGAAGAGGTTTAAATGGCACAAAAATTGTCAAATCCATTTTATATGCAACAGACATTGTGAAACTGTGAAGTTCTAAAAATAGCAGACATTTCCTTCATATTTTCAAAGACGACTTAAGTGCAAAGAGTAAGCAAGCAAATCAGTTATATAATTAGCACATATTATCAACATAAAAGTTATTTTAACTTTGAAAATAGTTTTCCGACTGGTGGCAAGCTGGCAGTCGTCAGATGCGCAAAATCAAAAGTGAGCATGCTGCCTATAGCTACAGACCTCTTTTTACTTGAATCTATTAATTCACCCACTGTGTGACTACATTTTGTAAAAGTCTATGTATGTCGCTGCACAATTTTGAGTGGGGGCTTTGGGTATCATGTCTTTTTACAAGCACTTGTGTGAATAGGTAACTTCAGTTGGTTAAGCCTCGGAGATAGAATTTATACGGTAAATTGTCCAGTTCCGTCTGCATCAGAAAGTGATTTAATAGTTAAAATGCACGAATGTGAACATACATGAACAGTCATTTACGTCATCGCAACATTACAACATCTTGGAATGACGTCAATCGCTAGAAGTCATAAAATTTAAATGGCAATTTAAGTTCATGTATTTAATGTAATAAATATAAAATTTCACTTAATTTGTCTCCAATTCTGGAACACTTCATACAATCATTTCATTTGTCTTTTTTCTGAAATAATTAATTTAATCTAAATTGCCATATGACATTGCTCTCAGAGACCAGATGTAGTCTTAGCTTATGTAACCATGACATTCACCGGGATGATTATCTCATTTTTAATTTGTTTTAAAGCTAATTAAAAATCATCATAAATTAATAGTTAATTTTAATTGGTACCAAATTTTGATGAATTATATAGAGCAGTTACTGTACAATATACCATAAATTGTAGCTGTAGACTTAACCCTTATATTATATATGTGTTTTAATGGGTCTGTGACCCATTTAGATCCAGATCAGTCAGTACATCAGTGCCATCTGATTAGGATCTGCACTGGTTGATATTGGTCACAAATAACGTAATGAATCTAAAAGCACACTGTGTAGATCCTGATTAGACAGCACAGATGTAGCAGCTGATTTGGATCTGCACTGTTTGCCCATGTCATAATGACCTACTTAAGGAGGAAGGGTTGAAAACGTTTTCCGAGTCACAAAATAACATGTAGTGTTAATTGCAAATCAAGATTCAATATACAGGATTTTCCTGTAAGATTTGTAACAAGTTACCGTAAAATTCCTAATTAATGCCTGTCCCCTAATAAACACCCCCCAATGTTTTTTAGGGAAAAAGTGAGTTAATCTAAATTTTTTATCCAATATCCTTTAGAACCTATATTAAAATAAAAATAATTAATATAAAAAATAAGTGCCCACCCTTTCAAAAATTTGTAATGCCCCCAGGGGTGTTTAAAAGAAATTTTAGGGTAATTACATTAAATTTATGTACTATATTAAAAATCAAATAAAAATTTCTAAAAATTACAAGATCGCAGCAGAAAGCAGGAATAAAGATGAAATCTTCCATCTAGCTCCAAGCTGCCTCAAATTTTATTACTTGCATCATGTATTAAATTTACTGCTTAAAAAAAGCATGTTTTAAAGAAGAATTAACAACAATACAGCTAGACAACATTGAGAGCTATGAGATGATATTTTTACTGTAATACCAAGTCACTGACTTTGTCATATCACCTTTAAGCCAAGCATTTGAACTTTAATTTTCTTTTGAGGCCCTACACCCTTCTTAATCTCACAAACTCGCCTTAAATTCAAGCTCAGTAAGAAAGTGGCCTAATATTATATTCATCATACCTGTTTCAAGTTGTTAAAAATGAAATGAAGTCATCTGTGCTGTAAGAGCCTTAAAATAGCTACTTAAAAACAGTCTACATCCTTGTTTAAGGGGAGATAATTTGATGATGTCCTTCCATAAACAATTAGCTTTGCCCTTAGCATTTTTAAATAACAGAATATTTTGCTTACTCTGTTTGTTAAGAGGATTATTCCATCAATGATTATGTGACCTCCAAAAAGAAACTCAAGACAATTACTAAGCAGTTATGTCTGGAGTATTTAATAACTGTTGCATCAGCGTTATCTACTTAATGGGAATCTTGACGACTGTGTGAGAATATAAATATTATATATATATTATAGCTGATAATTAAACAATCAAATTCAAGCAAAGTTCTTTGCAGTTTAATAATGTTACCCTTGATTTTTGTACTTATTAATGACAAATCCAGCTTTTCATTTTTCTCAGATTTTTTAAATTTCTTTCTGGACATTTTGGCAACTCTGTATCAGTTCGCTGAACTTCCTTGATATTTTCTTGACAAAACAATTTCACAGAAATGTTTTTTTTAATAGAATAATTTAATAAATTAGCAAATACTGGCAGTTCACGCCTGGGCAGCTGTTGGACAATAACAGATTCTGAGTTAACAAAAATTAGACTTTAAGCAAAAGTACAAGTGTATAGCTTACATAGTATTTTCTTGACAAAATCATTTCGCACAATTTTTTTTTTTTTAATAGAATAATTTAGTTCATGCTTGGGCAGCTGTTGGAAAATAACAGATCCTTAGTATAGAAAAAATGGACTTTAAGCAAAATTACAAGACAGTGTACAATCTTTTGAAGAACATTAATATTTGTGAATAATTCAAATGGTGCTATTGTAAATCTCTAATGTCTATTTCTATTTACACCCCTACCACATTGCAACACCACACATGCCAGCTGATGCTTTTTTAAAATTAAACCATACATGTAGATAAAATGAGTATATATGGAGGAAAGAGTGAAATAAAATATAACACTTTAAAATTAAGGTTAAAGTTCCTGTTGTGACAGAAGTAAATCAAATTAAAGATATCTTTAGATATAATTATAATGCTTTGTCAGATTTTATGTTACAAACACCTGAGTGCCATCTGATCAGGATCTACAATGTTCACCAGGTGTGCCATCTACCTGGTGGATCTTCACTGGTAGAAAATGGCTGAAGGTTATAAAACTGAGATTGGAAACCAGTCTCAAATCTCAAGCATCTGATTGGCTGAAATGGCGACTGGTCGCCATTTCAGCCAATCAGATGCTTGAGATTTGAGGCTGGTTTCCATGCTCAGTTTTATAACCTTGGGCACATGTGATTTTACTCATATATATGTAGGAAAGAGTTAGAACACCAGGTTTAAGAGCTTATTCTCGTATTTAAATCATTCTGTAACAACATCCAAACACTTGAAAAAAATCTTTATAGCATTTTCAAGTACCTTAATTATTATTCAACCTCTTCCAAATGATAAACCATTGCCAAATTGTCGATCTTGTAATTAAATTAAGCTGGCTCATGAATTCCATTTATTTTTATATTTCAACATAATGGAAAAATTATTGACTGTGACTCGACCAATAGAATATGAAACAAGATAGTTCTTGTATAAACAACAAGAGCCAGTCGGAAACGACTGCATGCTCGACTATTCGAAAAGTCAGAATTATTAAGCACATTGTAACTGGGCTTCATTTAAACTGGGGAGTGATTCAGCAGTTTATGACACCACCAACAAACACACATGAACAAAAGTTTCTTAATCCAAGTTAGGAAATCAATAAATTACACTTAATTTATTCTTGTAGATTTTTTTTAGGGTTTACACAACCCAGCCCATAAACCCCTGATCCCACACCCATCAACCCACTATCTTTGCCCACCTATAGTGGTGTGGCGAGGTGAAGTACAGTATAGTATGCTGGTTGCTGTTGTTGGTGGTGGTGTTGTTGTTGGTGGTGGTGTTGTTGCTGTTGTTGGTGTTGTTGTTGGTGGTGGTGTTGTTGGTGTTGGCATTGTTGGTGTTGTTGTTGGTGGTGGTGGTAGTGTTGTTGCTGGTGGTGGTGGTGTTGGTTGTTGGTGTTGTTGCTGTTGTTGGTGGTGGTGTTGATGTTGTTGTTGGTGTTGATGTTGTTGGTGTTGTTGTTGGTGGTGGTGTTGGTGTTGCTGGTGGTGGTGGTGTTGTTGTTGGTGCTGGTGTTGGTGGTGTTGATGTTGTTGTTGGTGGTGTTGTTAGTGGTGGTGGTGTTGTTGTTGTTGTTGGTAGTGGTGTTGTTGTTGGTGGTGGTGGTGTTGTCGGTGGTGGTGATGATGTTGTTGTTGTTGGTGGTGGTGTTGTTGTTGGTGTTGTTGTTGGTGGTGGTGGTGTTGTTGTTGTTGGTGGTGGTGGTGGTGTTGGTGGTGGTGTTGCTGTTGTTGGTGTTGTTGTTGTTGTTGATGGTGTTGTTGTTGGTGGTGTTGTTGTTGGTGATGGTGGTGTAGTTGTTTGTGGTGTTGTTGTTGTTGGAGGTTGTGTTGTTGTTGGTGGTGTTGTTATTAATGGTGGTGGTGTTGTTGTTGGTGGTGGTGTTGTTGGTGGTGGTGATGGCGTTGTTGTTGTTGTTAGTGTTGTTGTTGTTGTTGTTGGTGGTGGTGTTGTTGTTTGTGTTGTTGTTGTTGGTGGTGGTGGTGTTGTTGTTGGTGTTGTTGTTGTTGTTGGTGGTGTTGATGTTGTTGTTTGTGTTGATGTTGTTGGTGTTGTTGTTGGTGGTGGTGTTGGTGGTGTTGATGTTGTTGTTGGTGGTGTTGTTAGTGGTGGTGGTGTTGTTGTTGTTGGTAGTGGTGATGTTGGTGGTGGTGGTGTTGGTGGTGGTGGTGATGATGTTGTTGTTGTTGTTGGTGTTGTTGTTGGTGTTGTTGTTGGTGGTGGTGGTGTTGTTGTTGTTGTTGGTGGTGGTGTTGTTGGTGGTGTTGGTGTTGTTGGTGTTGTTGTTGTTGTTGTTGATGGTGTTGTTGTTGGTGGTGTTGTTGTTGGCGATGGTGGTGAAGTTGTTTGTGTTGGTGTTGTTGTTGTTGGAGGTTGTGTTGTTGTTGGTGGTGTTGTTATTAATGGTGGTGGTGTTGTTGTTGGTGGTGGTGTTGTTGGTGGTGGTGATGGTGTTGTTGTTGTTGTAAGTGGTGTTGTTGTTGTTGGTGGTGGTGGTGGTGGTGTTGTTTGTGTTTGTGATGTTGTTGTTGGTGGTGTTGATATTGTTGTTGGTGTTGTTGTTGGTGGTGGTGTTGGTGTTGTTGTTGGTGGTGGTGTTGGTGGTGTTGTTGTTGTTGGTGGTTTTGTTGTTGTTTGTGTTGGTGTTGTTGTAGTTGTTGTTGTTGGTGGTGTTGGTATGTGGAGGTGGTGGTGGTACAGTACAGTACAGTGGTATGGTATGGTATGGTATGGTATGGTATGGTATGGTATGGTATGGTATGGTATGGTATGGTATGGTATGGTATGGTATGGTATAGTATAGTATAGTATAGTATAGTATAGTCTATGCACCCACCCACCCCACAATTACTCAACACTTTCAACCATAGTATGTTAAGGACATCTGTTTTACACCTTTTATATAGCATTACATATGAAAAACACTAACATTGAAACTTTAACAATTATGTATAAGTCTTAATTCTAATTTCAAGTGAAAAGGGGCAAAATTCAAATATAAAAAAGCAAGGATGAGTTATGGACCTTTGAAAATAAACCCGATGTAAGATAAAATAAAGGTATACAAAGTTTTAAACCTTAATTTTTAAGTCTAAAAAGGGCAGTAATTTGAAAAAAATCAAAGAGTTATGGTTCTTGGCATACATAGTCAGGGTCATGATGGTGAATAAGTTTCAAAGCTATAGTACAAGAAGTATGAAAGTAACTAGCTTGCACGCAAACTTTAACCTGAAATTCTAAGTCGAAAAAGGGCCTTAATTTGATTAAAAATGAAAGAAAGAGTTATGGTTCTTGGCATACATAGTCAGGGTCATGATGGTAAACAAGTGTCTTAAGTCTCAAAGCTATAGTACAAGAAGTATGAAAGTAACTAGCTTGCACGCAAACTTTAACCTGAAATTCTAAATTGAAAAAGGGCCATAATTTGATTAAAAATGAATGAAAGAGTTATGGTTCTTGGTAGAAATAGTCAGGGTCACGATGGTTAACAAGTGTCTTAAGTTTCAAAGCTGTAGTACAAGAAGTATGAAAGTAACTAGCTTGCACGCAAACTTTAACCTGAAATTCTAAGTCGAAAAAGGGCCATAATTTGAACAAAATGGAAGTTAGAGTTATGGTTCTTGGCATACAAACTTCAAATATGATGATGAACAAGTGTTGAAAGTTTCAAAGCTGTAGTATAAGTAGTATGGAAGTTATGGGTTTGTACAGTAGCTTGCACGCAAACTTTAACCTGAAATTCTAAGTCGAAAAAGGGGCATAATTTGATAAAAATGAAAGTTAGTGTTATGGTTCTTGGCATACACACTTGGGATATGATGATGAACAAGTGTTGAAAGTTTCAAAGCTGTAGTATAAGTAGTATTGAAGTTATTAGTTTGTATAGTAGCTTGCACGCAAACTTTAACCTGAAATTCTAAGTCGAAAAAGGGCCATAATTTGATCAAAATGAAAGTCAGAGTTATGGTTCTTGGTATACATACTCGGGACATGATGATGAACAAGTGTGCAAAGTTTTAAAGCTGTAGTATAAGTAGTATTGAAGTTATGAGTTTGTACAGTAGCTTGCACGCAAACTTTAACCTGAAATTCTAAGGCAAAAAAGGGCCATAATTTGATCAAAATGAAAGTTAGAGTTATGGTTCTTGGCATACACACTCGATACATGATGACGAACAAGTGTGCCAAGTTTAAAAGCTGTAGCTATAGTAGTTTTTAAGATATAGGTAGGTTGCACGTAAACTTTAACCAAAGCGGGACGCCGACGCCGACGCCAACGCCGACGCCCAAGTGAGTACAATAGCTCGACATATTCTTCGAATAGTCGAGCTAAAAATCTAGTCTCAAGGTTATAAAGCTGAGACTGGAAACCAGTCTCAAATGTTAAGCATCTGATTTGCTGATATTGTGACGAAGTCACCATTTCAGCCGATCAGATGCTTGAGATTTGAGACTGGTTTCCTGATTTAATTTTATGATCTTGAGCCCTAGTCTCAAGAAAATTTAGAACAAGTGAATATACTCAACCCTTAACTTTGTGGGATTTGGCTGTTATCTATGGACCAACAGTGTAGATCAGACAGCTAACAGATCAGCAGGCACATCCATGCCATCTGATCAGGATCAACACTGTCTGTTTGTTTTGTTGTTTTTTTTTTCATTTATTGGGGTTATTTCAAACCAAGAAGAAACACTGTAGATCCTAAATCAGATGGTGTAACAAGGACTATATCATCACCTTAGTGCAATAAAAGTTTAAGTAACATTGCACTAAGAAATAGTTATAGTGGTTTTGCACTAATGTGACAACACATATGGAGTAATGGGTTAACCAGGGTCAATAAGAAATTATTGAGTTATGGGTAAATACAGATCCAGGGTTCAATTATGCCTATAATAACCTCTTCTCCAATATATAGCAAATATACTTCTGTTTTGGCCATAACATGCAATTTCCGCTAGCTATAAAAGCGTGTAATACAATTTTCACTGTAAATCAATTTTCTTGGTATCATCTTAAAGACATTGTCTTCTGGCTGAATAATGTACAAAATTTGTGTATAGAAATGACATAAGAATGGATGTATCTTTATACCAATGACTATTATGGCTAGAAACATATTTTTACAATTATCAACAAATAATGACATAATGTCCATATGAACATTAGTTCCACCAAGTGATTACCATTACACTGTCTTAACTCGACCCAGTTATCACTGTACACAACATCACTTCGCCCAGTTTAATATGAACTAAGGCACTGCCTCTCTCGGAATCGACGAATTTAAAGAGATGTGCATCGAATGTTTAACAGTAAAACAAAGAAACAAGTCATCATTTGTTGTTTTACTTTTTAACCAAAACTGATCAAGGTTGTAAGATGTATTATGAAGAGCTTTTGATGTAAAACGACTTTTGCATTATTAATCTCTTCTTCTGCGGTGAGCGCTTATTTGAACAGCTGGTGTTACACGGGTTTATTGTTGTTTTACACAGAGTGGTTTTTTGCATTATTTATCTCTTCTTCTGCGGTGAGCGCTTATTTGAACAGCTGGTGTTACACGGGTTTATTGTTGTTTTACACAGAGTGGTTGTTCTACACAAAGTCTTTTCAGGTTTCTAAGCTTTTATTTGCGGTTTATAAAATAAATCCACAATAACAATTTTACAACTAATAATTTTTGATTCACAAAGTAATGTCTTAAGATTTTTAGCTTAATTTCCCTTTAATTTTAAAGTTCACAAAGTCCCTTTAACATTTTGCTACTAAACATGTTATAATTTGATTTTCAATATTAAATACCAAATTATTTGTTATGAGGCAATTTCAAATAATGTAGAAATTTCAATCATAAAAGATGCAACACTACATCTAAGTGAGCTGAATGATTCTGTGAAGTTTGGAAGAATATGTTGAATACACCAGTTTTCCTGTAAACTCTTAGTTAAACAGCACTTAGTGACAGTAGAGAAATTTATTATCTAAATAGAATGAAACATTCAAATTAGTCCAGATTTATATAGCACTCTTCATATGTTCAAAAGTGCTTTACAACAAGCAAGATATAGCAATATAATACAATAAGAATTAATAAAGCATGGGCAAATAAAACATAGAGCAAAAAAATAAAATAAAAATAAAAAAAATAAAACTTGGATAAAAAAGTTTGCATGAAAAACATAGTAGAAAGTTAAAAAAACAAGTGCGTTGATGTGTAGATAACACATTATAGCATCACTCTCCGTTCAAAATCAACCCAATGTCTTATGATTGTTAATATATCCAGTTAAACTTAATCAACATTATACATTTATACATAGTATGAGCGGAAAGGGTGTGTTTTAGCTGTCATTTGAAAGTGTCAAGTGTCTGTTCGGTTCTAAATAACTCTGGCAGTGCATTCCATAACCTTGGTGCAGCATGGGTAAAGCTACTGTTTCCGAAAGTCACAGTTCTGGTATGTGGTACTACAAGTGTTAAAGAACTGCTAGAACGAAGGTCTCTAGCTGGTCGGTACACACACAATAAGTCAATAATGTACTGTGGGCACTGTCCATTGAGAGCCTTGTAAGTGTATAGTAGGACCTTGTAATAAATCTGTTGACATATTGGTAGCCAATGAAGTTCCTTGAACACTGGTGTTATAAGGTCATGACGAGGAGTTTTTATCAAGATTCTGGCAACTGTATTCTGAACCCGTTGTAGTTTATTCATTGTCAGTTTTGGAATAACGAAGAGCAATGAATTACAATAGTTAAGCTTTGATGTTACTAGACAATTAACTAATGTTTTTGTAGCATCTGTTGTAAGGTAATTCCGTATGCATCCGATGATTCACAGCTGGTGGTAGGCAGATCTACAGACAGTGTTGACATGTTTCTCCATGTCCATTTGTGAAAATGATGCATTAGACCATGTTAAACACAGAAAGCACCTACTGGCTTGGTATACATCGTAAAGTATTTCGGTCCTAATATACCGGTAGATCCCTGTGGAACACTGAAATTCGTAATAACTGGATCGGATAGCTCTTTCTTTTCTTCCCTCTACTGTCTAGAACAGTTAACCTGGTCTTCCCACAGCATTTCATGTGAAGCTGTTTTCCTGAAATATTAAAATCAACCGCAAATTAATTTAACTTCAAAAATAATTTTATATCTTAAGGCTTTTATAAATTCATTTGTCGACAGTTAAAATTGATTTAAAATATTAAGACATACATTTCTTTTGCTTATTTAACAAAGGCCTTTACCAATTAAGAAGTTCTGTTTATTTAAAGCTTATCCAATAATAAACCATAAATGAAGTACCACTTAGACCCATACAGGGGCTATTGTAAGGGCCTAAAGGATTTTGAATGATTTAAAGAACATTTTGGACAGTTTGGTTGTGAACAAAATTGACCAGTAATGACCAGCATTGACCAGAAATGATCACCTTTGACCAGTTATGACCACTATTGACCACCGGCCCACTCAATACTCAATTGACCAGTCAATAGGCCAACCCTGCTATTATACATTCATGCAGCTTTAATAAATGAAAATAAAGAAAATTTATGCAAACCTTTTATCTGTTTACTATGTTAATGTTCATATTCTGTGCCGTAGCTGTCTACCAATTCTGCATAAGTTTCTATAGGCTTCATAACCTTGGTGATACACATCTCTGAAAATAAATGTTTTATTTTAAATCTTCGCTGATAACAGTAAACTAATAATTTAGTTATACAGTACCTTTTGTGGCTTATGAAGATGTACATAAATTGCTGTTGCAGTTAACAGTGAACAATTCATACTGTTGCCATAATTTATTTATTATATGTAAGGTCTTTTTATTAAAATCACATACAAGGAAGATGGAAATGATGAAACATTTCATGCCATCTTTAATTCCAGAGTGTTATCACATTTTAAAGACCATATAAAGATGTGCCAGCTGATATGAATCTACATATATATGCTATCTGATCTGGATTTACATGGGCTGACCATTTGTGCTAAAAAGTTGTGTCCATGAAGTATGTTAAGTTATTGACTGTGAAAACTAAAACAGCATTGTTTTCTTCCTAAACAATGTGAACAAAATTTTGAGATTTATCCACTAAATAAAGGATTAAATAAGTGACCAAAGGGACCCATAATGTATTTACAACATGGTCTGCAGAGAAACTTTGTGGCTATTGATTCTGTGTCTTCCAAAAATTTGGCATGTTCAGGTGAGTTTGTGTGAACATGCCAGAGATTATGGTACACCATAGCAGGGCTAAACAAATTTAGATTTTTTAGTAACTACAATGTAGTCTAAAACTAGCTGGGTAAACATTTCAGCTACAATGTAGTCCCACTTTTGCCCAAATAAGCAAATTCTGATTAGTCAGTATTAACAGTACAGAAAGAAACAGGAAATTCAAGAGGAACCATTTATACATAGGGGGCTTGATAATGTTAAAATAGATCTCAAAACATGTTATTTTGTAATAAACTTATTGCTGTTGTAATATGATATGCATATAGTGCTAAAAGAGAATTGAGCATATCAAATTAACGTTTAAACTAGTCTACACTAAAAAAATTGAGCTAGCCCACAGACAAGCAATCAGATATTTTGAGATTGTCCGATACAATTTTCAGCTTGTCCAAGGCGTCGGGCTAGTGGGTTTGTCCAGCCATGCATAGTCATGTAAAGGAAGGGCAAATTCTGTGCTGTTTGAGTGTTTGTACAGTTTATTATAGGTAAATTAAAAAAAAATACCTCTCCAGTAGTCTAATTTTTCTCCTATTCCAGTTTCATGCTCTTTGAACCAGATTTGTCAGGCATCTTTTATATGTATACTTCAAACTGAAATACAAATTACAAAAAACAAAATTTATAAATGATATTATTTGCCTATACATGCATATACCTTCCAATGACTTAATTTATATTTCTTAGTGACAGACTTCTTTAAAGTCGCCGGACTGTCGGACCTGTCCGGTAAAATTTGGACTGGTCTGATGGGATTTTCAATGTTGTAGGACCAAATATCCGGCAAAAATTTGATCGGCATATTCCAATTTTACTCCCTAAATTACAATTTTACTCGCTGTTTTGATTCGAGACTGTTCTGAGGGAAATGAGTGAGGATATCCAAATGAAATATTTTACGTATTTGTCATAATGACAATTTGTTATTTTGTTCCACTGAAAAAACAACAACAACAAAAACACCCTCAATACTGTGTTTTGCTTACTAAATCATTAATGTGTTAAATGTTTCAGTCGGACAGAAATTGTTTTGGTCAGACAGATTTTCACATCTTGTCTGACACTTTTTTTACAATTTTTAGGAAGTCTGTAGTGATCATTACACTCAAACATCTAGACCAAGGCATGTATACAAAAACTTGACACAATTTATTGGACTGTGAAAAACTAATTAAAATAAATAAATTTTCAAATTTATATCAATTAATTAATGGTCAACACGGCTTCACCATGCAACACATTTGAACTTGTTTGACAAATCAGAGGTGTAGAAATCCACTCGACCGCTCGCCATGGCAAGTAAATGATCCGTTGGGTCGAAGGAAGCAGCCAAAACACTCGACCGGCAGGGCCAGGGTTTTTCTAACCTTTTTGAGAGTCCGGAAAACAGACCCTTTACCAAAGTTAACGGACCCATTCCCAATAGGAAATTTCTTCCACTTTTCCCAAATGAATCCACTGATAATTTTCAAAACATTAGAAACGGTGTTAACTTTCGCTTTACGGTGTATTTTTGTTGATAAAAATTCCTAGAAGTTTCACGCGCAAAAATTTTCCCGATTCTAGCTAAGGTACTTTTCCCAAAATGGCTAGGAAAACCAGTGAGGGTGTGTAAATTTTTCAGCAAAGCACATGTGTTTTCTTAGAATAATGAAATATTCTCAAGTTGTTTACAAATTTCAATTTGATTTCCGGAATTTCGGTCGATTTCCATTGTATTCAGAATGTTTCTGATGTAAAGATAACAGCAGCATTTTATTTTTACCCAAATCAGAACAAGGCTGAAAGTGCACCTATTTTCCCGCTGTATGTTAAAAATTATGTAGAAACAAAATAATTGAAGGTGAAGTTTTTTACACAAGATACAGGTGATTATGAAAAGCGAGAGAGCGAGCAGGACAGTAAGAAAGAGATCGAATGGAAAAAAAGAAAATTGTTACAGAAAGAGTATTTTATTTATAAGGGCGAGTGTACTTTCTGTAAGGGCTAGTGCACTTGCTCATTCACCTGACCTGTAGGGCGATTGAGTTAAAGAAAATTTATACACCTCTGTCAGAGCAATTATTCCTAAAATCTGAAATAAATAATTAGTGGTAAACACGGCTTCGCCGTGCGAATCCTATTTAAATCATTCAACACTATGCCTCATTTATTTTATGAAATGTAGCTCTAAACATTTTTATTTGTTGTAAATGAAGCATTATTCAGATAGCATTTGGTAAACAAAGCTTTACAGAAAGAGTATTTTATTTAAAATGTAAGGCAGAGTGTACTTTCTGTAAGGGGGAGTGCACTTGAGCATTCACTCGACCTGCAGGGTGAGAGGGTAAAACAAAATTTTTACACCTCTGCTGAGCAGTTATTCCTAAAATCAGAAATAAATAATAAGTGGTTAACACGGCTTCGCCGTGCTTTTAAATAATTCTACAATATGCCTCATTTTTTGGAAAGGCAGCTCTAAAAAAATTTATTTGTTGTAAATGAAGCATTTTTCAGATACACAGCTTTACCATGCCTCTAACAACTTATATTAGCAGAGTAGATTTATGCTTAATCTGCAAACTTTGGGTTCAAGTCCTGATCATGAAAACACTTGTATCTTCAAAAATTGTGGTCAGATTTCATTTGACCAGTTTTGTCCAGAGTTAATTTCAACGTAATACCTTATCGCTTTCCCTCACCAAATTAAAACGAAAGCAATCGATATTACCATCTAATCTGTAATGTTAAACTTACTGTTCTTGTTGATGATTGCAGTAAAATAAATAAAAACGTCGTAAAATTCCAATGTTTAGAATGTTGTGGAAACCGGTGTAACTGCAATAAACCAAATTTCGAACAACTACCGTAATGCTCATCGCTACAGTACGGTGAAGCCTACAGTTAGACTCTAACTCTGTGACAATATTATATTTTAATCAATGTTGAAACTTATTAACCTGATTTTTAGGGCGAGTTCAATCTTAATTGTTATCTAACATATGGAATCAGAACTTCTGAAAATGTGAATCGAGAAACAAAATGGCGGCTTTTCAGTTTTAAAATCCAGAAGCAAGCAATCTGGATTCAAGTCATATTGTCCAATCAGAAAAGGCCTTACTTTGCAAGGTTTTTTTATTGTCCAATCAGAAAAGCCGTATTTAACAGGGTATTTTGCAAACCGGAAATTCACGGTTTCCAATTGTCTTGGTATAGACCGTTAGACATGCGCAATACCGTAATCGGAATTGACACGATTTCGACGCGCTTCGCGCGTCGAAATCGTAGGGTCGATTCCGTATTAAAATGGCAGCCTACACAACTTCTGCCAGTGACAGCCTTTCAGTCAAAATTGTACCCATACAATTACACAAACTAATACCTTTTCACATCTAATTGCCAACAACAATAGCATTACAGATCTTAGCAACAGCCTTTTAAACATTATAAATGTGTGACAGCAATACACATCTTTAAACTCCAACCACTGACATCATCAGTTCCACCCAATGACAACATTGTAACACACCTAGTGATAGAAATAACACATCTCAACTCCACCTAGTGATAGAAATAACACATCTCAACTCCACCCAGTGATAGAAATAACACATCTCAACTCCACCCAGTGATAGAAATAACACATCTCACATCCACCGAGTGATAGAAATAACACATCTCAACTCCACCCAGTGATAGAAATAAAAAATCTCAACTCCATCCAGTTATAGAAATAACACATCTCAACTCCACCCAGTGATAGAAATAACACATCGCAACTCCAACCAGCAATAGCATTACACATCTTAACTCCAACCAGTCACAGCATTACACATCTGAACTCCAACCAGTCACAGCATTACACATCTTAGCTCCACCCTTTGACAGCATAATGTATCTTAACTCCACCCAGTCATAACATTACACATCTTAACTCCACCCAGTGATAGAATTACACATCTTAACTCCACCCAGTAATAGCATTGCACATCTTAACTCCTCCCAGTGATGGCATTACACATCTTAGCTCCACCCAGTCATAGCACATCACTTCTTAACTCCACCATTTGAAAGTTTTTGAAAATTTAACTTCACCCAGTGATTGCTTTACACATCTCAACTCAATCCTTTACTTTACCCTGGGATCACCTAAAGATCTTAACACCACTCAGTGTCAGTTTTACATTTCTTAAGTCCACCCTTTCGTAACAACTTTACACATTTTGACACAAGCCAGTGATAGTCTTACACATCTATTCACATCTATACTTCACTGAACAATTAGTATACTTCACCGAACAATTAGTATATATCTATCACCAACAACCCCTACAAAGATTGAGACATTGGTAATTTTCTCATCACATCTTTGATGAAAACAGAGTAACTAAAGCACTGTATCTGACAGTCTGAGATGTGTCATTTACAGCAGTCAAGCATGAACCCCAAGTGCAGACTGAATAATGGCCAACTAATTAGGAAATTATTCCCTTAAATAGGTATGATATTGCTGGAAAAAAACAACCTGAAAACCTATAGATGACCAAACTGTCTCAGTAAGACCAACAAATTTCTACAAATTGAGTAAAATAAAGAACATCGAGAACATCAATGTTTCCTTTCACTTTGAGTTGAAAGGCTTCCACATTTAAAGCCCAACCCTAAACTTAACCCTTTCCTGTATAGATACACCTTTATTGCTAGGGCGAACAGTTTAGATCCAGATCAGCCGGCACATCTGTGCTGTCTGATCAGGATCTAAACTGTTTGCTTTTTGATTCATTAGGTTATTTCTGACCAAAATGTGACCAGTGCAGATCCTGATCAGACAGCACGGATGTGCCGGCTGATCTGGATCTACACTGGTCGCACATGCGTAAAAATGCGTATATATCAAGGAAAGGGTTAAGTAAGAATATACAATTGAAAAATCATAATTTGTCCATATAGACTCCAATATATAAACTCTCTAACAGAACACAAAAGGTCCAATCAAATTCTTTCTTATAGATGGGATTTTCAATGATATTGTTAAATTATCGTTAACGAAATTTTAAGAAGCTAAATATAGTGGAGGTATATTTAGCTCCGATTTTTGATGAAGAGACCACTTCATGCGCGATCTTGATTTCTGTGATGTTTTGGAAATCCTATTTTCGCTTTTAGTTGGGCGGACCAAATTTATTTTAGTAAATTAAAATTTTTATTAGCCCGAACTCATGCTGCAAATTTGTGCCTATAGTTCCAAATACACGTAATATTTCATACAAGAGCGGGTTAAATTGAAGTAATGCCGCTTTAACAATGTTTGTAAAAGTTTATACTGGACATAAAACATGACCCTCTTCTTCATGTGATAAGGCAAACATCTCATGGGCAACCTGTCAGTGTGAATCCAGATAAGCTGGCACATAATGGCACATCTATGTACTTGCTGACCTGGATCTACACTGGTTGTCATTGTATAGTACATGTTATATATCACACATATTGTTTATCATCCTTTATCACACCTTATATTTTAGAGTTAAATAAAATTATCACTTTAAGTAAGGCACATCTTTGCTGGTTAATTCTTAATTAACACTTCTATTCTATACAAAATTACAATAACCTACAAATATGCAGCATTTAATTCCGACATTAAACATGAATTATAGTAACGTTCCTCTGTCACTTGTTCTCACAAGTTTTATTTATCTCTCATTTATTATAATAACTCCTGATCATTTCTACTTTGATAACTCCAACAATTTTAGAATGCGAATAATGTATGCATATCAAAGGAAATAAAGATCGTTTAATTATTAATTACTTAAAAACTGCTAGAACACACAAATGAAGAGTTGCATAGTTGTTGACAATTAACAGAGCATTAATTTTTGCAAATTTCCGTCATCATGTTATACAGAGACAAAATATTTGAAATTGTGTGCACAGTACATTTGTGAGGTTTGATTTAATTGATGATTTTTTTAATGAAGGTCTTGTTTTTCTTTAAATACAAAGTTAATGGCACAAAAATGTAATACTGAACAGCCATCTTAAAATGTATATTGTTATATCAAGTCAGTGAATGGCACCTAAATACATAACAAGAGTGCCAAACTGACACAAAATATGCCCGTCAAAATGCTGATCATCAAAGTTGCGCAACGATCTGATGAAAATTATTCAACGTGGAGAGCAGATACCGCTAATTCAGTTTTTGGACAATTCAAGGGCCATAATTCAGGAGTGCCTGGGGGGATTTGGCAGGTTATAGAACTTGGTCGAGATATTATGCCCACCAACATATTCACCAAGTTTGATAAAGACCGGATGAAAACTCTTTGACTTAGAGAGCGGAAACAGTAATTTTGGACGATTCAAGGGCCATAATTCAGGAGTGCCTGGGGGGATTTGGCTGGTTATAGAACTTGGTCCAGATATTATGCCCACCAACATATTCACCAAGTTTGATAAAGACCTGATGAAAACTCTGTGACTTAGAGAGCGGAAACCCTGTGGACGCCGCCCGCCCGCCTGCCCGCCAACCCGCCCGCCCGACACAGGTGTTCCCATAATACGTCCCATTTTTCAAATGGGCGTATAAAAAGCAAACAAAGTAGATTCCGGTCAGATGGTGGAAATGTGCTGGCTGATCTTGATCTACACTATTTACCAATGTGATATAACTGCATTCCATCAAGGGCTATTTTTAGCCACATTGGGCAGAAGAGGGATTATCCAGTGTGAACATGTACTGTACTCCATAAGATAGAGAGGATATTTGTTTTTGACCAGTGTAAGATAGAAATTTCTTGCATACCGGATAAGTATTTCCATGTGATTTACCGAGGAAAGAAAATCTTATCTATTCAATAGGGAAAAGAAAACGTTCGTGTGCTACGACCTCGTGTCTTCAGGTACCTGATGTAATGTGCCTTCGGGCTTCACACAATTTAACCATTTCCTGGATATATACGCATTTTTACGCATGTGCAACCAGTGTAGATCCATATCAGCTGGCACATCATTCTGTGCCGTCTGATCAGGATCTGCACTGGTCACATTTTGGTCAGAAATAAGCTAATGAATAAAAAAGCGAATGTGCCGGCTGATCTGGATCTAAACTGTTCGCCCTAGCAATAAAGGTGTATCTGTACAGGAAAGAATTAAACAACCCAACTGTTTTCCATACCCAAATAAACACCATCAAATATTGATTCAATCCTTAAATAAACTTGCAAAGATTTAAAACCAGAAAAAAATATCATTTGGGGTTTTTGGGCACAAATTTGGCCTGGCGAAAAAAAGAAAGATACCACAGTGTACTATGTGCAACCATTGTAAATCTTTATCAGTCTGCGTAACTGTACAATCTGTAAAGAATCAAAATTGTTCACTTCTTGGTCGGAAATAATCTAGTGGATTAAATTGCATATTTAAGAACACATGCAAATGCTGTTTACTGAAAATCATGAAATCATGAAATTTTATTCCAATGAAAATAAAATCAATCACAGAATTAAATGTGTTTTCAGATTTTTACTAAACCGCATCAGTTCTAGAACTTTAATAAAAAAAACCCACACTTATCAGTCTACATTTAGGATGAGAAAGCTGATCTGGATCTATAATAGTTACCCCTGGGATCTTGGTCCTGCTGTGCAGGCTGATCTTGATCTTAACTGGTTGGAAATGGGATAAAAGCTCATAGTGTAAAGGGTTAATATTCTTCCGATCAATGTGTGCGGTTTATACACAGGATATGATGGTACAATGTTCCAAGAGGGCAACAATCTAAATACCAATTATAGGAATCAAATGAAGAAAAAGCATTTCCTAACTCATTGGGGCTTCCTAAACAGTCTATGAATATTTCAACATCTCATTTCAGACATATTTGTAATTTTCTATAGAGTGGGGAAACTATTGTAGCACAGACTGAAGCACCTGCTGTTCTGCCTGTCAATCAATTATCAAATAAGTTTTTCTTTATTGCATAAACATTTGTTATTTTATTGCATACACTAGCTGAAAAACAAATTCATAGCTGAGCACCATACTTGAGTAGTCATACTTTACTGAATAAAATTCCTATTTAAAAAAATTCCTATTAAACACCCCTCCCCTAATAAACAACCCCCAAAAATGAGAAAATCTATATTTATTCACAAATATCCTTTAGAATCTAATATTAATATAATAAAAATAATTAATATAAATAATGAGCGCACCCCCCTCCTTTCAGAAAATGTAACACCCCCCGGGGGCTTTTAAAAGTAATTTTATGGTATGTTACTCACTGCTGCTGATTCAACATTAAATTTTCATAAACAATTCACAAAATAATTGTGAAACCATTTAATAGTAGTTTTATCTTTGCAGCAGCAGCTGATGATAACATAATTACAAATTAATAAAAAATTACACATAACATTAATACAATCAATAACATTAATACTTATTAATTAATTGTGGGTTTTATTTCGCTAAATTGGAGATAAATTTCTGAAATAAATTGAGGATTCTGTTCATAAATATTCATGTTAGATTTATCCAAACAATGAATACTATTTGTTTAATGAAGTTATATGAACACAAGCTCATGAAGACATTAATGTGTAATTTTAAAATTGGCTGTAAATTAATTTGGTTGTTACCGTAAAAGTGTGCAAAAATCAAATTACACCAAAATATCAAAATTGATTTATGGGCACACATCTTCATGTGTACAGTAATTTTTTTATTGGAAAATAAAAACTTGCTGGTATCTGAAAGAGAAGTTATAAACATTATGCCAATATAATGAACAGGTGTTTGTCTTTTGAAGTAATTTTTCAAGTGCCCTACATTAGCAATAGCCAGATCATTTTCTATTGAGATCTAACATTAATTTTAAAAGCGATTAATTCTTAATGGTCTACACATAAAACATTAATAGATAAACCCCTGGCAGAGTGACTGAAAGATTATTTAACTGTAGAGACCTGGGAAAGGATACACCTTATAGACATTATAGACTGGCTACATAAGCAATTCCATGGGTTGCACACAAGACAAACAGATGATGGCTTGTAGACCATTGGCTTGCTCCTTAACCTTTTCATCCATATAAACGCCTTTTTACGCATGTGCGACCAGTTTAGATCCAGATCAGCCGACACATCTGTGCCGTCTGATCAGGGTCTGCACTGGTCACATTTTGGTCAGAAATAACCTAATGAATAAAAAAGGGAACAGTTTAGATCCTGATCAAACCACACGGATGTGCCGGCTAATCTAGATCTGAACTGTTCGCCCATGCAATAAAGGTGTGTGAAGGAAAGGGTTAATATACTGTCTGTGTATGATATAGTGGTAGTTTTAATATAAAGTTCAGAGATATATTGTTAATGACCTATTAACTGAATCAATGCTGACCTGTGGTTCTCCCTTAATGGAGGCGAGTAAAAAGAACAGAACAGAATAACTTAAGGTATCACTAACATTGCAAATGGCGAAAACTTGCTAAAATGTTAAAAATGAATTTTGGGGAAATACTGATTGCTACCTAGATTTTAGTGAAGAAATGTATTTATGTATGTACTAATGTTTGCAAGCACAATTTAGTCTAATTCATGTTCTAATTACCAAGCACATTATAACTGAAGCAAAAGAAAAACAGTTTTTCCCCCAAATTCTTTTTTGAAATTTGAGTCAGTTTTCATCAATCAAGAAATTTCCTTGTAAGACCTAAGACAATCTTCTGGGAATGGGTACAAGTGTCTTAATTGTACATCCTAATTTTAAGGCAAAAATTAGTACAAAATTAGAACAATGAAATTTTGCTCTTCATAATGAGTTGGTCTTAATTTTGTGGTGGTCTAAATGAGGGGTTTTACTGTAATATTATTTTTTATAATGAACCAGTCATTATATGACAAAATAAATGTACATTAAGACCATAACAATTACATAAGCAAATAGTGTAATATAAATGCAATTTTTGATTGACAATAAATGTCTAAAGATAACTGGATCTTGTGAGCTAATAAAGGTGCTAAACTCCCAGACTCTTGACATTTATATACTGACATAATTATAAAGCCCATAAACATGTAAATGAAGTCTCTTGTAAAACAGTAAATGGCAAAATAAAGACAACTGTATCATCATTCCAGACTGCTCTCTACAAGGTTGATATGTTTATATCTGACAAAACAGGAGCATTTATGTTATATTGGTCGGCCAAGATAATTTGGTGATGTTTACAGTTTTGAATAGAATGTAAACACTGGCAAAGGCGAATTTACGCATTAAAAGTATTCTTTTACGCATTAAAAGTATTCTTTTACGCATTAAATGTATTCTTTTACGCATTAAATGTATTCTTTTACGCATTAAATGTATTCTTTTACGCATTAAATGTATTCTTTTACGCATTACAAGTATTCTTTTACGCATTAAATGTATTCTTTTACGCATTAAATGTATTCTTTTACGCATTAAATGTATTCTTTTACGCATTAAATGTATTCTTTTACGCATTAAATGTATTATTTTGCCAACTCCATATCGATGATCGCCTGGTTAATGCTAATCCAGCTAACACTGGGCTATCTTTTATCTTACATAGGTTTGCCTCACAATTTGACTCAAAACTTTTAGAGATATATTTTAGATTAATATTTTTTAAGTTTTACTGTAGTTATGTCAACATATTGTATATATTTTCTTCAATTTATTTTTTTCATTGTCTTGGAGACTGCTTCTTTCTTCCTCACAATATTCATGAAACAAATCTTGTTTACTATTTCTGAATAATTCACTGAGCTCTAGCTTGGTATAAGCACAGTGAGGTTTTTTAACCCTAAACTCCTCCATATATACTTTTAACACATTTGTGCCATCTGATCAGGATCTACACTGTTCACTTTTAGATTTATTTGGTTATTTCTGACCAAACAGCGAACAGTGCTGATCCGGATCAGATGGATGTAAGTGCCAGCTGATCTGGATCCGCACTATTCGCCCAGGCCATAAAGGGAAATCTATGGTGGAAAGGGTTAATACTGTATATTGTTTTATGTGAAACAATGAAATTTCCTTTTTTTTAACCTAAACAATCAATTCGTAATTACCTGAACAACTTTTTGAAGTAACTTCATTCCAGATAAATGAATTGTTAACATCTGAACAATGGATTGTTCATACCTTAACAGTTATTTTTTGACAACAACAATAAATTGCAAATACCTGGGCTGAAGGTTATAAAACTGAGTTTGGAAACCAGTCTCAAATCTCAAGCATCTGATTGGCTGAAATGGCGACCAGTCGCCATTTCAGCCAATCAGATGCTTGAGATTAGTCACCATTTCAGCCAATCAGATGCTTGAGATTTGAGACTGGTTTCCATGCTAAGTTTTATAACCTTGGGCACTGAATATAATAACCAACAATTAATTGTTAAAAACATTATGAACATTGAATATATGAGCATGACCTTGACGTGGCAGCAGAATTTCACTTTGTTTTATGTTCTTTAATTCTTGTAAACAGCATTTCTCACATTTACAATGGAAATTCAATTGAATGGAAATGAGAAGATGTCGTACAATGTTTGTTTTTTTTTTTTAAATACTACAGTGTTCGAATTCAATTGAATTAAAATGAGAAGATGTCATACAATGTTGTTTTTTTTTAAAACACTTGAGTGTTTGAGAATTCAAACAGACACTGTTGACAGAATACCAGGCTGATTAAAAAAAAAACTTTTCTCCAAATCTGTACCTTAATTGCATGGGTGAACATTGTAGATTCAGATCAGCCACCACATTCTTGCTGTCTGATCATAATCTGCACTGTTCCTTTTTTGATCTATTGAGTTATTTCTGACCAAAATGCAAACAATTTAAACATTAAGCGCACGGCACTCAGATCCAACATGCAATCAAACATATACATGCAGTAAAAGTGTTAAGTGGCACATGCCATAGACTTGCTATGAGAAGCCTTGTCAACATTGATCAGCTCCTGTTTAACTAATTCTATTGCAGATAACTGTTACATTAACCCAATTAATCTCTTATTTCCCCAGACAATACTGGCACTGTTCAATTCTTTGCCAATTCACACTGTGAAACATATACATACATCAAAATCTAATTTTAAACAGAATTTCTCACATTTACAATGGAAATTTAACTGAATTAAAATGAGAAGATGTCATACAATGTTTTTCTTTAAAATAAAATACTGGAGTCTTCCATAATTCAAACAGACAGAATACAAGCTGATTTTTTTAAACTCTGCTCTATATTGGAGCCTTTATTGTTGGGGAAATAGTATAGATCCAGATCAGCTGGCACATTCATACCATCTGATCAGGATCTGCACTGTTTGCTTATTGATTTTTTAAGTTATTTCAGACTACAAAGCGAACAGTGCAGATCCTGATCAGATTGCACAGATCTGAAAATACGCTGGTTGCACATGCAATAAAATGTGTATTTATGGTAGAAAGGGTTAATGAGAAGATGTCATACAATGTTTTTAGTAAAAAGAATACTAGTCTCTTTGAGAATTCAAGCAGACTTCTGTTGATGGAATACAGGCTAATGTTTTTTTAATCAGTTGTCATATGTGGTTGTTGTTATTGATTGACAGTTTCACTCGGGAATAGATTCTGCCATGCAAACTGCAGATTTAGAATGTAAATAAGAGATACAAACATTAGCCTGATTTTCAAAAGTATAAGCAATATTATAGACATAATACATCAATAAACTCTTTACTCTATATATATCAGGGGTTCCATTTGACCCGGAGAAATGAAACTTTGCCTCTTGAAATTTCCTTAAAGCCTCATTTTGATTACGATTTTAGCTGACAGGTCATTATTTTCCTTAAATATTTGGCTAAAAATTGGCAGAATCCCATAAAAACGGGTCAAAATTACCCTTGGGATTCACAGCTTAAGGGGAACCCCTGTTAATGCATTTTGCATGTGTGACCAGTAGATATCCAGATAAGGTGACATGTCCGTTCCATCTAATCAGGATCTACACTGTTCCTTTTATGGTCCGAAATAACTTAATTAATAAAAAAGCAAACAGTGCGGATCCTGAACAGACAGCATGAATGTGCCAGCTGATCTGGATCTACACTGTTCGCCCATGCCATAAAGGTGTACATAAGGAGGAAAGCAGTAAACACATATAGCTCTCTGCTACATCAAGTGCTAATACCAGTATTATCAGGCAATGCTTATCTGCTCCGTACTAATTTTTGTGGATTTCCTGGTCCGACTAAGATCCAAGAATTTAAAGCTACAACAAATATAGTATTATTAATAACCCTTTCCTCCATATATACTCATTTTTATCCATATGCGACCAGTGAAGATCTGACCAGTGGTCAGAAATAACTTTACAAATCATAAAGCGAACAGTGCAGATCCTGATCAGACGGCACAGATGTGCCAGCTGATCTGGATCTACACTGGTTGCCCGCACAATACAAAAACACATATTTAAGAACACATGAAAAAAATGCTGTATACTGAAAATCATGAAATTTTATGCCCAGGAAAATAAAAGCAATCACAGTATTAAATGTGTTTTTTTTAGTTTTTACTGGACAGCCTCAGTTCTAGAAGATTTAAACATGTGGTAATTAACAAAAACAGAAGCCGGTATTTAGCCTCAGGTTTGTTTACATAAACTCATCATGATCTAAATTTATCATTATTTCATGTTTTTGTGTATTTTTAAAGTGAAAACTTCTGCATGTTTGAATTAATAGTCTCTGAATGTTTTATTTCCCATTTAAGGGTGCTTAAAACCTACAGACTGATGTCAAAAGTAAAGGTCCATTTTAAAGCTTCCCATTGGTCAATTCTGACACTGTTCTTTATATTTCAACCAATCAGATTGCTAGAACTGGTGATTGGTCTGAATTATAACCTTGGAACCAGACTTGGCTTGAAACCAGTCCTAATCACAGCTGCAGTTGACCTTGGAACCAGACTTGGCTTGAAACCAGTCCCTAATCACAGGCATTTGACCTTGGAACCAGACTTGGCTTGAAACCAGTTCCTAATCTCAGACAGCTGATTGGTTGAAAATATCAGCTCTGTCCAAACTAACCAATCATAAGCTAGAATTTTAGATTGGTCTCCGGCCTCAAGTTATGCTTGTTATCTACACTTAGAATTTAAAATTTAATCAATTTCTCTGTGTCTGCAGTCTATGCCAAAGTCATAACATGTTCTTCATAAGCAATTACAGCAATGACGTCAGTAAGAAATTTTCAGAGGTAAACAGTTAAAATAATTTGAAACAGTGTTTATAGTTCATGTCGAAATCCTGGTTTGAGAAAGTTTCAACAAGCAATTTTATGCCATGTGTAAATATATTTATTGACTTTGAAAACTTGAAACATGATTGGCAGTAAATCATCCAGCTTTCATTAAGTGAAAACAAATGTTGTAGAGGCAGTTTGCAAATAAAGCAATCCAAATAAACTTAACTATATAATCAGTTATAAGTGTTGAACCATTTCCTCTACTGACACACGTTTATTGTGTAGGCGAACAGTTTAGATCCAGATCAGTCGGCAGATCTGTGCCATCTGATCAGGATCTAAACTGTTCACTTTTTGATTGGTTAGGTTATTTTTGACTAAAATGCTACCAGTGCAGATCCTGATCAGACAGCACAGATCTACTCTGGTCGCACACATGTAAAAAGGCGTATATATGGAGGAATTTAGGGTTAAACCATTTCCTCCATATATATGCCTTTATGGTATAGGCAAACAGGGTAGACAGGATCAGCCTCATAAACAAATGGCTTTAGTTTTACCTTTTTAATTTACAATCTGTGCCTCAATTAATACAAATGTACCTCATAAATAAATGACGATAGTCATTTTTTACCTACATGTATTTAATTAAAAGCTGTTCTCAAGTAAGTACTTTATAAATGAACAGTTTTAACTATTTAATGTATAATCTGTGCCTTAGTTAATACTTCATTAATGTATGACTAAAGTTTTAACTATATAACTAAAATCTGTTTATTATTAAATAAATTATAAATGATTGACACTATTTTTAACTATTTAATTATAATTATAATATGTGCCTTATATCAATAAGAAAAAAATACGCTTGTTGTTTTTGTATTGTTTTATCAAGTTGACAATAGTTTGAGTAGCTAAACTTGTTTATTTGTAACCAGTATTTTTGTTCAATATTTTCCCATTACTCCGGATAATCTTTCCTTCTATCTTACAATGACTAAAACAAAAAACAAACCATTTCAGGCTATAGAATAATCTATTAATTTCAACAGATATGCTTGAATGATCTATTCTATACATTATTCATTGTTGTTTTTGTAGATCTATACAAGCAGATGGTTTTGAGATTTACTTACAGTGATAAAAATATCATTTTGTTTTGTTTGTAACTTGAGATGTCAATGTGATGTCAATTATTTAATGAAAATTCTCCACTACAGGATATCAACTTTTAAGGTACAAGCTACAGGCAGTGTAAAAGTGTGCAACCTTCTACTGCATTGATATTCTTTGTAACCATGGTGACCAGTGCAGATCCTCCATGCCATCTGATCTGAAGGTTATAAAGCTGAGATTGGAAACCAGTCTCAAATCTCAAGCATCTGATTGGCTGAAATGGCGACCAGTCGCCATTTCAGCCAATCAGATGCTTGAGATTTGAGACTGGTTTCCATGCTCAGTTTTATAACCTTGGGCACTGATCTGAATCTAAATACTGTTCACTTCTTGGTCAAAAATAACCTAATGACTCTAAAGCAAACAGTACAAGTGCAGATTCTCATAGGACAGCACATATACAATGCAAGCTGATCTGGATGTGCACTGGTTGCCAGTGGGTTTAAAACCATAATCCCCTGGAGTAACAGATTAATGCCATACTGTTGGCAAAGATTATCATAAAAACAAATAAATGGAAACAAGTATAATATCAAAATTTTTATGATGAAAAAAAGACACAAAATTTTGAAAAAAAAATCTTGTTGCTTATACAGCAAAATTATGGACACATTTTTAAATCCACCAATAATGGTTTTCTCCAAGTGTCATTCAGTAATTCCGTACTGGTGTCAAATTCCACATATAAAGTGGACATCAATGTTAACAAAACAATGTTTGCATGAAACCTGTCATCAACAGACCAGGAAACATTTATTTTGGAGCAGTCTTCCAGAACCTGGCTTACGACATACAGCAAATCTATTCCAAATCAGAATTCTTTGTGAGATAGATTTCAGCAAGTTTTTGAAAACAAGACATCATTTGACATTTTTCATTTATAGAAACTTCAAGAGTCAAAAGTATTATTACAAGACACTTATAATTACTTAACCCTTTCCTGGATATATACGCATTTTTACGCATGTGCGACCAGTGTAGATCCATATCAGCCGGCACATCCATGCTGTCTGATCAGGATCTGCACTGGTCGCATTTTGGTCAGAAATAACCTTATGAATCAAAAAGCGAACAGTTTAGATCCTGATCAGACGGCACGGATGTGCCGGCTGATCTGGATCTAAACTGTTCGCCCTAGCAATAAAGGTGTATCTGTACAGGAAAGGGTTAAACATTTATAGAACTTCATTCATTTTTTGAAAGTGTTTAAAAATACATATATGTTTCCTCTTTAACGCAATACTCTATTGGGGAAAAACTGTTATCCATGCCGGAACAGTGTAGATCTAATTCAGAAGGCACATCTGTGATAAATACAATATCCGTAATATTTAACAAATATTTCTTGGGGTGATTGTGAAAAGGTTTCTAACTGCTTAAGTTGTTTTATTATCTCTTTAAAGTCTGTTCTAAAGTCATTTTTATATCACATTAAACTGTTCCCTTTTCACTCTACATTAACTTTTTTGCCAAGTTTGAGCATTTTTCTAATTTCTCTTGAATCAATAACATCAAGGTTGGAATTTGATGGGGTAAATCTAGACATATTAAAATTAGCTAGCATCAACTTGCAAGAATCTGCATTAATTGAAATCCCTAGTGGCCCCTCTACTCCATGTGATAGGGCTGTTAACAGTATGAGAACAACATAGATCCAGGTCAGGTGGCACATCCATGCCATCTTATCAACATCTATACTATTCACTTTTAATTCAATGGGTTACTTCAGACCAAGAAGCAAGCAGTGTAGATCCTTCCATGGATGCGCCTGCTGATCTGGATCTACACTGATCATACATGCTTTAACCCTTTCCTGGATATATACGCATTTTTACGGATGTGCGACCAGTGTAGATCCAGATCAGCCAGCACATCCATGCCATCTGATCAGGATCTGCACTGGTTGCATTTTGGTCATAAATAACCTAATGAATCAAAAAGTGAACAGTTTAGATCCTGATCAGACAGCACAGATGTGCCGGCTGATCTGGATCTAAACTGTTCGCCGTTAGAGCAATAAAGGTGTGCCTATACAGGAAAGGGTTACAATCCATATATATGGAGTAAAGGTATAATAAAAATGGATAGGTTATCCTTACAACATTGAACTCTTGTTTTAGTTCCTTATTTCTGTAAAAGATTAAATTATAAAAGTTTTGCAGTTAATCTTACAAAAATTGTCATTGCAGTCATTTTGAAACTGTTATAGATTTATTCATTATAAACACAAAGGAAAGGTTTTGTAATTTTCCAAATAAGTACAAAAATGAAATACACCCAGCTATATCAAAACAACCACAACATATTTCTCTTGAATTAAATGAAAATTTATAATAGGTTTTAGTTCAATAATCTCAAGTATTATGTGTTTTGTTACAGAAAGACTGGCCAGCAAAGCCTTATTTTTAAAGATAATATCTTTTGTTAAGTATCTACAGTAACTGTTATTCCTTAATAAATATGTATTAAGATTTTATAATATATTTTACAAAACAAACTAACTTGCTTTTTTAAAAACCTATAAGGAATCCATAATTCTGAAATTGTTACCAACACACGTTCAAGCATATCCAGTAACCACAGGTGTTTTTTTATGAACAAACTCTAATTGATTAAAAAATATAGGACAGCACATGTTCTGAAATTTAACGGCAAAAACTCCTACAGATATGGAATTTATATCCCAAAGCTTACCCACGATTTTCACTGGCTCTTTTTTTAATTAACTCCAAAAGAAATTAAATTTTCATTCAATTTGGTTACATTCCAGATCATTTCATTGAGGGATTTTTATCTTCAAAACCTTTTCACACTTTAAAATCCACTTAAGCACGGTTTTCCTCAGCTTTTGACGATCTTTCTTCAAATAAAGTCATCGTCTATCACATATTGAACATTATTAGAGAAGTATCAACCTGCTTTAAAACCTTTCATTCATCATCATAATTAAACCACAGTGTTTTTTTCTTGTATATTAAAGAACATTCCTTCAAAGAAACACACATGGACGATGTTAATTAGCTTCACATATTTTCTATTTCAGAAACTTCAATCAGATTTTAAATCACATGACTTAAATTTTCTCTAGAATTCAATTTTTTTCCCCACAAACATGCACTCCAGCATCAGAAATAGCCGAAGAATTATTAAACACTGAACATTTTTTATTCTAAAGTGCCGACAGTATGCATGCAACTGATGGTCACTATTTGTAGTAATTATTTCACGCCAATCGTAAAATTGATTTTTTCTCTGTACAACTGTCGAGTGTCACACAACATTGTAAATAATCTTACAGCATACAAGCTGGCTATCTTTTCCAAGTACAATACCGTCAGTCAAATCTCTACACCATTAAAATAAACAGCACAAAACAAGACTAATATCTTGTTAATTTTGTTGTTTAGCATTGTTTAACCAGTGTGACACCTAATTAGTGGCCTGAAAATGATACATATTATGACACTGTATTACCGATACTTCTTGGATTGTCAACGGCATACAACAAGAAAACAGTAAGATGGCATGTTCTCAACTATGGAGTGGGCAAAATACAAGTTAAACCAGCGTGGATTCATTCATTAGCAAACTAAACATTTATAGAGTTAAATCTATTCGACATAATTCATATCTATCTTCAAGACATACTTAAACATGCATATCTGTCAACAGCTTAACAACTTATGACAACAACAACTCAAAAAACTGATTACTTGAAAGAAAGTGAATTCAACAGCATTTTTTTTAACCCGACCATTTTTTGGTGAATGACTGTTGTCTGTTTACATAAACAACATAAACAATGACTCAACAAAAAAATGAGCATTCTGAGTTTACTGAAAATTACGCAACTGCCTTTCTAATCAGTTTAATTTAATATTGAACCATTCGGATTGTAATATTCATTTTTTAAGACACCAGACTTCAAATGGCTTCACATAAGTGGTTGTCAATGTAGAACAAATACTTAACATTTAAGCCAGAGACTCCAAGAGTCATTATAGACTGTACATGGTATGGAGGAATAATGCACAACCTAGAGGTCACTATAGAGTACTGATGAACCAACTGGAGTTCATTAAAGGGCACTGATGTATCACTAAGTGGGCTGGGGTCACTACAGCGGACTGAAAAACCTGATGCATCACACAGGGTAGCTGCATGGGGCTTATGCATCACTCTGGGCATCCTAATGGGGACTAATAACAACAACAACACTTCATGGGACTGCTAAACCACATGGGAGCCACAACAGGGGACAAATACCCCACCCAGAGATGTCAGACTGGTCTGCAATCTTACTTTTATGAGCTTGGGCCCATGTGTCACTTCTGGGGACCAATACTCCTACCCTGGGGTCAATTTAGGGGATTGATGCATCACCTGGCAGTCCCTACTAGGGACCGAGACACCATCTGGCCATTAGTACTGGGACTGATGCATCATCCAGCAGGCTAGGGTCACTTGCCAAGTTAGTTTTTTTTAACAGACCTATAAAACTAGGCCACACTATTTGTTAATGATAAAGCTGTTCTCTTTTTTACAAATAATGTTATTATTTACAGTGCTATCAGTGTTACAATAACTTGATCTAAATTGTCACATAATACAATACTATCTCCTGTCACTTTACAAGCGCTAAAAATGATAAAACTTAGATTTGAAACCAGTCTGAAATCTCAAGTATCTGATTGGCTGAAATGGCAACCAGTCTTTATTTCAGCCAATCAGATGCTCAAAATTTGAGACTGGTTTTCATTCTCAGGTTTATAATATGGGGCCAGATGTTCCAACAGTACATTCTCTACTCTCTTACAATTTTCATCAAACTTTTCCTTGTGTTCAAATGTGAAAGCCATGTGTTACACTGCAAAGGCCACAATACCCTCTATCAGGTTGCAGATATTTCAGCACCACTGATTTAGAATACCGTAATTGCCCAATCTACCGCCCACTTGGGCACTAAAAAGTTTAGAGAAAAGGGGGCCCTTAAAAGGGTACTGACAAAAAGCATAAGGAATAATCTAGAAGCTAGGAAAACATTGAACTATTTTTAAATCGAAAGCTAAACCGAAACCAAAAATGACTTTTTGCAAATAACAAAATCTGTACATGATGTAACAGAGTGCAAATGAAACACAAAAAACATGTTATTTAATCTATAGATATTCCACAACGTTAATCCATTGTTATTGATATAATATAGAAATGTGAGTAAACATTAGTTGTTATGACGGGTGCATATTCATTTTCAAGTTGAAAACAGACGACGGGCGGTTGGTTCTAAGATCATGGGCGGTAGATGGGACAATTATGGTATTATGGTCAGGCCAAATGTCACGTTAATGCCATCATTATCCCATATTGTTCCGAGGCGGCAGCTGGTATCTTTTACATGTGATGACATTTTCAAACAGCACGATAGCAAACGAGATGTAATTAGTTGTATACCAGTCAATACTACTGCGGAATGACTTTATTTCATGCAGCTTTAATTTTATCCATCTGTGTTTCCTGGTAAAAAGTTTTTAATGTGCTTATTCAGAATCAGGGCTTCCATTTGACCATGGAGATGACCCTTTGACTCTTGAAATTTTGACAAAGCCTTATTTTGACCCCCTACAATTTTAGCTGAAGAGTCTTTTTTTTCCGTTGAAATTTTGGTATTAATTGGCTATTAGTTGTCTGAATCCCATATAGAATGATGAAAATGAATCCTTGCAAAATGTTAGCAAAAATAATGGCATTGTCAAAACAGGCAAACATTACATCAATATATGCCATGTTCAGGGAACAACTTAAAGGGAGACTTTGGAGAAATAGTCTCCCAAATGTCCAGAATTTCTCCCTCTGCTCAGCCAAGGGAGAAGATTTTTACTCTATATGTTTCATACAGAAAGCCCAAATTCTAGTTGAATTCTCCCAAAAATTGGAAAAACTTCTCCCTGTTCTGACAACCTAAGCCAATCCCTGCATGTTGTATAGGATGTATGCGCAAACTTTAGTGTAAGGGAAAATTTCCTGATATTACAGTATCTGATCTACTTCTTCGTTGATGGCACATGGCAGATAACAGCAGCGGTTTGACATGCAATACAGAGAAACCCTACATAGTCAGAAGTTCAATGTTAAACATGATGATTTCACATCAGGCAGAGCCAAGGTAAAAAACAATGCCCTTGCTTAGATAGTACATATTATGTTTGGTTGGTTACAGAATGAATTTTTGCTTTATTTTGGTATATTGCAGCAAAAGTAAATTATATCATAAATAACTTTTGCCCTCATTGAGAGCGATAATAAATATGGAATATTACAACAGTACGCATTCTGTAGGTTCGTATTATTCGAGTTGTGCATCATAGTAAACAATATCACGCGAGACCGAAAATCGAGCGTTATGTGGTTTACATTATACGCAAGTGAAATAATACGAACCTACAGACTTCATTCTGTCATAATGTTCCTTTTATTATATACCCTTATCGCTCAAAAATAAATAAAAACTTAACAACAAAATTTTAGTTAAGAATTTGGTTTACATAATAGTAGAAAAAAATAGTAATGCAATAGTAAATTTAAGAATGGCATAATTTTATAAATGGCATAAAAACATTGTAACGGTTGTAAAACTGAGGCGGAAATTTCCTTATCTGGAGTTCATTAAGTGCCGGATAATTACAACAACATAGTGTGACGTAGTATATGACATCATACAGAACATGGGAAGCTGCAAAATAAAGAATTGGAAGACGGACATTGTCCAATACAAAATTACTAATCTGACAAGTTGTATCAATTTTGCGGATTAACGCTGCACTATGCTAAAATCATTCATGGATATATAATAACATGGGTGACGAGTGACATTTTCTATGAAAATTGATTCAATATGGATCCCAAGTCTCCCAAATTAAACCCTTAACTACATGGATACAACTTTTATGTCATACTGGCAACCAGCGTAGCTTGATCAGCTGGCATAGAACATTTTATCAGGATCTACACTTTTCGATTCATTTGTGTCTGACATTCTGACCAAGGAGTTAACAGTGTCAATCCTGATCAGATGACACAGATGCGCTGGCTGATCTGGATCTACACTGACAGTGTTGGCCTATGCGATAAAAGTCATATATATATATATATGGAGTAAAGGCTTTAATTTGTATGGAGACTTCCTGGTATCAAATGATTTCCTGAAAGAAGCTATAAACCTTGACTGGATCTCTGGAAATCATGAGATACATGTATTTGAAATTTCTGCAAGCGTGTAATGTTTTTCTGCAAATTCTGCTGATGTTTATTATTCCCAGTCTCGGCTTAAATGTTCCATGTATCCAAGCTTGTCGGCTAACACCCTGGCGTGGGCCTGTGTATTAATCTCTCATCTGGGTCACATCACCGAAAAAGATGTCTTTGCAATGATATTTTTTGTCATTATTTAGTTGTTTCTTAGGCATTACTATTACATGTATCCAAGCTTGTTGGCTTACACCCTGGCATGGGCCGGCGTATCAATCTTTAAACCGGGGAACGTCAAGAAAAATGTTGTCTTTGCAGTGATGTATTTTGACATAATATAATATGCATTACATGTTGTTACATGTGTTCAAGCTTGTCAGGTAACACATCAGACAACACCCTGATGGGGCTCAATGACAATGTATCAATTTCTAATTTGGGGCGCATCACAGAAAAAGGTGCCTTCGCATGGACTTTTTTGACATTTTAGTTGTTCTTAATCTATTTGGAAAGAACTTACAATTATTTATTATTTTCTTGTAACAAAAAGGTGATTTTATTACTCATTTTGACAATAAAATGTTATTTTAACCACAAAATGCATAATAATTTACCCTTTCCTCCATAGGTACACCTTTATTGCATGGGCGAACAGTTAAGACCCAGATCAGTTGGCACATCCCTGCCGTCTGATCAAGATCTAAACTGTTTGCTTTTTGATTTGTTAGGTTATTTCTGACCAGAAATTGCGACCAGTGCAGATCCTGATCAGACGGCACGAATGTGCCAACTGATCTGGATCTACACTGGTCGCACAAGCGTATATATAGAGGAAAGGGTTAATTATGTTTGCTCAACTATGACAATATTTCAAGGATTGACGTCTTATGTCTGAAGATACCTTTTTTTTGTGATGTGCCCTATCTCAACTAGAAGAAAATCTGTTGCTTACCCTTTACACCTTTTGAAGTCTGTGAAAAACTGCACTTACCTGAAAATACAGAAGAATTATAGCATATCAATACAAATTTTCAGTTAAGTTATGCTATACATCAAGTTAATCTCCTTACAGTTAACATTTCAGGGCTAGATGCAAGATTTCCAGAAAATGGGTTTATTTGGGATAGTCTTATGGTAGTTGCAGGATTATTTCAAACTATATGGCCAAAACCCCTACAGAAATTAATTATTACAGATAAAAAAGGGGGTTCAAGAAATCCTACTGAACCACATCTTGATAGCCCTGCCTCACAATAGTGACAAGGGGAAGTTCCTTATCAGCCAGCCAGTTGGTTCTGGGTTGAAGGTTATAAAGCTGAGATTGGAAACCAGTCTCAAATCTCAAGCATCTGATTGGCTGAAATGGCGACTGGTCGCCATTTCAGCCAATCAGATGCTTAAGATTTGAGACTGGTTTCCAATCTCAGTTTTATAACCTTCAGCCTAGGTCACCTGGTGTTTTCGTGAACAATCTGAATAATACATAATCTAAATGGTCTTCACTTCTGTTAAATGTTCAGAATTGATCCAGCATCATAATTTACTAAGTTAGAATATTAATAATCATTTGCAAGACAAGCCCCGAGCAGCAATTTGCCTTCAACAACCCCAGTTTCGTACGCTTCGAAGTGCCATAAACAATTTGTAACTTGTTGTATCATCATCTTGTACAAAAACACTATATCTCTTTCCTATTTCAATAGTACTTACACAGTTTTTGCACTAATGCGACAAGTATGACCCTACTTGTTGGTGTCACTATCAAATTAACAAATAAGCAAACACGAATCTTAGCCCCGCAGAAAATCTGCCATTACAGTGTCAGCTACATTGATTACTTGTAAGCCTACGTTGATTACTTCACATATTAGACTGACCGAGTCTTACAATAATATCTCGATAATCTTAACTAGCCAAGACTGCAGATGACAGGAAATTACAACGGAAATATGATTGTCCACAACGTCAGCATATCCAAGCACTTTACAGACTTTTCATCTACTCCGATGATTTCAATCATCATACTGAACAAGCAGGGAACAAGCTGATATAACTGAGACTGGGGACAAGTCATTTTAACCAATATGATTCTTGAGATTTCAGAATGGCCTCGATTTCAACCAATCAGATCCTTGAGATATGAGACTATTCTCCATTTCAACCAATCTGATGCTGATGATTTGAGACTTGTCTCCATTTCAACCAATCTGATGCTTGTGATTTGAGACTAGTCTCCATTTCAACCAATCTGATGCTTGTGATTTGAGACTAATCTCCATTTCAACCAATTGATGCTTGAGATCTGAGACATATAAATATATAAAAAAAATATATTACCCTTGTAATGGCAACTAAGTTGATTGTGTTTGAGATGATAAAACTTTGATATCAGTAAGTTACTCTGGCCAAGAGCAATAATTTATCCAAAAAATTTCAGGAGGCATAACTGTGAAAATATGTTTTCAAAGAGTTACATGACTTGATGAGGCCCATTTTGGTAGTATTCCAAAATCTAATACTAGTACATTTTGAAAAAAATCTTCAACCCTTTCCTCCACAGACATGCCTTTATTGCATGGGCAAGCAGTTTAGATCCAGATCAGCTGGCACATCCATGCTTCATGATCAGGATCTAAACTGTTCGCTTTTTGATTCGTTAGGTTATTTCTGACCAAAATGTGACCAGTGCAGATCCTGATCAGATGGCATGGATGTGCCAGCTGATGTGGATCTACACTGGTCGCACATGCATAAAAATGCATATATACGGAGGAAAGGGTTAACCTGTAATTTGGAATGCTAACACTAGGGTCAGGAGACCCATTCCCAAGTTGATTTAATTTAATTTCAATAACAAAACTCCAATTTGTATAAGAAAGCCGGAATCTCGTAAAAAAATCCACATAATGGAAGACAAGTCATAATTGTTTTCTGGAAAAGTCATAATTTCATTAAACTTTTGTCAAACATAACTGCAACCTTAGCACATGTCTCCGTTGGTTGAATTACTTTTAGTTTGTTTGATTTATGGTTTTGACATTTCACCATTATAAACTTTTTGTCACATAAGGATTTCCAGTTATTTCTGGCAGACTTAGAGGTCAGACCTTAAAATTGCCAGACTTCAAATCTTCAGCCCAGATAAAAATGCAACAGCAATTCCATTGCTTACTGACAAGGCAAAATGGCATTTTTAAGACACATCACATTGGCTTCACAGCAATATAAAGGTCACATGACAGAAACATTATCCGCTTAAATTGTTTTGCTTAAATTGTGTTGAAAGTAGGTCAATGTTTGAATAACTGGCATATCTGCGATGCTATATTAAAGATATTTGCAAGGTCAAGGCCATTTATGAGTTTCTTCTAAATCCTGCTAAAGAAATTTTGTAAATATAAATTGATTTTTTTATCTTGAAGAGTATTGCCATAGTTAAAACTGATTTCACAATCTTATGAATTCTTCGTCCGTATATATTTGTATAGTTGCATAGTTAACATATTTTGTTTGGGTTGTTTTGTCTCAAGGAATATAATTGGTTTCAAACATCATATTCAACTGGCAACTGAAAGATTTTCTTTGGTAAATAATATTTGTGAATTAAATTATGTCAGTCTCAAGTCCTTGTTTAATCCAAACGGTGCTCAGTGAAAATTCTGCAATCATCTTTAATTAATATAATCACTTTTTTTGGGCCCCATCTATTTCTTATAATAATTTTTTTACAGTATCCACTATGACATAAAAGATACTGTCAATTAAAATAAAAGTAGATATTGACATTTATTTTTCAAAACATTTTTACAGTTCCACGGTTACTTTAATAGCAATTAAATAAAGCATACATCTATTTTATGTCACAAATATGCAAAACTTAATATAACTATATAAATAAAGGAAAAAAATTAAATATGCATATCAGGATTGGCCACATCCAGCAGACACAGCCTCCCCACACAGCCAAAAAGTAAAGAGGAAATGAGAGCATGGTATTACAATAATCAGTTTCAAAATGGATGCCACAAACAAATTAACGAAAGTAAGAACCCGAGGGGTTACCGTCTTGGAACAGTCAGTGGCAAAACAATTTGCCATTAGGGGTTTAAAACATGTTCTAGGGTGCAACAACCTCACACTTTCTCTTACCACAAAGCAAGTACAAGTTGTCTTAGTGAAATAACTCCAGCCAACCCATCAGCTAAACAGTGTTGCATGCAAAAGCACACAAACATATAAAACATAAGAAAGTAATAGCATTGAAAAGCAAAAGAAGCGGGTACTCAATTACCTTACCGAGACCAGAGCACCTGGAGTCAAATCAGCAAGTACCCGATAACAGGGTTAAAAGAAGAAGAATAATACAATAGTTTCACATGTAAGTCACACAGTCTAGGTTTAAGGCCTGACCTACTTTTTAAAAAATGATATCAGCACCTTAATGATTTTCCGGAGTTCTGTTTTAATATTATATGAGTACCACATGAACAAATATTAAATAACACGCTGTGACAGAAACATCCATAAAGTTTTATTTCTAAATTTGCTGATGCAGTAGTCAAATTATTGGATTGACAAATCATGTAATGAATGCATAACAGTTGTAACTGTATATGAATAAAGAAGGCAGTTACATTTGTTTTGCACTCAAATCACAGAATGTGTTCAACATTAAATCAGCAGTGTAGTTATTTTTAGCATTATAATAATTAACAGCATTGCCTTCTCTTGTATTTCTACTAAGAACCATGTCATTTTTTCAGATGAAAATAATTACTTTGTTTAATGCAAGAAACTGATAAAACATGATGCAAGTCAACATGGATAGACCAATGCCCCAAATACTTTGTTGTCCAAGGAAGGTACTTCATTTCAATCTGGAATTTATACTGATTAAGATATCAAGGAGGGTTTAAAATAAATAACAGAAAAAAGAAACAATTTTGACATCATATTTCATCTATTATTGCCTGGAATTCTGTTTCTTCAGGGCCAACAGGATATGGGGTGAATGAAGGATGCTGGGGAGGCAGGGAACAAACAATCCGGTTACTGAGATTTTTTTCATACAGATTTTCTTTTAGTTTTATTTTAGGTCTAATGTTTGAAACATATTTTTAGGGTGGTGCGGTAACTGCTGTTTTATATAGCTATGGTATTTCGTGTGAAGGGTGTTTGATGAACAGCTGTCAGAGAAGATTGTGGGATTAAACTACTTGAATCATATCACTGCAAAAATTGCAATTTAAAAAAAAATAAATAAATAAATAATTATTTTTGATTTACTCCAAGTTTGAAGTATATATGTTTAGTTTTATAGTTATGGACCAAGTGCAAAAAATTCAATAAAAGCTGATGCCCCATCACAGGGCTGAGTAAGGATAGCTCTGTATACTTAACAGAACAGCTAAAACATGGAAGGAATGGAAACGAACACACCATTCTATCCTCTCCAGTTTTCATTTCTCTTTGTCTGAAAAAAGGTGTTTTTACACTAGAAATTCAATGTCTATTTTCCGCTGACTGTCATGATACCAACAACCATCTATAACTGCATGAAATGATGATCCAGAGGGGATTCTATTGCTGGAACCTCCTTTCAGGAACAGCAATATTTAATTTTCATGGGGAGTAAACAAAAATTTATGGGAGTTTGGCCAGAAATTTTGAAATTGTCAAATTAATAACTGCCCTAAATGAAAGGTTTTCTAGAAAGCTTGCATACAATTTCTTAACTATGAACTCATCTGGTGCTCTCAATTTGGTATCTGTGTCTGTAGAAAAGGAGCCTTTTTCAAAACCATAATTTCTAATAATTATTTTTATTAGTCTTATTCTAAATACACCATAGCAGGACTAAACTGCAGTTATGTTCTTGTTTTGTAAAGGTTATCCTCAAAAGGAAAATTTCATTAAACAACAGACACCACTAAAGAGCAAATTGCTCATCCTGGAATCATAAACTTGGCCTTCTTCATTCAATTAAGCCATTACCAAGATAATTCTAGTCAAGGTTGTCCAGAAGTGTCAGTGAACCTCCAAGCAAGACACCTGTGCCCAAGGTTATAAAACTGAGAATGGAAACCAGTCTCAAATCTCAAGAATCTGATTGGATGAAATGGTCTCCCATCTCACTTTTATGATCTTTGGTTATGAAAGCAAGTGAGGTGTTCACAACACATTGGACATTTAAGCATGAGCAATTACAGCGATTATAAAATACAACCTGGTAATGTTTTTCAAAATGGCACATTTTTTATCAGTTCATCTTTTTCAGTAACTTAAAATGTCTGATCATGTATAATGACCAAAATATAAAGTGTTTGCAAATATAAAATGTTTTTATAAGTGTAGAATACCAGTTCTGTAAACAAAGTAAATGTGATGTAGTATTCATACACAGTCAACATACGAGAAAAAGTATTTAAAGCCAGTTTTGTATAACCTTACAATTGCAGTAAAATTCACTCACAACAGATCCTAAAATGTTATATAGTTATTTGGTTCCTTGACAGGGTGTGTGGGGATATATTGCCGGTCTGGGTGTCATATTACCCGAGCCGCAGGCGAGGGATAATATGACACCCAGACCGGCAATATATCCTCACATACCCTTTCAAGGAAACAAATAATTGTTTTATTATACTGCAAAGACTTTGTCAGACAAAAATAATGAGAAAACATCGATTTTTCATTTATTTCGCTTATTTAATGCGGAATGGCATAATTCCCCTCAGAGAACTTCAATAATTACGTGTCTGACGTCATTAAATACCTGCATGACGTAACTTCTATAGAAATTGAATGGACTATCGATTGGATATTTGTTTACAAAATTTGAGAATAATCTGATCGTTTTCTACGTTAAAACATAACACAAATATTTTCTGTAACAATTTTAGTAATCCCTAAGCATAACGCTTTATAAATTACAATATCGGCTTCAAATTATGCATTTTTACGGAAATTCAAAACAAAATGGCAGATGACAACAAAAGGATGGAGGCCAGAGAGGGAAATTAAGGCACGTGCGTTCATATCTACGGCCGATCCATAAATACGGAATATACATCAACATTAAATTATCCAATCAAATTCAAGAGTATTTCTTTTCAGTATTATAAATAGATTTGTCCATAATTTTTTAACAAATATTGCTCATGTTCTGTCATTTATTGGATTCTATAGCATTGCAAAACCAAACATTAGACCACATCTGCAACATTGAAGTATTCCACCCTGAACAGAAAATTATAAGGCAGCTTAAAACTTTAAAATCAGTAGACCTGCACAGTTACAGATCCTGATGTAATAAAGATCATAAAACAATCAGGAGACCAGTCTCAAATCTCAAGCATCTGAGTGGGTAAAATGGCAACTGGTCACCATTTCAGCCAATGAGATGCTTGAGATTTGAGACTGGTCTCCAATCTTAGTTTTATGATCATCAGCACTGCATTTACAGAACCTGATGCAATAAAGATCAGTTCAATGCTCCAATAAGGAGCAATCATTTCCCAAATACAGATTATATGGAGATGAAGAAATAAAGGTGTCAGTGGTAAAACTCCAATAGTACAATCATGCAAGTTCTGCAAGCCTAATAATGTAATTTCCCATGGATCAAGAAACTTCCAGGCTTTATTCCACCAAAAGTACACTCAGCAGAATTCAATACATAAAAGCAGTATTTTTTGTTAATAATCATGGTTCAAATAGAATTGCAATCTTATCAGGAAAGAAAATAAAACAAGAAAAAGAACAACGTGTTCTGATTTTAAACAAAAGGGAGGTAATTATATAAAAAAAAAAAAATAATTATCAGACAATGACATTTTTCTTTCTTGTAAGAAAATCAATTCAAGTATTATCATTTAGTTCATAAAGTTTAAAGTCAAAGCCTCTACAATTTTTTTAAATAGTAAAGAACATTTACTTAATAAGATAGGATAATTCGTGTAAAAGGCAAGCAATCCATGGTAACTCAAAACAGATGATTCTTGGATTCAATTGAATAAGAAGAATGACAGTCATGTTAATAATTCTATAACAGGAAATAATCAAAGAACTCCTTTTTTGGGATATGAACAACTCCAAAGAACTACTTTTTTGGAATAGGAACTACTTGATGAACTACTTTTTTTGGAATTTGAACAACACAACTAGAGGCACTATCATTTGAAATTCACAGTAGCGCTATTTGTGCAGTGTGGCGGCCATAAACAGTCAGTACTGTTATCAGTAAAATAACCCGTTACCGATGTCAATGCAGTGATGGTTACGTATATCAGGGCTATCCGATCAACCTTTTTTGGGGTTGTCCCGGTTAGCTCAGTTGGTTACGTTGCAGGAATTGCTGTCGCCGTGACGGTGCAGGTTCGCTCCCAGCTAGAGGTACTATCATTTCAATGAACTACTTTTTGGAAAAGGAACTACTCAAAGAACTACTTTTTTGGAATAGGAACTATCACTGACCAAATTTTAATAAATAGATCATGATAACCAGTTTTTTTTTACATTAATATTGCCAATATTGGAACTCTTGTAAAATTAGCCAAATAATTGAAGAAAATCAAGTAACAGAGTTATTCTTGTATGAAATAAAAGATAATTGCCTGGATTCTATAAAATGCCAATCTGAAACCAGAAAAATTCATGGCATGATTATGGAAATTGTTCAAACAAACTAATGACAATATTTGGAGATAACATCAAGAATATTCTGGCTTACAACTGAGTGAGCAAAATATGAGCAATAAAACTGACTTTGATAACTAAAATAAGCAACTTTTTTTAACATTCAAACTTATACTAAGACAAGCTGAACCAGTCAGGTGCCCTCTATAGAATGTGATACTGTCCTCACAGATATTTGCCCAAGATGAAACTCGAGACAAGTCTCTTAGATCTCCATTTTGGCCAATCAGATGCTTGAGATTTGAGACTAGTCTCTTACATCTCAATGCTTGAGATTTGAGACTAGTCTCTTACATCTCAATTTTCAATCAGATGTTTGAGATTTAAGATTGGTTTCTTTGGCATACATGATGCTCAAGATTTTAGACTTGCCTTCTAGGTCTCCATTTCAGCCAATCAGATGCTTGAGATTTGAGACTGGTTTCCATGCTCAGCTTTATAACCTTCAGGCCAGGTAATCTGTGAGACAACACCAGTTGCTTGTATGACACGGTGCCTAATGAAGGCTAAAACACAGGTCAGTTATCTCTTTCCTCCATAGATACACCTTTATTGCATGGGCTAACAGTATAGAACAGGATCTAAACTGTTCCCTTTTTGATTTGTTAGATTATTTCTGACCAAAATGCGACCAGTGCAGATCCAGATCAGATGGCACAGATGTGCTGGCTGATCTGCATCTACACTGGTCGCACATGCGTAAAAATGCGTATATCATATGAAGGAAAGGGTTAGGAAGTTTTAAATATATGGCAGACATCTGTCCCTTTCATGAAACATTTTATATATATTTTTTTATAAAACATTATGTTGATGGGGTCAAACTCCTGTTTATTTGAAAAAAAAACACACACCATTATTCAGTTTGTGCAATTCAATTACATCTAAGTAATGGTGTTTTTACATACATGTGATATCCCGGCAGGATTTGAAATAATCTCGATTAGTCAATTAGATCAAGGTTGGTGTTTTAATATTTGAATTAGACCAGATCCTGGGGGAAAATATCCCCCAAAGACTGATTATACTGTAAAACACATTAATTTAGCGAGGTCAAAATTTCGCGATTTTTGTAAAAAAATTCTTATTCGCATATTCATAAATTCGCGAAGTCGTCAGACTCGAAACCGAAAATATAAAAGTATAATTTATAACGATGATCACGATTTCATCTTTAAACACATGCAAACGGTATAGATAAATACCATTGTCCTGACTGAGATATAAAGCAAATAACTATCAATAAACATAATATTGTTAGGCAAGCTGCCGTTTGTTTAGGTGCCAAATATAACAAACAGCGCTGACGATAGCTATATTGTTTCCTGTATCAGAATAAATTACTCGAAACTTAACATAGTTTAAAGAAATAATCGTTTTTATTATTTGCCAAATTTATTTAAATAATTAAACAAAAAAAAGGAATGGTGGCTCATAAGGAATTATATGTGGCGTTTGAAGTGATAAACAGGTCTATTTTATGTTGCCTCTTTTCGGTTAATTATCATCGGATCTATATCAACACTCATCATATATTCGCGATATTAATGAATTCGCGAGGCAAGCGATTCGCGAATATTAGCGAAAATAAAACTAACGCGAATAAATCCAGTTTTACAGTAAGTTGAGCTCAAGCTGAAAATTTAAAGCTACCTATTCACCGTTCAGAATGGAATTCTTCAATGGCTCAGATTTGATTGTTATTAATTGTACTACCAATAAGCAATGAGCAAGGTCTAAAATTTTGCCAAATCAGTAAATTTTTCTGATGTAAGTGAATTTTACAGCTTTAGTAATGCTATAACAACTTCTGCTTAAAATATATTCACTCGTATGTTGTCTTTGTAAGAATATTACATTATGAAGGCAGCGGCAGTAGTCCAGTGTTAGAGCCCTTGCCCAGGGATCGAGTGGTCCTGGGTTTGAGCCTCAGTCCGGCCGCTAATTTCCTTGAGCAAAAAATTAGGCCTTCATTGCTGCTCACCACCCAGGTGTATAAATGGTACCTGTAAGGAACATAAGCCAATGTTCCATGGCTTTAAATACACTTAATATTTTCATCCCGATATGTGACTACGCACCTTTAAGTTTAAGCTGAAGTTGTTTACTGACATTTATACATTTTTCAGATACTGTGACAAAATGACAGTACCAATTCAAATTTTTCACACCATTCATTGAATTAGGTTTAGCACTCGAAGCTGATTGAATAAGATTTCATATCATCGCAGCTTCCTTCACACATAGGAGCTTGTGAAGAGTGAAATTGACTTGTAATCTATTTTTTCCAGACAAATTTTTTTCATCCGCAGTCAGAGTAAGCAAGACAGTTTCAGACTATTATTTCCTACCGTTTCTGTACAAAATTACGCACTATTCACTCGGATGAACATTGCTTAGACTTTCTTAAGAACAGATAATAATACATGATGAGTTTTCAATTTGGATTGACGACAACAATTTCTGATCTGCTTAAAAGAACTTAAATCGATTCTTTTTTAAGCTACGTGTAGAAACATTTAATGCTGGCTTTTAGGAATAATAACAATATATTAGAATTAAATGCCTCTTTGGAGCTAATGCAAGTGAAATTTACCAAATCTGCTTAAAGCAATTCCTACCCTAAATATGTGACAGTTACAGAAAGTGGGGAAGAGGGGAAGTATCAAAAATAAGCTTTTTAAAGCACTGCTGAACTTAAGAAAGAAAAAAATCTGGTTTGCAACTTAATTCAGTATTGTTTTATTTTAATAGGCTTATTACATTACTGTGTTAGGGGCTTATATGCTAAGGTAATTTTTCCCCTAACAGTGATTTCTGCAAAACTGCATTTGATTTGCAATATTGCTTGTTACTATTGCAACATTAATAATTTGAAGCATTCAAATATCCAGGGAGTGATTAGCATAAAATGACTGTCTGTTCCCCAAGGTTGCAAGCCTCATTTACACTTTGGTTACAATTGTCCCAAGTTAAAAGTTTGTACCACAAATGCTTGTAGGAGGCTCATTACCATTAAGATATCTGTATACCAAGTTTCAGTCACATCAAATGGTCCCTACAGAGAAGCTGTGATGGTCATTACCTTAAATAACAGACTCCTTCCAAGTTTCAGCCATATCTGATGGCCCCTGTATGGAAGTTAAGATGGTCATTACCTTAAAATTAACTGACTCCTACCAAGTTTCAGTAAAATCTGATGGCTCGTGTGGAGAAGTTGTGAAGCAAATACTTCAGAAGCAACCCTGTAATTCCATCAAAACTCACTCAACCAGTCGGAGTTCAAGAGCAAATCATCTTTAACATCACATTAATTCATAATTGAGCTATAATTTATCATACACTTGCTGCTTCAATTTGATAGTTTTGTCCCATTTGTTTATTCTTATTATGAAACTACAGCTACAGTAAATAAAGTACTTTCAAGTTGGGCTCAAACTAAAGCAGTAAAAGAGTTGGAACCAGTTAAGGGCTCAAACCCAAAGTAGTAAAAGTACTTGCAAATGGGTTAAAACCTAGAGTGCAAATAATCTATGGCAGTAATTGTACTCGCAACAGTCAGGCTTAAACCTAACCCTTCCCTCCATAGATACACCTTTATTGTGTGGGCGAACAGTTTACATCCAGATCAGCCAGCACACCCATGCCATCTGATCAGGATCTAAACTGTTCGCTTTTTGGTTTATTAGGGTATTTCTGACCGAAAAGCAGCCAGTGCAGATCCTGATCAGACAACACTGCTGTCCCGGCTGATCTGGATCTACACTGGTCGCACATACGTAAAAATGCGTATATATCGAGGGAAAAAAGGACTAGGGCAACAAAAAAGCTTACAATTTTAGTGCTTAAGTACTGATATCACACATCAGACATGAGAACTCATTTTGTTTAATTTAAATACCAAAGAAGAGAAGTCTTCATGAGTCAAAAGGTTACATTTCCCTTTAACTCTTGATAAAAGACAGCCATATTCAAGAGGTCTGGGAGCCTTATATAAATTTCTCCTAAAAACCAAATTACTTTGTTACAAATGGCTTTCTTATGCATAACAACAGAGAGATTTCCATCTAAAACAGTGAATCATTATCTAAAAGAAGACTTAAAGAAATGAAGCAAGTAAAAAAAAACTCATTCCATTTGCTGGTTTACTTGAGAAAATTCTTCAGGGCATATCGAGGATTACTCTGATATAGTCATCATCATTATGTGACGCTGGTAACAGATTAATCCATTCCTTCATATATACGCATTTTTATGCATGTCATACAGTTTAGATCCAGATCAGCCAGCACATACATGTCTGCACTGTTTGCTTTTTGGTCAGAAATAACAAAATGAATAAAGAAGTGAATGGTGTAGATCCTGATCAGATGGTACAGATGTGCCAGCTGATCTGGATTAGATTTTACACCATGAAGGTGTATATATGGAGGAAAGGGTTAAACTGATAACAGTTCTGACTTATACTTATGGACAAAACGTCTTGTCTGGTGTGGTTTTCCATAATATCTTTCAAACATGTAAAGTTTTTATCACACATACATTTATATGAATTCAATCACAAAATAATTTTCTAATTTAAGCCAGTACTGCCGATAAGAAATGTGCTAAATATTTTAGACCCAGGACAAAACTTTTTTTCATTAACATATTTGCACAATGACATTTTCTACAGCTGCCACACTGCACAAGTCTGCACTTCAAATCGAACCAATATCACGCCCAGGAATCCTTGCGACCTCAACATTCCTGTTATGTGCTTAAATTGTTGAAATGCTACTTCCGTCATGATGTCAATATACTAAAATAGAGGAAAAACGAGTATGACTCTTTCTTTTCGCTAGTTCTGCCATGGTGTCTATAATATTAAAATGGAGAAAGAAAAGGTCATTATACTCAACATTTTTCTCCATTTTAATATACTGACATGAAGATGGAAGCAGCATTTTGAAATTTTAAAATACAGTCCACACTCGTTGTGTCGAAGTTGTCGGGGCCGTACATTTTAATTCGAGATATCCGAAGTTCGACTCATCCGATTTGGCGCCAATGCACGAATATCATACCTATATGTTTCTAATGCTGACATGATTGTGAGTGCTAGTACTCGTATATGAACATTTCAATGGATAAATAAGTTTATAAAAACAATACAGAAAAAATATATAATAAATAACTTGATTATATTTATAACATGTTAAAAAACCATCATCGTTAAGTTTCGGTGTTTGTGTAACATCGTCGTCGTCTTCAATCGGAGTGTTAAAATCGTCTTTCGTTATTTTTTTATTACGTAAACTAATTCAAAATAATATTCACCCCATAATCGTTAATTTGGAGCTTTTTTTGCTTCAGTCTTGTTGGGGGAAAATTGATTACGTTTGGATTTCTGCATTTGTTGTCCTAAACGGATGAAGTCATATTTTATTGGCCTGGTTGTCACAATGTCATGATTATTGTAATTAAATCTTTAAAAAAAACTGAAATTAATTGCATTTACGAATCCGAATATTTTACATCCAAATTCATTAAATAAGGGAATATTTTATTGAACAGGTGATAATCGTTAATTATTATTAAATAATGGTATCTTGTTTGCCGACAAGTTCTCTCTTTGAACAAGCAGCGCGCAATTTGTTCAACCGCTGCAAGTTTCACACTTAGACTTATCCGATGACTTTATATAGCATATTATAGCCGGCGGGTTCCAAATTTACTTCGACTTATGAAAACATTGTTCAAGTCGAATTCGAGTTAAGCGGCGTAATAATACAGTCCACACGGGACCGTAAAATTAATTCGAGATAACCGATGTTTCGACTTAAGCGAGTTTGACACAACGAGTGTGGACTGTATTACAGTAACATGGTGGTCCCAATGATTCCTGGGCGTGAATATGGTGACAACATCTAGCCTATGATGTAATGGAAGGTGCGAGCTGTTGGTATTATGTACATGTATATAATATATCCCTTTCTTCCATAGACACACCTTTATAGCATGGGCAAACTGTTTAGTTCCAGATTAGCCGGTACATCTGTGCCATCTGATCAGGATCTAAACTGTTCGCTATTTGATTTATTAGGTTATTTCTGACCAAAACGCGACCAGTGCAGATCCTGATCAGATGGCACGGATGTGCCAGCTGATCTGGATCTACACTGGTCAGACATGAGTAAAAATGCGTATATATTGAGGAAACGGATATTGGTATGTCTTAAACAGAAAGCTAACAAGAATGTCAACACTAAAATAATCAATGGCTTTGATAGTATATTGATGCTACTTTCCCCAACAGACTGTCACTAGCTTAGAAATCATTTATGCCATTTATTTATACAGCATATTAGCCATATGCGACAGATAAATTATAGCGCCCTGACATTGATTTTACATTATATATCTTACAAGACTGACAGAGTGTTTGTAAGAACAGCTTCAAGTTTCCTCCCACAAGCTATGGCCAATATTGTAAAAGCAGCTCTCTCAAATATTCCAGATAAATTACTAGAAGAAATCATTTCCAATTAACCCTTTCCTCCATACATACATCTTTATTTGCATGGGTGAACAGTTCAGAGCCGTGCCATCTGATCAGGATCTAAACTGTTCGCTTTTGATTCATTAGATTATTTCTGACCAAAATGCGACCAGTGCAGATCCTGATCAGACAGCACAGATGTGCCGGCTGATCTGGATCGACACTGGTCGCATATGTGTAAAAAGGCGTATTTATGGAGGACAGGTTTAAACCTTTACTCCATATATATTTTTATTTTATCGCATTTGCGACCACTGTAGATCCAGTGCCATCTGATCAGGTTCTGCACTGTTCACTTTTTTATCAGAAATACATGTAACTAAATAAATAAAAAAGTGAACAGTGTAGATCCTGATCTGATAATGTTATATGGATCTAGTAATTTTGAAAGCAGGTGTTCCTTAAAATTGAAAAATTAACTATGATAATTAAACCAAGTTAATAGTTATCACCTATTATTTTGCGTAAGGCCTACGGCTTTCGCATGTATACTACAGCATATCGTTCCGACTAGTTCGATTAACTCGCGCGTTTAACGAAATAAAAACGTACGCAGCCCACGTGATATACCGGAAGTGAAAGTAACACATGTTCATATTTGTTCTGGCGTTCGAAGAGGACACTCTTTACTTGAGCTTTTTAGTTACTGTTAGGTAAGTTTTGAAGTGTGTCGAGCCAACTAAGGACGTAGTCCTAGTTTATCGTCTTTTAGACGTATTAGCGTGTATCTCCTTCCTTATTACAGTATGGGCTCTAAACGGGACGAAGTCTCGTTGCAGTTGCAAGCCTCGGATGAAGAGGGCACTTTTTCGGGTTTCTCCGATAGTGAAAACCAACAGCCGCAATTAAAATCTGTCGTGGTTTCAAAGGCCGCTCCGAAGGAGAAGGTGCCAGCTTCTAAAGAAAAAACACAGGCTTCCGGTGAAAAGACACTTGGTTCAAACTCAAAGAAAAAAGGGTCGAGTGAGAAGTCCAAATCCAAGTCGAGTTCCAGTAAAAGCTCTAGCAATAAGCAAGTGGACTCTCTAGATATTTCTAAACTGTCACAGGCTGATATTTCTAAGTTGAGGGAACTGCTCGGAATTCAACCAGAGCCTGGCTATGCTGAAGAGGCTGATGTTAACTGTGTTTTTGGCAACTCGCTAGAGAATTTGCCAAGGATGACTATTAGTGTTGATGCCAATGAGCTTTCTGATGGGGAATTACCACAGGACACTTTTGAAGGGGCTTTGCCTCATAATGCTAATGTGCAAAATAAGATTGATATGGCTGGTGCTTTGTTTGGAGAGGATCAAGAATGTGATGAGTGGGATATGCCACGCCTTAAGGCTCCAATGAAGGGCAAGCCTATTTCCGAGTCATTAGCAAAAATGATAAACATTGCGTGTACAACACAGTGTGAGACTGATTCTTTGATCAACAAGTACAGTGTTCCAGAAAATTGTGATTTGGTCTCCCCACCTTTGGTGAATAGTGAGATTTGGAAAGTTATGAGCAAGAGATTTCAGTCACAAGACAGGTTACTTGTTCAGACTCAAAATTTAGTGGCTGCGGGGATGACCCCTATTATCAAATTAGCAGAGCTATTGAAGTCTCAAATTTCCGCAAATGCTGAAGCTAAATCATTGTTATCAGATGCACTCACGCTTATTGGGCAGGTCCAGTTTAACCTGTCGGTCAGAAGACGATATATGATCCGACCAGCTTTGAAGAAGAAATATTATCCGTTGTGTAATGTGTCACAGCCAGTTACCACCAAATTATTTGGGGACGAAGTGGCTAAAGAGATTAAAGCATGTGACTCTATGGCTTATCTTAGCAAGTATGATAACAACTACCAATCAGGCCGAGGGCGAGGTGGTGGCAAATTCCCAAAAAGAGGTGGTCACAGAGGTGGTTTTAACTATGGTGGCTATGATGATGGTCAGAGATACCAACCTTACCCTCAAAGGGGCCAGTATAGGGGTGGCTTTAGGAACAACAGTCGGTTTTTCAAAAAACCCGCCGTGGCTACGCCCCCAAACCCAAACGAGTAAATTTAGTACCAGAGGTATGTAATGTTGGTCGACTTAAATACTGTGTTAACAACTGGTTGAAAATAACACAAGACCAGTGGGTAATTGATGCAATTTCTGGTTATTGTATTGATTTTGATTCACAGCCTTTTCAGACTAGGATACCAAACGAAATTCCCTTTAATAAAGAGCAGAGGCAAATTGTAGAAAAGGAAGTTGTTGCATTGCTTGATAAAGGGGCTATCATACCTTCTTCGCATGAAAAAGATGAGTTTATTTCTACAATATTTATTGTTCCTAAGTCAACTGGGAAATTTCGCCCAGTTATCAACCTAAAATATCTCAATGAATTTGTTCATTTTGATCATTTTAAACAAGAGACTTTTAAAGTTGTTTTAGACCTCTTGCAAGAAAATGATTTCATGACGTCCATCGATTTGCAGGATGCTTATTTTTCTGTACCAATTCACAAAGATTTTCAAAAATATTTAAAGTTCAGTTGGGGTAATCAACTTTTTATGTTTGTTTCCCTTCCGTTTGGCCTTAAAAGTGCCCCCTATGTATTTACCAAGATTTTAAAGCCGGTTTTTGCCTGGTTCAGACATCAGAATATAAGATGTTCATACTATATTGATGATTCATTAAATATGAACGGAGACAGGGCTGTATGTCAAAACAATACTATTACTATGGTTCAAACTTTAGAACAGTTAGGGTTTGTTGTTAATCAGCAAAAGTCTGTATTGATTCCAACACAGAGAATAGTATTTTTTGGTTTTGTTATTGATACAGTTGAGTTTAAAGTCTTTCTTACTGAAGATAAAATTCAAAAACTGATTACAAAATCCAAGTTATTGTTAGGAAAAGAAGTTGTAGTTGTCCGTGACCTAGCTTCTTTTATAGGTTCAGTTGTCAATGCATTTTATGCCGTTTTAGAAGCCCCGTTACATTACAGAAATATGGAGAGAAACAAATTAGCTGGTTTGGGTTCGGACATGAATTTTGATAATAACATTGTTTTGACAGAGGAAAGCAGACAGGAACTGTTCTGGTGGAGTAGGTTTGTTGTTGAAAAGAATGGCAAAAGAATCAGACCAAGGGAGATTAATACAAGATGTAGGACCGATGCTAGTCTTCAAGGCTGGGGAGCCTTGGATTTGAATACTCATAAACATGCCAATGGTAGATGGGCCGTGCATGAATTAGGTTTTTCCATCAACTATTTAGAGTTGCTAGCAATATTTTATGGTCTGCAATCCTTTTATTCCCAGCTAAAAGACATCCATATTCAGATTCAGTCAGACAATATTAGTGCAGTTACTTATATTAATGACATGGGCGGTATATCCTCAGAAGGCATGGATTTATTAGCCAAAAGCATTTGGGAATGGTGCCTCACAAGAGATATTTATATTTCTGCAGTATACATACCTGGCATTGACAATACTGCTGATTTTTATTCTAGGAATTTCTCTGATTCTACAGAATGGAAATTAAAAGAGTCTATTTTTAATAGGATTTGTCAGCATTTCTTTTTACCAGATGTAGATTTATTTGCATCAAGGCTCAACAAACAAGTTGACTGTTTTGTCTCATGGTTTCCAGAACCTGGTTCATTACATAGTGATGCGTTCACATTAAACTGGGACAAGTTTCACCCATACCTTTTTCCTCCATTTAATTTAATTGGTAAAGTTATAAATAAGATTTTGCAAGACCAGGTAAATGAAGCAATTCTTATATTTCCTTACTGGAGATCACAGTCTTGGTTTCCCATGTTGTTGGAGTGTTTGATTTCAATCCCTGTTAGATTGCCTCGTCATAAAGATCTTTTGTTTCTTCCACATAGCGGACGTCTGCATCCCTTGGGGAAAGGAATGAGGATTTTCGGAGCAGTAGTATCGGGGAGGCACTGCAGAGTAGAGGGGTTTCACCACCAATTGCTGCAATCATCACAGCTTCGTGGAAGCCAGGGACCAGGAATCAGTACAAATATGCATGGAGACACTGGTTGGTTTGGAATATGCTCAGGTTTGGCAATCCCTATCAAACAACTGAGATTATAGTGTTGGATTATTTATTTTATTTACATAAACTTGGAAGATCATATTCTGTGTTAAATACGCATAGAGGTATGTTACTCAACACTCTGCCCTTTTTCAGAAATAACTGGTGTGATAAGTGTAATTTAATAAGTCGTTTTATGAGAGGCATTTTCCTTAAAACCCCACCATTGCCTAGGTATGCATTCACTTGGGATGTAACTTGTGTTTTGAAGTATTTGTCTTCTTTATTTCCCTTGGATACTCTTCCTTTGAAACTTTTGACTTACAAAGTGGTTTCTTTAATTGCCCTGGCTACTGCTCCAAGGGCACAGACTTTAGTTTCTATGAATTTGGATTATATGTTGAAGGAACAACATGCCATGATTTTTTCTTTTCCTGGTTTGTTAAAGACTTCTAGGAGTGGTCATTCCTACTCATTGAAGATTGAACATTTTAAGGATGAAAAGTTGTGCCCAATGCACACATTGATTCATTATTTGAATGTAACAAGACGGGTTAGGTTGACTAGAAGTGTATTTATTTCTTATGTTACTCATAAAGGTGTGACTACCAGCACAATAGCTAGGTGGCTAAAATCTGTGTTACTTTTGTCTGGTATTGACATTAGTAAGTTTTCAGCACATTCTTTTAGAGGTGCATCATGCTCTACGGCATTAAGTAATGGTTGTACTTTGCAGAAAATTCTCAACACTGCGGATTGGTCAGGTGATAAGAATTTTAGAAAATTTTACAGCAGACATTCTGTAAGTAATGACAGTATCTCTTTTACAGAAGCAGTGTTAAAGAAGTTATAGTTTGAGTAATGCTGTAATGATAAGGGTATTAAATGTTTTTTGTTTGGAAATGTTTTGTTGCTCTTTAAAGATGCTGTAGTATACATGCGAAAGCCGTAGGCCTTACGCAAAATAATGTGCCCTCATCCAAGCTTTAGTGAAGGATGAGGGGCATTATTGAAGTAAGGCCGGAGGCCGAGCATGTATACTCCCACCCTTGGTGCACTATAGATTTAAGTTTTACTTCAGCTTTGAATTTCTTTTTGCCCACCCTTGATTGATTACAACAAAACATTTATCCTTTGAAGTATGAACATGTGTTACTTTCACTTCCGGTATATCACGTGGGCTGCGTACGTTTTTATTTCGTTAAACGCGCGAGTTAATCGAACTAGTCGGAACGATATGCTGTAGTATACATGCTCGGCCTCCGGCCTTACTTCAATAATGCCCCTCATCCTTCACTAAAGCTTGGATGAGGGCACATTTTTAATCAAAGAAATGATACTCACAAAGAATTTATGTATCATTTAGATGACACTTTAAATCTGTTTCTTTAAATTGATATTGATGTGCATATAATACATACTGTATACAAACTGCAAGTATAAAATCTTGTTTGGTTTTATACTCAGTTTACAATACTGTTAATTCTAAAAAAACATTTGAAAAATTGTCGTTTATTCCCATTACTTCAGTACTTAGGGTCAATTAATATTAATGGCAAAATATTAAAATGGCGTTACACATTTCCTTCAAGATAAGGAATAATTTACATAGGGAAAACAAGCTTTTAATTATTTATTAGGCAAATGTGTGCAACATAAGGATCAACAGAATTAGTCTTTGTATTGGAATAAAAAAGGAATAGAATTGGTTACAAGTGAAACTTTAGATTTTTTTCTTTTATTTCCTGAATCATTACTTTGACTAAAATTTCATCAACATTTCCTGGTGTCAAATGTAAAAGACTCCATGTGCATAATAAAACCATTTATTTCCTCATTGAAGAATCTCTGAGTACTACCAGTATTTCCTTTAAAATATTATTTTCTATCAAGAGGCTCTATCTGAGAAAATGAATAAATTCATTAGTAATAAGCAAAACATTAATTTTGTCACATTTGTAAACATCATTAGACACAGATCATTCCGTTAGATCAGGATCTACACAGTTAACTATTTTGTGCATTTGGTTAATGCATACTTGTAATAGTATTGCTATAAACAAAGATCTGATTGACTAAAGCACTTAATAAACCCTTATTTCCATAAAAAATAGCTGTTGTACAAGGGCAAAAAGTGTAAATCCATATCTGTCAGATCAGGTTGCGCAAGCTTGCCGGGCGGTTCCAATTCTAAGCTTGTGCAAGCTTAATATGCAAGCTTGTTGCAAGCTTGCGGCAAGCTTGTCGCAAGCTTGCAGCAAGCTTGTCGCAAGGTTAAAATTAAGCTTGCGATTTTGGTGTGAGGATGGCACAACATACAAGTATAGAATTTCAGGAATCTGAGTTGTGCAGCTCAAAACTTCAGTGGTCTCAGCACAGCAGGCAATGTCTCTACAACATGTGTGCAAATTGCATCCAGATAGACTGACAGTCAAGCCTTTGTGTGACTTCTGACCTTGACAATAATGTGACATCTGCATTATGTATACTGTTATATATGATAAAAAAATATGACAAATGCAGCTAGGTGATACACATGATATTCCGATCCGGAAAAACAATTGTGACACATTCTAGATATATATACTTAAAGAAATTAGAAATGGAACTTCTTCAAACATGAAATATATTTCATGTTTTAACAAGTTGTGTTTTTAATTTCTTTTTTTTTATATACAATATACTTAAAAATAATTTCTTTAAACAAGAACTGTACTTTGTGTTTAAAAAAGGTGCATTTCTAATTTCTTTAAGTATATAACAGGGAAAGTTGGCACCATGATGGAAGAGATGCCATTTCCCTAATGCCAGTACTGATGCTTTAACTTTGGATAGACATTGATGAGCACATTCTTTTCATAGCTTCTTCTTCTTCTTCTTCAGTACTGAGCTATTGTCTTCTCTGAAGCACTGTTGTTCATTGTTAAGGAAACAGCCTCAGTGGTCTTGTTGTCTTTATGTTTTGACAAAATAGTTCAATGCACACTGCTTAATGTATGAACATTCATATTTTAAACAAAATCTGGCAATATAAACTTATTCTAGGAATGATGTCTTTAGCTATGTCTTGTCTGCAATGTTTTAAATTTTACTAGCATTTCACCTTTACCCTTTACTACATCAGATGCAGTTTACACTGGAGACCAGTGCAGTTTCATTTCAGCCTGCAAATCCATGCAGTCTGGTCACGATCTGCTTTGTTCGCTTCTCGGTCAGAAATAACTTAATTTATCTATAAGAAAACAGTTAAGATTCCGATTAGACTGCCGCTATGTGCTGGCTGACCTGAATTTACACTAGTTGTGCATCCGATAATTTGTAACCTTGGCGCAAAAATGGTATAACTCCTTCTCATTGTAATGGAACTCATACCATTTTTGCACTGTGATGATATAAGCTAAGATATATACTTAAAGAAATTAGAAACGCAAATTCTTTAAACACAAAATACATTTCATGTTTAAAGAAGCTGCGTTTTAAATTTCTTCAAGTACATAAATATTGTAAAGGAAATTAAAAACGACACATATTTTGTGTTTAAAGAAGTAGCGTTTCTAATTTCTTTAAGTATATATGATTACAATCAATGTGGAGTAACAAGTTCACAGATAACAGCTGATTCCTGCAGGCTTTATTTTTCATTAGCAGTATTGCACACCCAGTGTCAGAGTGCCATAAAATGAAAATGTCATCGACTGGTATGTCTGTTTTTACTTAAATGAGCGTTGAATATTATATTTAACTGTGATGTCAAAAGTGGTCTGGGTTTTGTAACAATATATTACCATGGCAACTATGACAATCATTTCCATAAATACAGTAAAAACTCCCTAAACCGGTGGTCATTGGGACTGGGAAAAAAGTCCGGTTTAGACAGGATTCCGGTTTATAGAGGATTTTACCTTTATCACCATATTTGACAAGTGTTGTTCTAATGAGTGTGTTACAACGCTTTTCTTAGTCTAAATTGAATGTTGGTTGCTTTGCAACATTTGACATATTTTAGGGAATAAAAATAACAAAATTAATTTTATCCAACATTTTAATTTATTTTCTCATAAAAACATATTTTTTCAACAAACTCAATTAAATACATACGTGAACATGTATATATTCAAACTACGTATTATGGAATCCTAAGCATGTTTTTCACAGCCCTCTGTAAAATCGCCGACTGATCGACCGATTTGGCGAAATTGCAGCATTAATTACAAAACAAAGACGGTCGTGGGTGTTTCAAACAATAAAAAATTAAACAGATAATTACATAATCATCGTCTTCTCAATTGTTTACACAACAATTACATGTCCCAGTTATTAACCCTTGTAATTTTCACGCCTATTAAATAATATGCGCGCCTCTAAAGGAAAACAACGGATTATCTTGCAGATATTTGACACGCTTGACAATACACAAGCCTTTCACAAGGCAACTCGAGTTCGTCACTTTTGATGGAAATTATTAAAATTCCGGTTTTTAGAGGTTTTTAAAGAGCAAATAGCATATAAAATCGTAAAAAAAAGGCTGGTTTCCGGAATTCGGAGGTTCCGGTTTTCAGAGGTTTTCTTTTCTATAAAATAAGAAGGAAAAAAATCGGGACTGTAAAAATTATGCGGTTTTGGGAGGATTCCGGATTATAGAGGATCCGGTTAAGGGAGGTTTTACTGTATTCTGAAAATGTAAGAAGGTGGGGTAGCTGTTTTGGGAAAGCATTCAAATTGTAGGTACTGACACATCTAAAATAACCTCATTTGTTGGCCATCAACTTTACTTATTGTTACAATATTATATCTTTTACAGAGTACAAAGAATATTATTCTGTACATTAAAATGCCACTATCAAATTTTGAAAAAGTATGTTATTATGACATTGGCAAACAGTGTAGATCCAGATCACCTTTCACATTCGTGCCAACTAATCAACTTGTCAACTTCTAAAAGGTTTTGAGGCAACAGAAACTTACATAGAGTGAAAATTGTTATCAAAGACCACTCAGAGAGGGAAGTCCAGAAGTGGTATTTGAATGCAGGCAGTCTGTGTTCACAGGTATCCACCAAGGCAATACAGGTTATATCTATAAAGGGTAAACTAAGATACCTTTACCTGAGTTCTTGGTAAATGAACTGTAAAACAGAATCACACATTCTCAAGTTCATTTCACATTAATGGAAAATAAGGTAATCACTTCTCAATTTGTTAATTAAAATTAAAAGGAATGACTCTAGCACTTACAACACTCCTCACGTCAGGCCGAAAATAACTTCCAGAGACCGGCTGTTGAAATATTTTCACACTCAGATAATCAGTGAAGTAATTGAAATCGTTTGCCGATCTGGCATCTGTTTTCTTTGAAGATGTTTAATATACAAGAACACTAGGGCTGTTTGTTATGTAAATTTTCCTGAAATTTATCTTGAAAGTTATTATTAATGCTACAACAATACATCAGGTAAAATGTTCATAGAACTTCAAATGTAAAAGAATACACATAGAAGGGATGACAGCAGGCGCCATGGTCATACAACAGATAAACTGAAACCAGTCAAAGAGTTCTGGTTTCCCTCTCAGCCAGTCAGAACTGGGACACAGCTTATTTTTAAACCAGTCCTGTGATAAATCCTGCACAATATATCATATGTGGCTATTTGTAATTTCAATTCTAAAATGAATAAATTTTGCTTAAAAGAGGTTTGAAAATAAAGATACTAATTTGTTCAGTATGTTCGTCAAGCAGTTTATGATGTCAAAAATAAAAAAAGACATCAGGAAAAGAATACAGACATGTAGCAGTGAGATATTGCGGATAAATTTAATCACCGTCATTTCCATGAATTGACTATGGAGAATCTCAACAATTGTTTTAGCAATCCTGTCAATATATTGGTGTCATCAAGCATTCAAACCTTGACATTTATGTTCACTTCTTTATAGATAAAAGTGCCACTTATTAATATTAAACCTAAATAGACAACCCATCTTGAAATATTCCAAGCATATCAAGGAAGATTAATTGTTTTTCAATTGCTGCTATGGCATTTTTTTATCAGCCAAATTGCACTTTAGAATGTTATCAATAAGACTCTAAACAGAATCAATGGGTTGATTTTTCATTCCTTTATACCTCTGTGACAGCCATGCAAACTATATTCCCTGATGTCTAAAGAAAATTTGCAAAGGCTCATGAAATAATGATGCTTGTCTTTAGTTAAACATGAAAAATGACAAGATAAATGTAGAAATCATTCCTCTCATTTCTCACCACCCACATTCTGATTCAAAGGGAACAAACTCATGTACAAACTTGTTTAAAACCTGAAAGAGTAATTGATCTTGCATCAAAGCGAGAATTGATTTTTAAAAACTAAGCTGAAAAGTTTCCTTTAACCCTTCCTCCATATATACCCATTTTTACATGTGTGCTACAAGTGTAGATCCAGATCAGCTGGCACATACATGCAGTCTGAACAGGATCTACACAGTTTATTATTTGATCAGATATAACCTTATTAACCCTTTCCTTCCTAGACACACCTTTATTGCATGGGCGAACAGTTTAGATCCAGGTCAGCCAGCATATCCATGCCATCTTATCAGGATCTAAACTGTTCGTTTTTTATTCATTAGGTTATTTCTGACCAAAATGTGACCAGTGCATATCCTGATCAGACGGCAGAGATGTGCCAGCTGATCTGGATCTACACTTGTTGCACATGCGTAAAATTGCGTATTTATGGAGGAAAGGGTTAATAAATAATAAAGCAAACAGTGAAGATTCTAATCAGACTGCAGGGATGTGCCGGCTGATCTTGATCTACAATGTTTGCCCCTGCCATAAAGGCCTGCATACAGAGGAAAGGGTTAAAAGTTCACTTACTTTCCATGCTAAACACATGAATCATTGATTTTCTTAACCCTTTACCCCATATATACCTGGCTGATCTTGAACTACATTGTTCACCTATGGGATAACTGTCGTATCCCTCTGAGGAAACTAGGTAAAATCAAATATACTAGTGTCCAAAAGAAATGATACCACTTGGTTTCAAGGAAACTAGGTAAAATCAAATATACTAGTGTCCAAAAGAAACAATACCAAACTTTCAATAAAATGTTTGTTTTAGTCCTGACCCTTCTTTAAATACTGTAAATGCTTGATGGCAGGGTTGATGAAATTTATTTTTGTACACAAGCATGATGCTGTTAAAAGGTTTCTCGAATGAATTAGACCAATCAAAATGCTTACAGCCGTTTGGTTTTATTGTATGTCCTTGAAACCAAGTGGTATCGTTTCTTTTGGACACTAGTAAAGATCTAAACGATCAGCTAACAGAAGCTATTTTCTGAAAAGCTTTCTATCATACTTTTTTCCGCTCATTTTCATTTTCATTTCAGTCTTTTTTCTCTTTCAACCAGTCTAAGATCTCTAGCCTCCCATTGGCCAGTTCTCTTAGATAGTCTTCAATTTTAACCAATCAGATTACCTGAATTTGAAATCATGCACTACTCTCTGTTTTGACTGTGTCACTTCCAATTTGTCAATTGTACTGGATGCATTGACAAGGTTTTAACATGGCCTATATACAGTCATTATATTTCTGATTTTTTTTTTCAAGCTGTTTCAACATGCACATGTACAATCACAGATAATTATAGCTATTTCCTTTACAGTAAACCAATGGTGCTTTTTCTGCAGAATAATTATTTCACAAGCTGTGATGTGTTCATTTTCTTAGGAACCAATGGATAAACTCTGAGGTTTCACCCAATGGCCCCTGGTTTCTTTGATCTGAACAAAATTGAACATAAATTAAAAGTAAGAGAAGCAACAGAGAAATCACAACACAGTGTTGTATTTTATACATTATCACTGTGCCAGGCTTGTGCCTGGTTGCCCAGTTGTTCCTTCAATGACAAAATTCATACCTTGTTGAGATGTGCTGCACTCATTAATTCATACCATTGATTGTCTGCTTGGAAATTCTAGAAATTCTGCTAAGCAGTTTCGTTAAGTCATGTAGACCTGGTATTAAATTAATCATAACAAGACTGTGTCCTGGGGACACTGATGCCCCCATTTCTACAACAACATTTGTAACAAAAGGCCAAAACTCTGGTACAAATGGTCGCAGGAAAAAATCTTTTCTTTACAATCCTCTACACATCCTGCTTGATCATCTGTGTAAGTTTGAAAGAAATCTGCCCGATGGTTAATGAGAAGTTGATGCCACCAGATTTGGGGGAAGTATGTACATATGGACAGACAGACAGACAGACAGACCTATGGACGAATGCAACTCTGTGTGCCTCGCATTGTGTAGGGGCATAATAAATACACTTTATCTGATGCATTTTTAGGTTATTAATATTTTCTAACAACATGATGGATCAATAAACAACAATCGTTGTGCCGCTGAACTCTCTGAAGGGGCTCAAGCACAACACAACTGCAGCAGAAATTGGCTCTTATCCCACATGACCGCACGTAAGCAGTCTGCACAGTCAGCCATAAACCTACCACAGCCAGCTGCTAAACTTATGAGTATTGCCATTAACCCTTTTCTTGATATATACGCATTTTTTACGCGTGTGCGACTAGTCTAGATCCAGAACAGCCGGCACATCCGTGCCGTCTGATCAGGATCTGCACTGGTGCACTTTGGTCAGAAATAACCTAATGAATCAAAAGCGAACAGTTTAGAACGTGATCAGACGGCACGGATGTGCCGGCTGATCTGGATCTAAACTGTTCGCCCTAGCAATAATGGTGTATCTATACAGGAAAGGGTTAATGTTCTATTAATCTACGGAATTGCTCAATGCACACCTGGTATTTAATCAGGTTTGTTTAATTAATTAATTTGATTCATGAGGCTTCTTAAACAGATAATAAATTTGTGCTTGCCAAGAAAAAAAACAAATTTTTCCATAACGCGTTTAAATAGGATACAATCCTTAGTGACAAAAAATACAGCAGGTTACAAAAACACAAAACAATGGTTTCCATGGTGCTCCAGGTTGTGTTGTTGTATAACAGTTTATGCAGGGGCAGATCCAGAGGGGATTCACTAGGTGATCTTACATAGAGTTATATCAAACGGATAACATGTTTGGATTTTAATAATTATAATAAGGCTATAGTAATTGTCAATGTTAATATATCATCAAATATACTGTTACTTTATTTGTCACAGTGTAAACTACATTTTGACTCAAAATAACTAATTTTCAAAACTGTCTAAAACATTAATATTTACATCCAAAACCCTAACCTAAAGCAGATAATCAACTCAATTATAATGGCATAAAATCACCAATTATTGCAATACAGGGAGATTAACCTTTAAAACACAAATGTAAATAACTGCAATCATTACCTCCCCTTCATATGATTATTGGACAGGACTGTGGAATAAACAAAAAATCTAGTATTTCACAGTAAAATTACCACAAAATTTACATACAATAATATTAAGTTGGATGCTGACACATTATCTATACATATAAGTACACTGAAGGACTGACCCATTATATCAAATTATACTAGATAAACAAACATTAAATTACATGCCACATCATTATTTCCATGTAAATGGTCAAAATTCATTTATAACTGTTGAAGCTTTCAAAAAGATATTTAGTGAATTCAGTATTAGAATAGAATAGAATAAAATTGGATCATCTTGTACACTGTGCTGAAGGTTATAAAACTGAGATTAGGACAAGTCTCAATTCTCAAGCATCTGATTGGCTGAAATGGTGACTTGTCGCCATTTTGGCCAATCAGATGCTTGAGAGTTGAGACTGGTTTCCATTCTCAGTTTATAACCTTGGGGCCTGGATGTATCAAAGAAACAATAAAGAGGTACTCGTGAATATAAACAGCTTGTGACTTATCTTATGAGGATGAATATTAAAATTTTTTTTTGTCTATGGATATAAAATCCTTATAGATTTACATCTGATAAAATCTAATCTTATGATGTTTCAATTTTTTATGGAAGTCAAAAAAGTGAATCTAATGAAAGTCAGTGATATTAATATTTTGTAAAATGTATTATGACTGACAATATGAGGTCATTCTGGAAACCTCTCACAAAATAACCTCTATAAAATTTTAATTTTTTTAAATTTAATTTGTACAAAAATCTTAATAATTATTATTGAATAACTGTGAAATAAGGGCAGACTAGGGTTGAATTAACCACAGTGCCTTCTTAGTCTTTTGCTCCAAATTAAAAAAAAATTTGGACCTTTGGAAACCCAAAGTGGGTGAACTTAATTTAAACTCTTTTTCATCCACACCCATAAATGCATCTTATAAGAAGCGGGGCAGGAGGCAAAAATCAAAATCAAATTAGTCTTAATCTGTAGGAAATAAAGAGTCTAGCAACTTTTTGAGCTTTGTAATTCAAACACTCCTTAACCCTTTCCTCCATAGATAAACATTAATTGCAAGGGCGAACAGTTTAGATCCAGATCAGCCGGCACATCCATTCCGTCTGATCAGGATCTAAACTGTTCGCTATTTGATTTATTAGGTTATTTCTGACCAAAAAGCAACCAGTGCAGATCCTGATCAGACGGATGTGCCGGCTGATCTGGATCTACACTGGTCACACATGCGTAAAAATGCGTATTTGTGGAGGAAAGGGTTAACTTCCCCTGCCTATTCTCCGCATAATAAGCATATTAACCTTTAAATTTACTCCAGATATACATATTTTCCCACACATGTGAACAATGTAGATCCAGATCAGCCATCACATTCATGCCATCTGATCAGGTCCAAAACTGTTCTTGATCAGAAAAATAACCTAATAAATCAAAAAGCTAACAGTGCAAATCCTGATCAGACAGCACCAATGTGAGGGTTGATCTGGATAAAACTCGTAAGGTTAATATATATGGAGTACAGGGTTAATATAAGATGCATTGTAGTTATGTATGTATTTTACTGAGAATATAAATGAAATATCCAAAATACAAAGAAATTTAAGTTCATCACAAATTTGGCAGTAAACAGGGAAACAACTTTTGCCTCAGCTCACTATCAAGGCAGTAAGACACACAAAAACCCCAGGTGATGAAGCACAGCTACCCAATAAAAGTTCCAAACAGTTAAGAACGCTACATACCTATTATATAACGTGTCCCTCCTATACAAGTGGTAAAAGCCCTTCTTTTCACACGCGGTGAGCATGGCTGGGACCGAGTCTTAAACTCGTCACAGGTATCCAATACTAAGTTTCTATTTCCCGAGTCAGTAATCATAACCTTGGGTAAGTTGTTGAGCGATTTACTCAGGTGACGATTATCCTTCATCACAGAATTTAATTCCAATTTTGCGTGATTTTTCTCCATTCCTTTGTAGTCGGAACGTAACTCCATGTTTGCATATCTTTTCTCCATTTCTTAATAATCAAACTTCGAATACTGATTTTGAATAATCGATATTTCTCATTGTTTAATACTCCACAAAAATACTAAGTTAAACTTTCACTCATGTTTTACACTTTTTTTTAATACATCAGATCAATCATTGGCATTTAAACTATAACATTACTCTGTCATCACATGACCTATTTTTCATTCAATTTAAATAACCTTTTCATCACCTCTCCACAAATTTGTTTTTCATTTTGGCCACTAATGATGCCATAGCACACTTTGATTTTAAATTACCCTTATTTCATATTCATTTATTCAGATTATTTATTCCTTTGAGTTTTTGCCCCGTGATCTTTTAATCACATTATTGATAGATTAGGGTTATCCCATTTAGAAATCCCGTCCTAAAACTAAAATATCCACATTTTTATTGAAACACTATTTCCACTATCACTTCATACAAGTGCAACTCAATAACAACAACCTTTTCGTCAATAGTCCATTCAAAAAATCTTCAGTAATGCTAAATTTACGTCATATTTGTTACTGCATCGCATAAGGCGATTTATCATAAAGAGAAATGGTCACTTAAATCAATTAACATTACTGTACTTTAAGTTTCATATTTCCTACAGTGTCGAGAACACAAGTTTATTAATAAATATAAGATTTGTTCACCTACACAAATGACTGTTTGACATTTTCTGTTTTGAATCTTAACATTATGTTTCTACAGTAATTCAATTATGATCAATCAATATAAAACTACAGTGAAACGGCTCAAATTCTCATGGACATATGTTTTATCAATTAAGGATACATTTTTGCTTATATCCCATGTTAAATCTTTCCTCCATAGATAGACCTTTATTGCACAACCAGTCTCAAATCTCAAGCATCTGATTGGCTGAAATGGCGACTAGTCGCCATTTCAGCCAATCAGATGCTTGAGATTTGAGACTGGTTTCCAAACTGCAAAAAGCATAGATCAAGATCAGCTGGCACATCTGTGACATATGATCAAGATCTACAATGTTGGCTTTATAGTCAGAAATAATCCAAGAAATCAAAAAGCAAAGAATGCAGATCCTGATCAGATGGCACGGATGTGCTTGCTTATCTTAAAGTGATAAACTGTAAGTGTGGTTTATTTGTTCACTGCAGCTGCAGTATCTAGCTGTTGTTTTGTTTGTTTATTATTCCTGAACAGGGAACCAGCATCATTTAGAATGTTGAACAGGATGCCTTATCTTTATCTGAATCTTTGAAATATGCATCTTCTGATATATTCCACTTATTTTCTAACTCAACAGTCATAAAATCCCATATTAATTGCCTTCCATCATATATTGAATTCTAAACTCTATGTATAGGTTCTTGTACTTAAAGGATTGTATGAAAATTATAGTCAGTAATATAAGCATCCATATCAATTATAACGTGTATAATGGTCAACATATATTTGATTCTGACAAAACAGCCACCACCTTATATATTTGAGTACATATAAAATTAACTTTCAGATTGAAAGATATTTTTGTACAATTTTTTATGAGAATATGTTAGAAATACACCTTTATTGCGTGACCCAACAGTGTAGATCCAGATCAGCCGGCACATCCGCGCCGTCTAATCAGGATCTGCACTGTTCACTTTTTAATTTTTGATTTGTTATGTTATTTCTGACCAAAATGTGACCAGTGCAGATCCTGATCAAACAGCACAAATGTGCCGGCTGATCTGGATCTACATTTGTGGCACATGCGTAAAAATGCGTATATATGAAGGAAATGGTTAAAAACACCACAGGATCATAATTATCTGACTCCCGAGGGAGAACCTGTGTGTGACAGTCAATCTTTGGGTGACAAATACAACAACAACGAATTGTTTCATCTGCTAAAACTCTTTGCGTAATCATTTTAAGGAGTTCATCACCAAAAAGATCTAGGCTCAAGTTGATCAATATTTAAATCATTACGTTTGTCTCTGATTTTGCCTGTTTCTTTGAAAAAATGGCAAGCAAACTTTATGTGTGCACAATTAAATGTTCCATTTTACCAAAGTAATGAGCAAATCAAATGTTAAAAACAAAATTCCAGAACTGTCCCTTTTAAAGACATCCGTTAATTTCATTAACGGTAAATGAAATGTGTGAGATTAAGCATGAATGAAGCAAGAACTGTAACATTACTGTTCAATGATGTCTTGTGATTGAGGCTCAACTGATATCTGAAATCTGTAATAATACATTGAACAGGACAATCAAGAACTGAACTTTTCAAATGTTGTAACATGGTTCTACAATTTGTAACAAAATACAAATAGAAATAATATCAAGTTTTAGTCTAAACCAATTCTCAAAGAAATTTATAAGCTGGATAAAACCTCATAAGAAAATCCCCAGTGATACAAAAACACTCCATTTCTTGCACCTCAAATCTACAGTAATGGTTTAGTGCCAGAATATCACCCGATTTCACAACAGCCATCACCACTGCACGCAGTACATCACAATAAAAAACACAATTTGTTTTCTAACCAAATATCAATCATTCACTGAACAAATTTCAATTTCTTAGAAAGCAAGTGAATTGCCGGTCTGGGACCAGAATGTATGAAATATGCAAGAGTCAACCCAGACATTTTGCCGTGTAACGATAAATTTGTTCTAAGCGATGAATGACACTTTGCATGATGTATTTCAATAATTTTCCGTAATGTATTGTAGCGGTGACATAAAAATTTTCAGGCAATTTATTTATGGTAATCTAAAAGCTTAAAACAGTAACAAACTTCTTAATTGCGTCGGCCATTTCAGGATCTACAAAGTACAAAAAATATCAAATTTGTTGACAACTATTAGATTTTCTAATTCAACAAGTGGAGGTACCATAAAATTCCTTTTAAACGCCCCTGTGGGCATTACAGTTTCTGAAAGGGGGGGTGCTTATAATGTATATTTATTATTTTTATTCTAATAATTATTGGATTCTGAAAGGTATTGGATAATAAATATGGAATAACTAAAAAATAACATGGGTGCATTTATAAGGGGAAGGGTGTTAAAAAGAAAATTTACTGTATATTTTATCGTATGATGTTTTTTATTTTCTACTGATGACAAGAAACACCGTCTAGCTTTTAAGTGCCTGGTCAGTATCAGGGCAAAAATATTCAGTGTTTTTAAATATTGAAATTTTAAAGTTAAACTGTACAGTTAAGAAGACCTGTAAACAAAAATGTAATGTAATAATTTTACACAATCATATACAAGGGGATGTGTTTGTGCCAAAGTTGTTATTGCCTTACTAAAACAGTAAATTTCACTCACAACAGGTCCTGAAATATACTGATTTACACATCCGCCAACCAGCAGATACAGGAGCAGATGGCAGATCCAGGAGCAGACATAGTAAGTTTTTTGGATATAAGACATTTTCCAAGAGTTAATCAAAACTAGCAAAAATTACATACACCACTGTTAAATATCCAAAGACTTACAAGTGCCTGCTCCTGGATCTGCCATCCACTGCTGGATCTGCATGTTGATGGGTGAGGATTAGTACAAAACTAAATTGACGATATTCGCTTTTGTTTAGTCATTTATACGGATAACTTAGAAGTAAAACTAATGATATCCACTAAAAAAAATCTGAAACATTGCAGTATTCTGCCCTGAACTGTGAATATGTGGCTTTAACCCTTTCCTGGATATATATGCATTTTTACGCATGTGCGACCAGTGTAGATCCAGATCAGCCGTCACATCCGTGCCGTCTGATCAGGATCTGCACTTGTCGCATTTTGGTCAGAAATAACCTAATGAATAAAAAAGCGAACAGTTTAGATCCTGATCAGATGGCACGGATGTGCCGGCTGATCTGGATCTAAACTGTTCGCCCTAGCAATAAAGGTGGATCTGTACAGGAAAGGGTTAACCAGTGGATTAACTGAAGCTGAATGACAAAGCCCGTGTATATGACTTTTATCGCATGTGCAAGTAGTGTAGATCTTGATCAACTGGCACATTAATGTGCCATCTGGTCAGCATCAACACTTTTAACTTCTTGGTCAGAAAAAACCCTTTCCTCCATATATATGCATTTTTACGCATGTGTGAGCAGTGTAGATCCAGATCAGCTGGCACATATGTGAATGAAATATGTGTCTGATTGGAACAGATGTGCTGGCTGATCTGGATCTACACTGTCGCCCACGCAATGAAGGTGTGTCTATGGAGGAAAGGGATAAAAAATTTGCTTGATTTGCCAGCTGATCTGGATCTACTCTGGTTGCAAATGAGATAAAACGTGTATATATATAGTAAACGGTTAAAGGTTAATTTTTGAATAAATCACAGTGACCAGTGCCCAAGAACATTAAACTGAATCTGGTTACCAGTCTCAAATCTCAAGCATCAGACTGGCTGAAATGGCAACTGGTTGCCATTTCAGCTAATCAGATGCTTGAGATTTGAGACCGGTCTTCAATATCGGTTTTATGATCAATGGCCCAGGCTTTATCAATAGATGGAGGCCTAAATCCCTACTGTAGTCTAGGAGAGATATCAGTCTGCTTGCTGGATGCCCACAGACACCCGGGAACAAGATAGTAACTTCGGAAATATCAAAATAATAGACTTCCCTGAATGGTGTTCCCATGAGACAAGATTGTTCTGACAAAATGAAAACTTCAAGTTTTTTGCTTTTTGCTGTCTGTTGCTTTTACCTTTTAAATTCTACAATGTAATTAATGATTTTATAAATCCCCACAACAACTCAGATTATCAGTTATTCTGTTAGAAATAAATGTTTTTAATTTACTACACTGTTATTTATAAATTATTCCCTCAACATTTCCGATTATCAGTTATTCTTTTAGAAATAAATGTTTTTAAATTTATTATAGTTTGAAACTAACATCAATTAATTGGATTCCAATTCAAAATAAACAAACTGCAATTAAGTGAAAATCCTTTTCAATTTTCAACACATTCCTTTTGAATTCTCATCACAATATCACAATTTAATATCCTACACACCTTTTTCATTTTTACTTTGTTTTTTCTTTATTTGTTTACCTGTAATCCAACTTGACACATACCATTTGTTTTTCGTTTTTGTAAGAAAAAAGCTCTTCTTCTAAACTGGTTTATTTGTTTAATAGCATTCATAAAACACTGCTGTGTGTTATATTTATATTTAACTACATATCTTGTAAGTCTTAAAATAATAATTTAGGTTTCCAAGAACAAGAAAAAATATCTGATGTTTTCCAATGCATTAATTAATGTTAGTTAAATAATTATTGCAGAAACTAAACCAAACTTACAGATAAAACTCATCACCTGGTTTGCTTTCATCAAAACTAATGTTGCATAAGTCAATCAAGATTTCAATAAGTACCGTATACCCCCGTTTTAAGTACCGTATACCCCCCTAATAAACGCCCCCTCCCCTTTTTCATTCTAAAATTTTTCAATCAGGGGCAGAAAGACATTTAAAATTGACAAAAAAGTACAAATAATTAAATTAGATCTTACCTTTTCTGACAATAATCCAGTATTATTCCAACACAAATCAATTGAAAACTGTTAAACACTTTTTATTATCACAACTTTAACAATAACGGTAAACTTGTAAGGTATTATTTTTTTCGCATAAAATGTTACGCCCCCGGGGGCGCTAAAACGGGGGTATACGGTACATGTTATTAAATGAGGCAAGCATTACAAGGGAAAAACAGAATACCCCCATCTTCTTCAAAGCCGGGGTATAATTATCTTAAATTATTTTATTCTGGGTATAATTGTTTCAGTTGTATACTGAAGTACAGTTAATAATCCCTAAAAGGAAGTCACATGATATAGACTTTATCTTCTCTATAATCAGTTATAACATCTATAATAACAGCTCTGAGCTTGAACTAAAAAAATAAGTAAACCATTAATAATATAATTTATATTTTTACTTCATTTATATCATTCATTGCCCATGATGAATGTAATCTAAATCTACTGAATGTCTCAGCAAGGACTTGGATTTTAATGAAGTGTTATGACGCTAATGGGCATTAATGGCAAACTCTGCTACTCATCAGTAAGTCACAGTTTGTGATTATATTGAACCAAATGGACATTAAGAAGACATCAGTTTTGACAAAAAGTAGTATATATATGACGCACTAAACATATGTCACTTATAATTCATTCTGACAAACAAAAAAACTTGTACGGCTTATTTTTTATGAATGAATAGTGACCAAATGAAAGCAGTACAGAAAAAATTATCTAAGGGTGAACAGAAATAATTTAGCCTCATTTTTCTTTCAACTTGAATGCCAAACTAAGCTAATCATTAAACCATATACGGTTAAGTTAAGGCATTTAAAGGGCCATCACTCTGGAATAATTGAGCTGATCTGGTTAATGACCTAAATTAGCCAAGATTCGGTAGGCCCAATTGACAAAGACAAAAGAAATCAAACAGAAATCAGGGAATATTAAAGTACAATGAAACCTTTCATTTAGACCACAGTTGAAATTATGACTTTCCCCATAATAAGACCAGAATTCCAAAGTTCATTGTTTACAGTTGTGCACCAAGTTTTACCCCCAAATAAAGAAAACACCTTTATAAAGACCAGGTGCAGTTCCAGAGGGGGTTCAGTGGGATAGTTCGAAGCACCTTTTTGGACAGCAATATTTAATTTTTACAGGGATTTCAGTAAGGAGGTTGGAAATCATCATGTAACTACCCTAAGACATCCTCAAATGAACCTCCTTTCTGGAAATCTTGAATGCCAACCCTGACTTTAGTCAAGTCCAAGAGGTGGTCCTAAAAGCATGTTCTCACTATTCATAACACAAAGCCAGTTTTACTTAAAAAAGAACAAGAAACCTTTAGGGAAAAAAAAACACAAACTCAAAAGCAAAAATCATAAATAATTAAAAGCATAAAAAACATCTATTCATTATTATGTATTTAAATATATGCAATTTATCTTCCAGCATATTGTTATCATGTCATATAACATTGACATATATGATAACAATGATATATCCTTATTTACACATGGGACATTCACATCCACTACAGTCTCATTATTGTCTATAAAAATGGTCTTATCACCCATTAAATGTTGTGGGGTTTTTTTTTCTGAGCTGGCCTTTGGCATAGTTTTTTTTACCAAGTGAAATATTGTTTATAAAGCGTGGGTTTATAAATTATACAGTGGCTAAACTCTATAAATAATTATATCTATTTGTCATTAATGTACCAGATAATTTAGGGACATATCAAGAGGGGGTTTCAGTGTGATTTTTTGTGAAGTGTACAGCAGAGATCCGGATCACACTCCACAGACATGCTGATTGATCTGGATCTACAATGGCTGAATATGGAACGAAAAGTGTATCCCTAGAATAAAGAGTCAAAGCCCCTTTATAATATACTGTGGTATAATTTTATTTCTTGTGGTTTTAATTTTCAGGCTAGATAAAATATGTGAAATTAACTCACAGCAAAATAAGACCACTTAGTATCTTGGAAGAGTAATACAACTGCATGAATTTGACTATCAACGCAAAATGTCATTTGTGTCAGCTGCCCGAAATTTTTACCCTGCAAAATTGAATGATACCACAGTACTTTAATTCTGTAAGGATTACAATTGCCAACTGACAACTGTCATTTTGTGTCTCAGCTGACCCAGTATATTTAGAATCTTCATAAAACAAACAGATCCACCTTTACAAAACATTTCAGACATCAAGAATTTCATATTTTGCAGACATCTCTGCAAAGAATCTGTGTCAATCAGACAAAACCTATTAGTCGAGAACAGCACAGAGAATTCCATGCACTCCCTCTACATCTAAACTACTATATCATTGCCTTAGTGCAAAAACATTATACATACCTTTGAAATAAGAAGAAGTTATACTGTTTTTGCACAAAAGCAATGATGTAAATACTTAACAGTAATAGAGGTATGCAACATCAACACACAGCAAAAAACACAGTAAACTGCATCTTTCATAATACTGCAGCAATAACTGCACTAATAGGTATTCCAGCACTTTCATTCTTCATTAGATTAGATGTTGCACCAACAGTCTCGGGTCATATCTTCATCTATTTCTGGCAGGAAGCCTCATTATTAGTAGAATACTAAGCACTTGTCATGTGTTAACAGTAAAAAAAATAATTAAGACAATTTAACACTTTCCTCCATATATACACCTTTATTGTTTTGCCACTGACTGTTCCAAGGTTTAACCCCTCGGGTTTTCACTTTCGTTAATTGTTTGTGGCGTCCATTTTGAAACTGATTATTGCAATACCATGCTCTTTTTTCCTCCCTACTTTTTGGCTGTGTGGGGAGGCTGTGTCTGCTGGATGTGGCCATTCCTGATATGCATATTTCACCTTTTTATGGCATGGGTGAACAGTGTAGATCCACATCAGCACATTCCTGTTGTCTGATCAGGATCTACACTGTTTGCTTTTCAATTAGTAGGTTATTTCTGACCAAAGAGTGAGTGAACAGTGCAGATCCTGATCAAATTATAAAAATGTGCTGGCTGATCTGGATCTTCACTGGGTACACTATCTTGGAGTTCTGAAGTGTGCTGAAGAAGATGGAAATATTACAACGTAATCAGAATACACAACGTAGTATCACATAGTTATGAGACGTTGCATAGAACAAGGACAACTGTAGTAATCAGAATACACAACGTAGTATCACATAGTTATATGACGTTGCATAGAACACGGACAACTGTAGTAATCAGAATACACAATGTAGTATCACATAGTTATATGACGTTGCATAGAACATGGACAACTGTAGTAATCAGAATACACAACATGGTATCACATAGTTTTATGACGTTGCATAGAACACTGACAACTGTAGTAATCAGAATACACAACATAGTATCACATAGTTTTATGACGTTGCATAGAACACGGACAACTGTAGTAATCAGAATACACAACATTAAGTATCACATAGTTATAAGATGTTGCATAGAACACGGACAACTGTAGTAATACGGAATCAGAAAACCAAAATGTGTGATATGGATTTATCCCTTTCCTCCATATATACGCATTTTTTACGCATGTGCGACCAGTGTAGATCCAGATCAGCCAGCACGTCTGTCTGATCAGGATCTGCACTGGTCGCATTTTGGTCAGAAATAACCTAATGAATCAAAAAGCGAACAGTTTTGATCCTGATCAGACGGCACGGATGTGCCAGCTGATCTAGATCTAAACTGTTTGCCCACGCAATTAAGGTGTATCTATGGAGGAAAGTGTTAATAATCTGACTCGTATCAATCTTCATACATTCTTTAGTAAGCTTAAATCATTCACAGGTACACTGCAATTCCGTTATAACGCGATCCGTTATATCGCGATATCCAATATATCGCGCTTGGTCCGTGGATCCCTTTTTTTTGTACATTAACAATGTACACTGCAGACTCTTTATAACGCGCTTCCCCTAATTTTTTTCTAAGTCCATTTTTTACCATGAAACGGCAAAAAGTCGAAACCGGAAGTTTTTTTTTATCGTAAAACGGCAAATAAATCGAAACCAGAAGTCACAATTGTAACATGTACACAAATGACGCACACATTTTTCCCTAAAACAACCGTGTTTTAACACCTTTCCCAGTGACTGGGGCAAACTTGTGAATACATACTTACTGTTTAATTTTATCATTGATCCATTACTAAATTCGATTGTCTCTATAATTATCACATAATCCGCACAATTCAGAAAGAAACAAAAAAATTATTCCCAGTCATGTTTTAAAACCTGTCGGTAGTTCATTGATGTACATTTTGCATTTTGTATATCTTTATTCATTCTTCGTGGGTGGTAAAAAAGATCAAATGATTAAATCAACGATGGCGACAAATTCACGAAACGCACGCTTTTTCCGTGTGGTATTACGTCATTATCGGCGAAGGCTGTTTATTACATTTTGTATGCAGGTATTTAAGAGGCGATGTAGACGTTCACCAGCAGATAAAATTTAGCATCAAACGTACGAAAATAGATGAAAGATTTTTTTTACAACTCTGTTGCTTCTGATTCGACATGAAACCCCCTTTGTGACAAACAATAGGTGCGAAAAACACCAAGCTAATACGGTAATAGCAGAATTTTGTTCACGAGACAAACCGCAAATTAGCGACAATTAATGCAAGTTGCTAACCATAATAGGCATGAGCAGGAAACGTCAAAACAGTTTGTTGTTTTGACATTATCTGCTCATCGACATATCAAGCTGGTAAACGACGGACGACGACTATCTAATATCGCCGACCATGACCGACCAACAGATCGTCGATCAGGCCTAAAAAAAAAATAGGTTTGTTTCTGATTACATCCTTGAAAAAACAATGGGTCGGTAGGTCGGCTTTCTTTTTGTTTTTCTTTTCTTTTTTTTTAAGGGGAAGGAACCAAAGTCCAAGTATATACCATCTTGTGTGTTAGTAAGTATATCAAAGATTAAAATTGTTCAATTTGTACAGTAGACTCCGGGAAATCGAATACATAAATTGTCAGCTAAAAATATTCTATTGCCCGGAGTGTTCGATTCGCCGGTAATCGTATACATCATTAAATCTGCATATATTTGTTGACAAGGGAGGTCAGGTAGATCGTGTTCTGGACAATACTCGTGATAAATATGCATCATTTTTATGTTTATTAATTGATTAACAGACCCTTCTGTCATGTATTGCTACAAAATCAAAGTTTCAAATTATATTATGTCACCGCGAAATTTACAACGTGAATGTAAAATAAGTATTAAAACAAAGACCTATATATTACCTATATAGGTCTTTTATTAAAACACTAACCAATGCGAACATATTCCATAATAAATAACATCCCAGTTTTATCTCAAGTATCATATTTCAGTATTATTGCATCATCAACCAATTTAACTCAGCTAAAAATGACAAATGTCATGTACACACTTCTTGTAGATCAAACGATTTCAAAGCAGAGCCGATAAAACAACACAGTCTTGATATGAGCCGACAATTTCCTTTGAAGTTGCATTTCATTGACGGTTGGTATCAATGTTTACCTTCATACTGACTGTCAATCAAATTCAGTCTCCGTATGAAATTAACATGGAAGGCGGATCAAAGAAATGTACATTAATCTACGAGTATTTTTAAAACATTTTTGAGAAAATTTCTTTTTGTTTGTTTTTGAATTGTGCGGATAATGTGATAATTTAAAAGAGACAATGGAATTTGAACGTGGATTATTGTAAGTACATGTACCAATAATGTCTCGATAACGGATAGGCCTAGGTTCCTGTGGATTTGTAACAGATTTTTAACACCCGATTGAATATGCTGTTTGAAAGAGGTGACAGGTTACAGTTTATTTGCCCGGAAATGTATCTATCTTTTTTAGAGGTATCTTTTAAGGTATTGAAGTGTAGAAAAGGGAAAACTCACTGCATTTTATACTTTAATTCCATTGAAACTAATAAACCAGTGTTTCAACTTAAAGTTGAATTGTTTTGCTTAACATGTAATATAAATAATTATTCTTTTAATTACAATTAGATGTGTAATGCCGTAATGTGGTTTAATGCGTGGATATTGTTGATTTGTTCATGGCTATTTTTTGTAAAAAAAAAATATGTTGGATATACTTACCTTAATACCTACCACTTTTTGCAACCAATGTGCCTCACTTTCAACTCGTATTAAGTCGTTTTTAGCTGTATTCGTGATATTGTTGCAATTAACACATAATCAAATATATACATATCCCGTCAAAGATGGTAAATGTTCTATCACTACCATCAAAGCAGGGTTAATAATTTGATCAGTGCTGTTTCTTTCACTCATTTTACGATACAGATATTAGTACATAATTGTTCACTCATAAAGCCATTATTAAACGATTCTGCATTTACGCCGTATCACGTATGCACTTCAAACAGAAATCTTAATCTATTTGCTTCCTTAATTCTACAATGAAGTCGTCGGTGGATCAAAAAGAATATTTTTACTGGCTCGCCGAACGTTGACATCCATGATTGTTTACCTCGGCGAATTCAATCATGGAATTAGCAACGTTGACCCGAAAGCACACGCAACGGGGTTTACATATGTTACATGGACAAAAAATCACGCCGGAGAAGAAAGTGAAAGTAAATTTTCCAAAAATGAAACGGTGCTGGCTGTTATTTTGCACCGGACATTGTGTCCGAAAATAACAGAATTTTTCGTCGGTCAAAATCCCGGTCGGCTTTTCATACAATTTTTTGGGGAGGGCTGAAAAAAAGGTACGGTCGGCGCTATTTAGAGACGGTCAGTCGGGTAACCAGAAACAAACCTATTTTTTTTTTAGGCCTCAGTTGAAAATAACGAAAACAATAATACCACCGTTGGAAACTGATGACGGCGATTTTTGTTTTTTACATTTATTAATTTATCTTTATTAAAAATATAACTTAATAAATTATATAAAAAAGTTGTTTTAAAAACATTTGTCCAGCACGGAACATACTCCCTGATGTACCCGTAGATTTCATGGCATGTTAATTACGCAACACCGCTATATACATGCATCTGACAGCAAAAACAAATGAATTCTCCTTGTTTTAGCGCGATTATTTACTTATATCGCGCTCCGTTTATATCGCGATTGGCGGGCTTGGACCCCGAGGTCCACGATATAATGGAGTTGCAGTGTATATAATAAAATAAAAACTTACAAAATTTAATGTTAGAAGTATAGAAGTTAATCAAGCTAGTATGTCAACTGCTTGCATGGAAATTAACCTTCAATTATAAATTGAACTAGAATTATCACTGAAAGTGATTAAATACCCCCACATGTGTTCTTGATAATTGAACTGGGAATGCTTCGAATCAATGGCATAAAGTGCCCCACTTTCAATCCAAAGTGTCGTCTTCACAGTATCCACACATACAGCAAGTTTCATCACAATATCTTATTCCTTCTAAATTTATTGAGCAGAAATGGTTTGAGTATGTTAGTAACCTTTAGTGACCTTTACCTAACTTTTAACAACTGTGTGCCAAAAATTGTTTATATATGTGAAACTTTTAATGAGAAATCATCCAGAAACATTTTTTCTATTTTTAGTAACAGTGAACAGTGACCTTGACCCCATCAGACCCAATTTCAATACAAAGTTTCATCTTCACAGACACTACCTATATAGCAATTTTCATCACAATATCTCATTCTGAACCAAAGTTATTGAGCATACAGTTTTTTTCTATTTTTAGTAACAGTGACCGTGACCCCGCAGGCCTTACTTTGAATCCCAAAAGTCATCTTCACAAAAACCACTAATACACCAAATTTCATTTAAGAATCTCATTCCAAGCTTTAGTTACTGAGTGGAAACAAAGTTTTGAAGTTTAAATAACAGTGACCTTGACCTTGAACCCCCAAAGTCAAACCTAACCTATATCTTGTTATGTTACATCTGCGACCCAACAAATAATTAAATCTATGAAGTATTTCATGAGTTATAGTCCAGAAACAAATTTTCTTTTTTAAGTTACAGTGACCTTGACATTGACCCCACAGGCCCCAAAGTCGAACTCGACCTGTATCTTCTGATATTACATCTATATACCCAAAAAGTATTTAATCTGTGAAGTGTTTCATGAGTTATCATCCAGAAACCATTTTTCTATTTTTAGTAATACTGACCTTGACATTGACCCCACCAGCCCCAAAGTCGAACTTGACCTGTATCTTGTGATGTTACATCTATTTACCAAACAAGGATTAAATCTGTGAAGTGTTTCATGAGTTATCATCCGGAAACCATTTTTCTATTTTTAGTAACAGTGACCTTGACACTGACCCCACCAGCCCCAAAATCGAACTTGACCTGTATCTTATGACGATATACCTGTGCACGAAAAATTATTTAATTCTGTCAAGCCTTTCATAAGTTATCATCCGGAAATGAAGAATCCGACCGACCGACAGACAGACCGACAGACCAACCAACAAGCTCACTCCTATATACCACCTCAAACTTCGTTTGTGGGGGTATAAAAATAGGCCTTAATTTGATTAAAATGCAAGAGAGTTATGGTTCTTACATCCTAACTCATAATTGTGTATATGTGTTCCATTAGTCTGAAATCTACAAATGAGTTATAGTTTGTAAGCTGTTGCCAACAACATTTTAACTTAAAGTGTGATGCTGATACCGATAAAAAGAAAAGATGCTCCATGTAAATAATTCTGAAAGAAATATTTCAAAACAAAAGTGAAGCAGGACTATGTCTTGTCTGGCTTCTTATAGTTGGCAGAAAAGCCCTTTCTGACATTAAATTTTTAAATGTCTGACCCATTTTAATGTTTACAACTTTTGGAGTAAACATATGACAGTTGGCACCAGACAGTATTTTTAGGACCACACTTTGGCTTTATCAACATTTTCTGCCATCATCTAGACAAAATACAAACCCAGAAAGTGGAGAATGGTGCCCAAGGTTATAAAACTGAGCATGGAAACCAGTCTCAAATCTCAAGCATCTGATTGGCTGAAATGGCGACTGAGGTTATAAAATTGAGATTGGAAACCAGTCTCCAATCTCAAGCATCTGATTGGCTGAAATGGCTTGAGATTGGAGACTGGTTTCCAATCTCAATTTTATAACCTTCAGCCCAAGACCATCCAATCTACAAGCTGGAGAACTCTAGGGCCCAACATCATAAACTGAGTTTGGCAACCAATCTCAAAGGTCAGGCATCTAATTGGCTGAAATGTGGACCAGTCACCATTTCAGTCAACCAGAAGCTTGAGATTTGAGACTGGTCTCCTGATTTAATTTTATGATCTTAGGCATTGAGTTCCCTGTGTTCTTAAGTTATTGATTTATACTAAATTGGTGTTCAGTTGGACAGTCTTGTGTCGCACTCTTCTACCTGGTTCAGAATAAAAAATCCAAGTACAAAAATTGGCATAACTCAATCAAATGTGACCTTGGCCTGATTAATTTGGCATCATAATAATAGTGTTGTCAAAATCATTCTTATTTGAAAGTTTGATAAAGAAATATTAAGCAATGACAACCTTATAGCCAAGGCTAAATTTTCATGACAGACAGACGGATGGGCAAAGCAATAGATTGCCATTTCTTTGACACAACTACAATCACAAAAAGTACAATGTATTAAGGATAAAAAAATGAAACCAACAATGGTAGATATCAGGAAGTTACTGCCATGTAAACATTAAGCTACCATACAAATTATGAAGGCACCACTGTTGATATTATCAGGGCACACCATGAATGATTGTTGAAGTAAATCAGGTTTTATGATCATGTTGCCAGCAAAGTAACAGCACTTTTCTACAATTACAATAATTGTTAATGATTTTTATCAGCATGCTTAGTATTATTGGAAGGTGAAAACAGCATCTTCAGTGACACGATTGTGTTATGACTATCTATATTTCATTCACAAGATAATATGGAACAATTGTCACACAGGGAATTGTATCTTTGGGAAAAATGACAATTCTTTGAAATGACGTCAAATTGTAACTGAGCAGACAACATTTTTGTTTTTGGGGAAAATGACGATTCTTTGAAATGACGTCAAATTGTAACTGAGCAGACAACATTTTTGTTTTTGGGGAAAATGACGATTCTTTGAAATGACGTCAAATTGTAACTGAGCAGACAACATTTTTGTTTTTGAGGAAAATGACGATTCTTTGAAATGACGTCAAATTGTTAATGAGCAGACAACATTTTTGTTTTTGGGGAAAATGACGATTCTTTGAAATGACGTCAAATTGTAACTGAGCAGACAACATTTTTGTTTTTGGGGAAAATGACGATTCTTTGAAATGATGTCAAAAAGTAACTGAGCTGACAACATTGTTTATTTACGTATTTCATTGTAAAAATAACATAATAAGGTCATATTGTGTAACAAGACCACATATAAGTTATGAACAAATGATATATAATTGTAAGTTATTTCGGAAGATAGTAAATACTAAAATGTCAACAACAAAAAAGACAGAAGACATCTTTTCCTGTGAGATGCCTTCCCCCCATACACCCCCCCCCACCCCCCACCCCCCTAAACTTGAACATTTCTACAATATGCTACATACAAGAAAAAGTCGCCGCCACGCGCCGAAAACCAGGTTTTCATTTAATACTTATACTTTTGTAAAGAAAATATCTGATATAAAGAAACTGAACTTCTTTTTTTAGCAACTCAGACTTCTGAGTAGAAATCCCGAGTTGCGTCTTGGTATCAGCTACCCAAAGAAAGTTTGGTGTCAATAGATCACAGCTAACCCAAGTAATAAGGAGAAACCTAAATTTTTATTTTTAGCAAAAATGACATAGACCTTTATCACAGACACCTGGTGGTGTAGTGTCTTGATATAAGCTACCCACAAACCAAGTTTGGTGTCAATAGGCCAAAGAAAACTCAAGCTATTGAGCAGAAACTGAATTTCTGTTTTTAGCTACAGTGACCTTGAGCTTTATCACAGGCACCTGGGTAGCAATCTCAAGCTGCATGTTGATATTAGATACCAACACTAAGTTCGGCGTAAATATACCAAAGCAAACTCAAGTTATCGAGGGAAAACTGAATTTCTATTTTTAGCAACAGTGACCTTGACCTTGATCGCAGATACCTGTGGCAATCCCAAGCTGTCCTTTGATATTAGCTACTCATATACTAAGTTTGGCATCCAGAGGTAAAAGCAAACTCAAGTTATTGAGGGTAAGCTGAATTTCTATATTTAGCAAGTGACCTTGACATTTATCACAGACACCTGGGTAACAATCGCAAGCTGCCTGTTGATATAAGCTACCCACAAACCAATCTAAGCGTCAACAGGCAATTTGGCATCAACAGATAACATTCACAAAATACTTAACAAAAAATCTAAGTCAAAAAGGGGCATAACTTTTGCAAAACACAATCAAAACCCCTATGAAACTTGACCTGATAATTGGTACTGTGATGCCAAACAATTATGTAAAGTTTTAAAGTTATACCTTGAATGGTAACTGAGAAAAGACAACTTTCACAAAAAACTAAACACAATTTTTAAGTGAAAAAGGGGCATAACTTTGTCAAAATAAGTCAGGGATTATGAAACTTGTCCTCATAATTGGTATTCAGATGTCAGATAACTATGTTAAGTTTCAAAGTTGTACCTTAAACGGTTACTGAGAAAAACACAAATTTCACAAAAAACTTCACAAAATTTCTAAGTGAAAAAGGGGCATAACTTTGTCAAAATACAGTCAGGGATTATGAAACTTGTCCTGATAATTGATATTGATATGTCAGACAACTATGTTAAGTTTCAAAGTTGTACCTTGAACGGTTACTGAAAAAAAACACAACTTTAACAAAAAACTTCACAAAATTTCTAAGTGAAAAAGGGGCAAAACTTTGTCAAAATACAGTCAGGGATTATGAAACTTGTCCTGATATTTGGTATTGATATGTCAGACAACTATGTTAAGTTTCAAAGTTGTACCTTGAACGGTTACTGAGAAAAACAAAACTTTAACAAAAAACTTCACAAAATGTTGACGCCCGCCCGCCCAGCCGCCCGCCCGCCCGCCCAACGACATACCCCAATCTAATAACCAGGATTTTTCTAAAGAAAACCTGGTTAAAAATTTGCCAAATAGATTTCAATCTATAGCGTACAGATTTCTTACTAATGAATATGCATTAACAACTGAAAATACTGAAATAATCTATTCTTTCAATTCATATGCAGATCAAAGCTTTGATATGTCTGGAGGTTTCATGTCATACACATTTCTGCACAATTTCTTCTTATTCTGAAATATTCTCAAAATTTAATGTTGACGGAGATTGCTTAGAAAATTTTACAAATTTACTCGTATAGATACATGCACAACTTTAATTGTATGGGTGAATCTTCTTATCTTCTTAGTGCAGATCCAGATCAGCTGGCAAATCTGTGCAGATCCAGATCAGTTGGCACAAATGTGCTGGCAGATCTGGATCTACACTGTTCCCCCATGCATTAAAGGTATAACTATTATAAAAAGAGTTAAAATTGCCCATTTTCTATTGTGCTAAAATACCAGCTTTAATAGAATTAATTGAAACAGAATGTCACCATGGAAGTTATATTTCACACGGATTGTTATAAATGAACGAAATCACCATTTAATCCTTTATTCAATATCAACGATGACAATTCTTCCTTAATTTCACCAGTAATGAAGAGATAATGACACGGCTTTGCCTTAAGGAAATGTCATAAAATACATCAAGAATCAATTATTAGTTAGTTAACATAATAATTTTTTTTTAATCTAACAAAACATTTTCTTACTATTTAATGAAATCTCTCAAGGGGTGACTATCAATATCTAAAAAATTGTTGTTTGTTATTGTTCTTTCTTCCTAAGGAACAGTTATGTTATAATTATCTTCAAGGTGATAGAATGCATAAGACTTCAGTGAGAAAAGGACAGCATAAAATGTCTAAAGACTTTGCCTACAATTCCATTTAAGTCTCATGAAAACAACATGCTACGAATTTAAGTGAGAACTTGTGCTACGGTTTTACTTGAGAACATTTAAACTTAACCCTTTCCTCCATATATATGCATTTTTATGCATGTGCGACCAGTGTAGATCCAGATCAGCCAGCACATCCATGCCGTCTGATCAGGATCTGTACTGGTCGCATTTAGCTCAGAAATAACCTAACGAATCATAAAGCGAACAGTTAAAAATTCTGATCAGACGGCACAGATATGCCGGCTGATCTTGATCTGAACTCTTTGCCCATGCAATTAAGGTGTGTCTATGGAGGAAAGGGTTAACTTGCACTCTAGGCTATAATAAAAGTCCTTCTTTTGACTCAGACTGTTTTCATTCAGGAAAGTTATAATTTACCATTTCTTTTAAATCAAATATTAATCCAAATTCTTTCAAGGAAATGTCATTTACGATCGTAAACACTTATTTTTTGTTTTATTTTAAATTAAATTCATGCAATTCAAATTGAAGACTAAGTTTTGGTTTTGATATATTTGATTTTGCTTTCTCTAAAAAACGGAGTAAAATGACAAAATTTAATAGGAATTTTATGGTACCGGGTATTTGAATTTCGAATTTTTAAGTAAAAGTGCCTTAAAAGCATTATGCAAAGAAACTGCAATATCTTTTAATGGTGTAAACAAATGTTTCATTACATGTTTCAACTTGCTGAAAATAATGCATATCGCAGATAATTAGTTATATTTACACTTCATTTTCTAAGATAAAGTCTTAGTTTAATAATGTAGCGAATCATAATTCTCAATGGTACGCAGTGTGATGTATTACTTTAAGAGGCATAGCTACAGTAAAAGCCCCTCACACTTTGTTGGAATGTGCAAAATGTTTTGAGGTGTGACATCGGCAAGCACACATTTTGCCACAAGTTGCTGCCGAAAACTTTGCTGTCATTTGGTTTGTCTTCAACAGATGGTTTTCATTTTGGTATGAAAAACAGATGGATTGTTAAACTTTTAACAACCCAACTGTTTTTCATACCTAAATGAAAGATACCAAATATTCATTCAGCCCTATTAGTAAGTATATTAAGCATGTAATGGATACACATTTATTTAGTTATTAACAAAATTTTGGAATAGCAGAGTGAAATGACCAATGGAAATGCTACAAAATATCACATGCTCTGAAAAGACTATCTGATTTGTTACTGAAATGAAGGGCTTCTAAACAGACAAAAATCAAACTTGCACTAATCACAGGAACCTGAATTTATACAACAAAATAAAGAATGAAACAAACGTTTGACAGCCGATTCCAGAATGACTTTTATTGAAGCGCTATGATTGCTAATAATGGGTTTTCATTTTGTTCAAATGTTTGACCAGCGAAAACTCCGTGTCAATGCTGCAGCTCGAAAATTCTTAGAACGGGTTAGTGGGTGGGGTACGAATCTGTTGCATTCCTTGTGTTTATTATATATGTATATAGGGTCCAACGTCATATATGTGGGATCCAGGTAATAATTGAAAGAAATTCAGGTTCCTGTGCACAAATTTATCATTCAAAGTTTTAGTATTACCTCTTTTTAGAATTACAGCAATGACAGTTTCGTAGTATGTCGCACAGATTAAAGATCATCTTGTGGTAAACATCAAGTGTCATTTGTGTGTGTTTTAACCCTTTCCTGTATAGATACACCTTTATTGCTAGGGCGAACAGTTTAGATCCAGATCAGCTGGAACATCCGTGCCATGTGATCAGGATCTAAACTGTTCGCTTTTTGATTCATTAGGTTATTTCTGACCAAATTGCAACCAGTGCAGATCCAGATCAGACGACACAGATAATCTGGATCCACACTGGTCGCACACATGTAAAAATGTGTACACTGCAACTCCATTATATCGCGGACCTCGAGGTCCAAGCCCGCCAACCGCGATATAAACGGAGCGCGATATAAGTAAATAATCGCGCATAATCAATGAGAATTCATTTGTTTTGGCTGTCAGATGAATGTATATCGCGGTGTTGCGTAATTAACACACCGTGAACTTTACGGGTACATCAGGAAGTACGTTCCACGCTGGACAAATTTTTAAAAACAACTTTTTATAATATATTAAGATTAATTTTTAATGAAAAGAAATTAATAAATGTATAAACAAAGATCACCGTCATAAATTTCCAGCGGTGCCGTATTTTTTTTTTTTCGGTACTTTCAACTAATTGACAATCTGTTGGTCGTTCATGGTAGGCGATGTTAGGTGGTCGTCGTCCGTCTTTTACCAGCTTGATATGTTGATGAGCAGGTAATGTCAAAACAATAAACTATTTTGATGTTTCCTACTCAATGTCTATTATGGTTATCAAGTTTCATTAATTGTCGCTAATTCGCGGTTTGTCTCCTGCACGAAATTCTGCAAGTACTGTATCAGCTTGTTGTTTTTCGCACCTATTGTTCGTCATATTGGGGGATTCATTTCAAATCAAAAGCAACAGAATTGATAATAAACCTTTTATTTATTTTCATACGTTTGATGTTAAATTGTATCTGATGGTGAACGTTACATCACCTCTTAATCCCTGCATACAAAATTTAATAAACAGCCTTTGCCGATAATGACGTAATACTACACGAAAAAAGCGTGCGTTTCGTGAATTTGTCGCCAACGTTGATTTAATCATTTGATCTTTTTTACCACCCGCGAAGAATGAACAAACATATACATAAATGTACAAAAAATTGGGATCCACGGACCAAGCGCGATATATTGGATATCGCGATATAACGGATCTCAATATAACGGAGCTGCAGTGTATATATCAAGTAAAGGGTTAAGAATATCACTGATGTGCTTACAAGCTTCCACGTGAAACAAAACTCTTTTTTTCATCGATCATCTTTACCAAAAGACTTTCCCAATCAATTGTAGTTTTTCATGGTACAGTAGTTCGAATTCTCAACCCATTAATACATAACCTGCAACATTTTTCATTTGCTTACACCATGATCTAGTGATCTGGTGGCTGTCATTAACCTGACAATAGCAAAATCATAGAGTTATAGTGTACAAGGGCAATAATGTTCAGATAACTGCAAATTTTGTTGTTTTTATGCACTGGAAAGCAGCCTGTCATTATTGTGGAACATTTTACTTAATTACCAATCCTTATTCATTTTCTGGACTCTACTAATTATCAAGCCATTAAACAGATAACAATTACCCATTTTCCATAAATCTCCATAAATAATCTACCACCATTGTCTGGTATTCAGTGTTACCTGAGCTTTTGATCTTGGCTTGGCATATCAATATTAACTTTTAACCCTTTCACTGCCATAACAACGGCTTAAGCCGTCCCTATTATTTTCGGCGTATTTGCGCTATGGACGGCTTTAGCCGTTTCTACCGTTTCTACCGTTTCTATATATATACCAGCATGCAAAGCAGGGATTTCTATGCTGACGTAGGCAGATCATTCAAATATTGACCAATAATGTTATTGCTTTCGTTTTCACATGTAAACATAGTATTATTTGATATATCTATAAATAACCAGCCTCATTCTGACCTTGGTATTGGTATTTGTTTATGTGGTAAAAAAAACTCTCCGCGCTGACGACGTCGATTCGGGTTTTCAACGTTGGCAGCGAAAGGGTTAAACTGTATCAGGCTGAGCAGACTGTCATCTTTATTGCATCAGATCAAAATGAGAACAGTGTAGATTCTGATCTGGGCTGAAGGTTTTAAAACTGAGATTAGAAACAAGTCTCAAATCTCAAGCATCTGATTGGCTGAAATGGCGACTGGTCGTCATTTCAGCCAATCAGATGCTTGAGATTTGAGACTGGTTTCCATTCTCAGTTTTATAACCTTGGGACCAGACAGCACAGAGGTGCAGCTGATCTGGATTGACACTGGTCAAACATGTTATAACATGCATATATATGGAGTAAAGGTTAGTTCTCTTGAGAATATCAATTTGTCAGACAGATAGTACCTGCCAGTGACATTCAGTTGCCAACTACCCTAATGTAAAATAAAAGAGAATTTCGTTGGGCTATTAATTGATATTATAAGTCTTCTATCTCCACAATGAAGCATCATTTCATGGAGATCATATTACATGCAACACAATTCTGCAATGACTCATCTTAATACAGCTGACAATGGATAAGTAGACAGTCACATGATACTCGGTTTATAAAACCAAGCGTGATGTTATCAGAGATATGGATGAATTAAAATATTTTTTCCAGTGATCAATACTTAAGGATTGAATCAATATAAATTTTAATGGTTTTCATTTGGGTATGAAAAACAGTTAGGTTATTAGGGTGTGAAGCCCGAAGGGCTTCGTGCGTATTTTAAACAACCCAACTGTTTTCCATTGATTCAATCCTTATATTAACACTAATTAATACTCTCATTAATACAGAAATTACGGGATGAATTTGTGATATTACGGCTTTTTCAAAAGGCTGTTTGAATGGCAACATCGTGAATGACGGCACGCTTTTTCGTAGCTACTCGTGGCAAAATGTACGAGCTTGGTGACGTCACATGTCAAAACATTGTGCAACATTCAATAAATTATGAACGGCTCTACTGTAGCCAGGCCGTTTAAAATAATATGTCACACTGTTTACCAACAGAAATTATGATCCGTTCGATTATATGACTTTATTGTAGAGGACGAAGTTGAAGAATAAAATTAATATTCATCATTTGAGATATTGAAATTGTAATACATCTTGCTGATAAATCATACTTAACCCTTTACCCCATATGTATATGTTTTAATGTGTGCAACCAGTGTAGATCCAGATCAGATTTTAAGATTCATAAAGTTATTTCTGATGAATATGCGGCCAATGAATATCCTTTAAATCAGAGAGCATGGATGTGCCTGTTGATCATGGATCAACAATGGTGGCAAACACATAAAAACACATGTATATATAGAGTAAATTAACTTGTTTATCTCATGACTGTCATGTTATTAATAAACATACTATATAATTCATCTTAGTGCAATAACGGTATATCTCCTTCATATTTCAATGTGACTTATACTGTTCTTGCACTAAGGTGATGATATGTGGATAATAGAGGTCCCTTAACTTTTGCAAAGATCACTTATTCTATGGTTATAATTATACAGGTTATCTATGATACCTATTGATATTTGACATCTGTATTGTTAGACCAGGAATCTGATTCTGAACTCACAATTATATTAATATTTTTATGGAGAACAGTTTCTAAATGAAATGTTAAATATTGCCTTTGATGTCCCCTGGATCTGTTATACCCTGGATCTGTGTTTTGCCAAGATCTGTTATGCCCAGATCCATAATGTACCAGATCTATTTTGCCCCAAAACTTCCATGCCAAGATCTTTTATGCCTAAGATTTAACAGTAAGCCCTTAATCTGTTATGCTCAGGATATGTTACACCCCAAATCTAAAATGCCCTAGAAATGCCCAAAATTTGTTACACCCTGAATCTGTAATGCTCCAGATATATTAAGCCCTTGATCTATTATGCTGCAAATATGTTTTGCAAGCTTATACCATAAAACTCCTTATATATGCCCTGGGGGCATTACATTTCATGCAAGGGCGGGGGTGGGGGGTGGGGGGGATGCGCTTATTATATATATTAATTCTTTTTATTCTTACATTAGAATCTGAAGGATATTGGATAAATATGGATTGTCTGATATTTTTCCCTAAAACATAACTTGGGGGTGATATTTATTAGGGAGTTGCATTTAAAAGGAGTTTTGTATATGGATCAAAACAAAACCAGTTTAATGATTGTTTAAAATGTCAATATCCATCTAATCATGAAAATGTCAATATCATACAAGATGCAAATGACAGTACCACTGAGAATTTTATTGGATGTTAAAATGTATTAAACTATTAATGCACTCCCATTAAAAAAAATTATTAATCGGATTCTGTTTTGGGATTTTTATTGTTTCCAGTCTATAGAGGCAAAGATACTGCTTCACATTTGCAGAGGTCTACAGAAATCTACTTTCGGTTTGAACCAGGAAGTAAGTTTTCCTTGAATTTCTTGATAACACTAACATTATTTAGACGAATTGGCACTAAACATTGTAGACCAGCATATACTTATTTCAGATATGAGTTGCTTTGGTATATTGTCCGTGAATTTCAGAGTTCTCATGCAAACGGTTTTTCTTTTGTTTTAGTATGTGCTTGGTAATTAGAACACGAATTACACTAAACTGAGCTTGCAAACATTAACATCCATAGCTTAATACATTTCTTTACTGAAATCTAGGTGGCAATAAGTATTTCCCCCAAAATTCATTTTTGAAATTTTAGCCAGTTTTCGCCATTTGCAATGTTTGCGACCTCTTAACATTGCTTGAGAAGTTAGCAGTTTTCACTAGGGCAAAATCATAAGCAAGTATCCTACTACAACAGACCTGTATAAAACTGAATGTATTTATGCCCCATTATAAAATGTTCTACGGTTTTGACATATTTCAAGGAATGACGTTAACTTTTGACTTTTTTTCAGTGTAGTTTATCAGAAAAAGCTTTGCCATTTTGATTATCTTGATGAGAAAAAGACTAAAATAACTGATAAATATTTAATTCCACCATAATAATAATTTGTCACCATGGTGCAATAAGGATATATCTCCTTCATATCTCAACAGTACTTATACTGTTTTTGCACAAAGGTGATAAAATAACTGCCATAAGATCATATATAGGGCACAGTTGTCTAGTTGTAATAGTACCAACCACTTTAGCTTCTACACTGTCAGTGAACATGCCAAGGGTAAATTAGACTGTCTCCAATCCCCATGTTCTAAGGTAGCAGTAAAGACTTTTTAACCATAGATGCAAATTGGCCCCGGTCAAATTTGAAGATAAGAGGTAAGTGGGCAAACTGTATGCTTCATGGCACTTTAAAATATTTTTAGATGCTATATTTGCAGTTTCACATGTGTAGCTTGGATCCCAAAAATTTGTCTGACATGCTCTTTTTGACCTTGACACTTTCCATGTGAGGCAGGTGCTTGGAAATGCAAAACTAATACATTTCTGGCTCCATCTTCAGTTTATCTTGCAATTCTCAAGGGGCATACAAACAAGTGTGGGTAGTGCAAAATCTTGGTGGTTAACACATATATTGAGTGTGATTTAATGAAACAGTAGGGAATTTACAATGTGTAAGTGGCAAGCATTTATTTTGGTTGTTGGCAATAAGAAAGCTGTGGACCGATGAATGTTTAAAATTTTGCCTCGTCGGAAGACCAGTTTTCGCGACCAAAATTTGAAAGTTAATGTTGCCTAAAATTTTATTGGTATGTTTTGAATTTTATTTTGCTTTGTTTTCTTAGAGTGAATGTCATTGTGAATGTCAGTTATGTGCCCTTTATGTTTCAGGTATGTGCTAGAAGGGAGCAAGTGGACTTGTCGTGTCAGCTGTGATTCTTCGGTTTTGCGATATATCAAAAAACCCTTTACTGCCGCCTTAAGGATTTTGCTGAAATACTTGGACTCAAGTCCTTTATTTCAAAATGATGTTGCGATTATAGCCAATTTTACATTCAATCTAAAGGATATATTTCCCAAGAAATCTCTTCTCAATAGAGACCTATGAAAGGTCAGGATAGACTAACGTAATAGAGTGGATATCATATTTGCAAATAATTTCCTTCTAAATCAGATTTGCAAGTCTGCATTGGTCAAAACTGCATTATAAGAGTGTAACTGACAGGACAAAAAGCGCCAAATTAGATATAATGTCACAAATCGAGCTGTATCAACGTATCGCACATCTTCCTAGTCTGACTGGCCTAGAATTGACCAACACATACACATGCCATTCGGAGAAGTCTCAAAGTCTCACAGACACAGAATAAGCAAATGGACTGTCGCTGTGCTCACAACAAGTACATGGACATTCAGTGCGCACAGAATATGCACATGACACTCACTGAGCTCAGGCACTTAACTCTTTCCTCCATAGATACACCTTTATTGCATGGGCGAACAGGTTAGATCCAGATCAGCAGGCAAATATGTGCTGTCTGATGAGGATTGAAACTGTTCGCTTTTTGATTTGTAAGGTTATCTCTGACCAAAATGTGACCATTGCAGATCCTGATCAGACGGCACCGATGTGCCAGCTGATCTGGATCTACACTGGTCGCACATGCATAAAAATGTGTATATATGGAGGAAAGGGTTAATGAGCTCAGACAAAGAGCTCGGGCACTCCTTGATATCAGAGTCTGCACATTGGCTTTGAAATTTTATGTCATTTTACTTGTTTTACAGTTATTTCCATGAGTATATACACTGACTCTCTCCCATAATTGAATCAGGTGCTTTTTTCTGATATACAAAGGCCAGACATAAAGTAAAACCACAAAAACCCACATGTTTTGCAGTCTGGAAAAAGCAATTTAATATCCTCCGTATCTCAACATTCTCTTTTAACTTGAGCTAATATAATAAGGTAGGAATTTAAATTTTAAATGCCAATGACAGAAAGATGTGATTCCTAATTTACACTAAACCCCAAACATTCTCAACAATTCAATTACAACTGTTGTTAGGTGAAAAATCGATTCTAATTTGACTACATCAACAGACAAATATTTTCACATCGGCTTTAATATGGAAACTATAAAATAATACTTCACAAGAAAATGTCTGTATGAAACTGAGACAGCCAGATACCACAAAATTAAAATGTTAAGAAAGAAGCTCAAAAGATGAAACTTTGAATATATACCATAATTATATGGGGCACATCACAGGAAAAGGTACCTTCAGACAGTTGATGTCATTCTTATTTTGCATTTCGCAGTAAATATACCATTTTATTGTCAAAATGTGTAACAAAATCACATTTAAGTTATAGGAAATTGATTTAAAGTTGTAAGTTCTTTCTAAATTTAGTAAGAACTAAAATATCACTAAAAATGACTGAAGGTACCCTTTCCCATGACTTGTCCCATATGAGCCACATCTGGCCAAAATGTGTCTGAATATGAATATGACATCAGTCCTTGAAATGATGTCATAAAATCAAGCTGACAACCATTCTTCCTATAATGCTCGACTATGTTCTCAGAATGTGGCTTTTCTTTAAAAATACAATTAATAATAAATCAATAATTTAAATTTTTCTAAATATGGATTTAGTCATATAAAATATAGAATCTTCCTGTAAGAAACTATAAAAATAGCTCAGCTGTAACCAACACACAATTTGTCCTCATAGGAATACCTTCAATCTGTTTGTAAACCAACTTTTTTGTACCAATATTAGGCTTATATCTAAGCACAATTATTTCATGTATCCCATGGATGCCAAAACAATATAAGAACCATTGACAGAGAAAGAGATAAACCATCATTGCACTAAGGTGATGACATGCTATCACTGAAAGCTGTAGATCAATAAGATCTTAATGTAAGATATATTGTAATATTGGCTTTAAACACCCCCATTGCCTTTTCATTTTCTTAAAGGGGGGCACTTATTATTTTTATTAGTTATTTTTATTTTAATAATAGATTCTGAATGATATTGGATAATATATATAGAATTTTTTCCCCTAAAAAATAACATGGGGGTGTTTATTAGGGGATGGGCATTTAACAGGAATTTTACTGTAACACTTCTTGCATAAACATACCAAAATTTACAATGCATAGTATTTCAAAAATTATTTATAATTAAATTTTTTGCCACAATGAATATGCTTAATAGAGAAAATACGGTAATCAATTAATTACCTATACAGTTTTTTGGACACAGACAAAGATTTTATGTCATGTAGCAAATTTCTAGGACTTCAAAAGAAGGGAAAGTATAGGTTTTCTCTTAAAACTATTCCAGACAATAAATAAAATAGGAACAGATTCCAATATCTATTTATCAGAGAAAATGTTTCCACAAAACAACACAAGCTGCCATATGGGTGAGCTGCTGTTGCTTTATCTAAGAAATTTACCTGGAAAATCAAACAGGTTGCTGAAATGATCTGTCAAGACTTAAAATAATGTTACAAAAACTGGGAGATTTTGCCATTAGGGGCAATACCCTTAACATTGTTATAGTATGCTTAGGAAATCGGGTATTTTAGAAACCAAGTAATTAAACTGGCTAAATAACTGTTTAACATATTTATTTATTTACTGAAAATAATATTAGAGTTTTAAATAATATTGCAGAAATTATAAAAAAAAATATGGTGAACAAAAATATAAATTATATCAAACCAGTTTATGCCTAAATAAAAATTACAAAATTTACATTCAGACAACAGTTTGCAAATTAAAATCACAAGTTTTGCTTAGGTGACCAGGGTGAGCTAGATTTGCTCACACAAGTTTTGCTCAAGGGATTGTGTGAGCTAGATTTGCTCTCACAACTTTTGCTCAGATGATTGGGTGAGCTAGATTTATTCACACAAGTTTTTCTCAGGGGACTGAGTGAGCTAGATTTACTCACACAAGTTTTGCTCAAGGGATTGTGTGAGCAAGATTTGCTCTCACAACTTTTGCTCAGATGATTGGGTGAGCTACTGTTGTATCATGTCATTTCGTGGAGATCAAATGTCGCGCAAATGACATAAGTGACATTTTCCCCGAGGGCTTGAATTCGCACACTAGTATTATTCTAATAAGACTAGTTATTCAGTGGCTTAGTTTCACTGGGATTTAATTTTGCATATTCACCCTAGCATGAAATACATGAAAATTAAACCACCGCGAAAAATAATGATACCACAGTAGATTTGCTTGCAGAAGTTTTGCTCAAGTGATTGTGTGAGTGTGAGTCACAACTTTTGCTGACATGATTGGGTGAGCTAGATTTACTCACACGAGAATTGCTCAAGGGATTGTGTGAGCTAGATTTGCTCTCACAACTTTTGCTCAGATGATTGGGTGAGCTAGATTTATTCACACAAGTTTTTCTCAGGGGACTGAGTGAGCTAGATTTGCTCACACAAGTTTTGCTCAAGGGATTGTGAGAGCTAGATTTGCTCTCACAACTTTTGCTCAGATGATTGGGTGAGCTAGATTTGCTCACAAAAGTTTTGCTCAAGGGACTGTGTGAGCTAGATTTACTCACACAAGTTTTGCTCAATGGATTAGGTAAGCTAGATTTGCTTACATAAGTTTTGCTCAGGTAATTCTATTAACTAGATCTGCTCATGGGAGTTTTACTCAGCTGTGTGGATGAGCTAGATTTGATGACAAAAGTTTTGCTCAGGTGACTGGGTGAGTTAGATCTGCTCACATAAGTTTTGCTCAGGTGGTTGTGTGAGGTTCATTCACTCACAAATGTTTGCTCCAGTAATTTGTTGAGCATTATTTGCTCACACAGTTCAAATCAGAGGATTGAGTGACCTAGTTTTTCTCAAACAAATATTTCTTAGGTGACTGGGTGAGTTTGCTCACAAGTTCTGCTCAGGCCGTTAGGTGTATTAGTTTTACTTCACACAACTTTTGCTCAGGTGATTGGGAGAGCTAGAATTGCTCACACAGTTTTGCTCAGAAAACTGGGCATGCTGGCGTTCTTAACAAGACTTTTGCTCACTAAAAAAATGTTACATATTGAAAATGCCAGATAAACAAATAAATTGTATTTATTTCTTCAAGTATCCAGTTTACATTAGAGTCAAAGAGTGTTTATGCTATTAGTAAACTTTGGAAATGAATCTGTTTCACCTTAAAACTTATAATCAACTCTTAATCCAAATTTCAATTCTTGTTTGAATCACAGTTTTCTTGCCAAGTCAGTTTTTTAACCCTTTCCTCTATAGATACACCTTTATGGCATGGGCGAACAGTTTAGATCAAGATCAGCCAGCACACCTGTGCCATCTGATCAACTTCTGGCTTTTTGATTTGTTAGGTTCTTTCTGATCAAAATGCAACCAGTGCAGATCCTGATCAGATGGGATGGTTTTGCCGGCTGATCTGGATCTACACTGGTCGCACATGTGTAAAAATGTGTATATATGGAGGGAAGGGTTATTTAAACAACTTCTAATCCCAACTTCAATTCTTGGTTGAATCACGGTTTTCTTGCCAATTAAGTCAGTTTTTTAAACAACTCCTTGTCTCCACCATGAGAGAATTAATGTTTATTCCAGTTTCTTGCTAAGATAAAACCTTTAACAAATTACCCTTTTTTCCTAGTAATTCTAAGAAATTATAAAGGTAAACTTGCCAATATATTAAGTACACCAGTGGCGTTGTTGTAATTTAAGTATTGAATGGTCCCCATCTTCTACACTATTACCATGACTACACAAACACATTTAGTTTCTTACCATCAACAGTCTAAATGTCAATCACTTAAGTCTTAGAAGTAAATCTCGGCAGGTTCCAAGGAAACCTGTCACTATATATAGCTCAGATGTAAATGGATAGCCAGTTACAACAAATTGTAACATATTAAAGGTGCCTTGTCACATATCAGGATGAAAATATTAAATATCTATGGAATAAAGGGTTAAGAATGCACACTGTTATTCATCTGCCCATGTTGAGCCTTGGTAAAATACTCACCTTGAGTTTTGTGAGCCAGAAGTTTGAATCCAGATTTTTCTATCTGTAGTGATCTTCTTAAATAATATGAAAGTGTATTTCTCTATTATGAACTGTAACAAAATAATTAATGTGTTACTTAGGATTGGAATTGGTTAATTGTAGATTTCAGTCTAGACTACAAAACATTTACTGAGTAAATTAACTTGATCTGTGACATTTTTATGTGCTAAATTCAGCACCTCATTCATTTTATGTAGCATTTTATTTTACCAATTAACAGGTTGGGAACTATTCTGAGATGAGAATTTGGAAGAGAAGAAAAATGAGAGAGGCTTAACCCTTTCCTGTATAGATACAGTCACCTTTATTGCTAGGGCAAACAGTTTAGATCCAGATCAGCCGGCACATCCGTGCCGTCTGATCAGGATCTAAACTGTTCGCTTTTTGATTCATAAGGTTATTTGTGACCAAAATGAGACCAGTGCAGATCCTGATCAGACGGCACGGAAGTGCTGGCTGATCTGGACCTACACTGGTCGCACATGCGTTAAAATGCGTATATATCAAGGAAAGGGTTAAAGCTGCCTATTCACAGTTCAGGGTGGAATACTTCAACGTCTCAGCTGTGGTTTACATAATTGAACTACTGTGCAATACCTATCAATTACTGCACAGAAGCAAATTTTAATGAAATATTTGACTAACAGCTCATTTTAAGACCTGTTGTGAGTGATTTTACTGTGTTAGTAATGCTATAACAACTTCAGCTTTAAATATATTCCCTCATTCAATGACTGAGAATATTACATTGCATTTACTTTTTTCCTCAATTTCTACAGTTTGAATGATAATTTTTTATATTTTAAAACACTTTCTCCTCCAGATATGTGACAAGGCACATTTAAAAAATTACTCCATTTTCTTGATTTTTTTCTCATCAGTTTCAACCTTGTATTATTAAACAGTCATCCAAAACAGCTATACTTATTTTCTTAACAGTTTCAACCTTGAATTATTAAGTCATTTTATACTACTTAACTTATTTTCTAAGCAGTTTCAACTTTGTATTATAAAAAAAATCATTTTAAACTTCTCTACCTACTTAACTTATATTTATCAGTTTCAACCTTGTAATATTAAATAGTCATTTTATACTACTCTACTAGACTTATTTTTTTAACAGTTTCAACCTTCTATTATTAAATAGTCATTTTATACTACTCTACGTACTAGACTTACTTTTATCAGTTTCAACCTTGTATTATTAAATAATCATTTTATACTACTCTACTAGTCTTATTTTTTAACAGTTTCAACCTTCTATTATTAAATAGTCATTTTATACTACTCTACTAGACTTATTTTTTTAACAGTTTCAACCTTCTATTATTAAATAGTCATTTTATACTACTCTACGTACTAGACTTACTTTTATCAGTTTCAACCTTGTATTATTAAATAATCATTTTATACTACTCTACTAGTCTTATTTTTTAACAGTTTCAACCTTCTATTATTAAATAGTCATTTTATACTACTCTACTAGACTTATTTTCTTAGCAGTTTCAACCTTGTACTATTAAAAAGTAATATTATACTACTCTACTAAACTTATTTTCTTAGCAGTTTAAACCTTTATTATTAAAGTCATTCTGTACTACTTCACTAAAATTATTTTCTTTGTATTATTAAACAGTCATTTTAACAGGGTGGCTATACCACGTGACTTTTTGTATGTCATGCACACACACGGTGCATAGAATTACCGAATGCGACCGAAAATACCAAAAAATACCGAATGCGACCAAAAATACCGAATGTGACATAAGAAATACCGAATGCGACTTCAGTAAGACGTTAAATGCGTGTCAAGAAATATAAAATAACATGTAAATAATGAAATTTTAACTCTTTTTGAGTTTAAACACGGACAGCAGCAACAACAACAAAATTTAATGACAAAACCGAATGCGACTGAAAACTACTACATTTAACTAAAATACCGAATGTCAATCCAGATATATGTTATTTACTTGTTAAGAAATATAATGTTGATAGCGTAATAATAATTCTTTTTCAGTTTAAATACAGACAACATCAACGGACCGAATGCGACAGAAAAACACAAAATGTGACTGAAAATACCGAATGCGATTTCAGAGAGACGTTAGGAACGTGTCAAGATATGAAGAAATAAAATATATTAACTATCAAGAAATATAAAAAAAACTTATCAATTACGAAATTATAATTCTTTTTTAGTTTAAACACGTACAACAATAACAATAAAATGACAAATACCGAATGCGGCTGAAAACCACCAAATTTAACTAAAAATACCGAATGCGACTTCAGTAAGACGTTTATAACGTGTCAAGAAATGAAAATAAAATATATTAACAAGATAGAAACAGAAACAGTCTCTGTCACATTAAATGTTTTTCGTATCTTACGATGAGTAAAAATGTATAATATAAATTAAAAAATCGGGGTATTCTTTCTAACACTGAAAACCGCGTCAAATTTGATAGAATTGTTAATTTCGGAGTACCAATTTTGTTTACAGGCGTCAAAGATTCGTTTCTTTAAAATATCAAACGGAATGTCTGTTGCGCTTTTAATGTTCCAAACATATGAGAATCCATGAGAATCTAGAATGTTTTTGATTTGATATGCCCAATTGTTTCCGTTATAATTCCTGTTTGCATCAACATCGCGTTTTAACATTGAATTAATATTTTTAACTAATGAGTTATTATCTTTATCAAGAAATTTAAGCCAGAATTTAAGCATATGATCTGATATTCACCTGGGTACGGAAAGATTTTTTTGTTTTAACCCGCATTATAAAATTGAAATAAATATATCATCGCCCGTTCACATTATGAACTGATAAAATATTGTTGATTTACCAACGGTTCGGTGTCAATTAAAATCTTTGGAGTTCCTGTTTATTGGGGGCGCTGACATGATTACCCGCTGCAGCTCGTTAATCTAATTACTACTGTGGTGCACTAGATAATTAAATCAATGTCGTTTGTTGTATATTGGATGATGATGTTATATACCCATGTTGTATATACCTGGGAAAATGTTTAGTATTATTTTTTTACGAAAATATCCGAATAAGAAGTTTATTGTTTCTTGTAATTTGTAAAGGTTATTAATATGGTGATCGGTTTGGAATGTCCGGTCATTAGCATGATTATTTTATCTCACAATTCCATGGATTCCAGATTACTATTTGTTGAATTGGTCTGTCACAAAAAAACTCTAAGGTAAAATTGTTATTGTTTTCATAAATTGTTTGATGATAATAAATGATATGTTTTTGAAACCTATACTTTAATATATTAAGTTATATGAAACAGGAATCTTTATCTTTGATAAAGATTCCTGTATGAAACAATAAAAATATGTTAGTCCTGATTAAATTGGTTTAGTAATACAGACTGAGTTTTGTCGTGTTTTGTTGTTGTTATTTTCATTTTCAGTTTGAATTCCTACCAGCAGCAGACACGGACACGCCTGATGTATGACAGAGGAGCAAGTGTTCCATAAAATGTTTTGATGTTTCGGTTCCTTAACAAAGTCCAAACATATTTTATTTAATGAATCCGTTATAAAGAATTATGATTATAATTAATAATACCCGGTATTTACTTTTATCGTAAACGATCAATTGATATATCAGAATCGCGCGGTCAAACCGTTGAACTTTGTCCGCATTAAAAAGCAAATATGAATAATGTTTCGCTATAATTTCGCTACTAAACATGTTAATTAATATCTTTTTACACGTTAAACGTTATTAACATCATTCTAGTCGCATTCGGTATTTCTTATGTCACATTCGTTATTTTTCGGTCGCATTCGGTATTTTTCGGCCGCATTCGGTATTTTTTGGTAATTTCGGTCGCATTCGGTAATTCTATGTACCCGCACAAACAGAATCACTTGCTTCAGGTAGGTTTTTTTGCTTATTTCTAATTAATTTCTGGACCGATTTTTATCAGATAAAGAGCACCGTACTCCTGGTAAAAAGCATTACCATCGCCATTTACGTCCAATATCAATCGGCTGCCATTTTGTCAAACATTCAAAGACAAATTCACAATTTCAAACAAAATTTGTCTTTGAATGTTTTTGAAAATGGCAGCTGATTGATACTGAACGTTAAATGTTGATGAAAATGCATTTTAACAGTGCTCTTTATCTGAAACAGGATTATCATCCTTGTTGTCTCAAATGGCTTTGTTCATGCAGATGATATACTCCAAGTATGAATTGAATAGGACAAGTACTTTCAAAGTTTTGGCAACATTAAGTTTCATGTTAAAGTTGGGGGACTACTGGCCGACACATCCACCAATTAAACTGCCGCTGCCAGACAATAGGATCCACATGCCTCTACCTGCTATCACAGGTGACACAAAAATAATACAGGTTCACCTTCACGACTGTCATCAAAGTTAATGTACAAAACTAAACAATTTTCAATATTTTTAAAGTATTATGTAATGCACACTTCACAATGATGTGTGGTTAATTTTGTGCTCAGTATAATTCGAGTTGTGTTGATACAAATTAACTTACTGTTTAATTAATGAAAAGCCTCACATACTTGTAAAGTATAAAATTAATCATAACTGAAGTAGCAATGTTGACAAGAAAAGTTGTTTGATTCATTGATTAGTTTGTATAACTTGATTCCCAGTGGACACTTTTTATTATAAATATTACAGTAACATCAACAGGCACTGTTGTCAAGTGCTGTAAGGTCGAATCTTTCTTTCGATGAAGAAAGGATGGGACTTTTTGAACCTAATATGTCTTGAATGATGTATGCTGATATAGCAATAATCACAAATCGTGGATTTAAGGGATGGAACTATCAGCAATATGTCTTGAATGATGTAGGCCAAAAATATGGCAAGATTATCACAAATCGTGGATTTAAGATTGGAACAATCTGAGCCCAATATGTCTTGAATGATGTAAAAGATATATCAGTTAATTTCTCAGGGATCAAATTTCATCAAAAATCATAAACAACATTTTTGCTGGCATAAATTCATGTTTATGTACTTTTCTCATAATAATAGATATTTGGTGGTTTGATTTTGCAAGGTTTGATTTTGCACATGTTCCCACCCCCCAGATAAAAGCCCCCCCCCCCCCCCAGCTCCATGTCATTTTTAAAAGGACAAAAACAACAGTTAATCCATATTTATTATCCAATGTCTACTATAAGGACAATAATAATTACATTAATTAATATAAATAATAAGCCCCCACCCCAGCCCACCCGCAACTTCCTCTTCAGAAAATGTAATGCCCAGCAGTGTAATTCAAAAGGAATTGTACAGTAAGATTCCTAAAACTGACATGACAGAAATGGCACAAAATGTGATGTCATTGTCATTCCTTTCAACCCTTCACTCCATAAGATAGCTGTTATCCACAGGTGAACAGTGTAGATCCAGGGTTGAAGGTTATAAAGCTGAGATTGGAAACCAGTCTCAAATCTCAAGCATCTGATTGGCTGAAATGGCGACTGGTCGCCATTTCAGCCAATCAGATGCTTGAGATTTGAGACTGGTTTCCATGCTCAGTTTTATAACCTTGGGCACAGATCAGTTATCACAATCATCCATGCCATATGATTTAGAGATACTGTTCACCTTAAGATTCAAAAGATGACATGAATTAATTGTAGGACTAATTAATTGCATACAAACAAGATAACAATTTACTAGAACTTTAATTCAATAAATAAATTTGCAATTTACAAATTAATCCCCCCCCCCCCCCCCCCCCCCCCCGCAAAGTCTTGGGACACCCTTAATATTGGGACACATTTATTTTTCCTTGAATTAATAACTTTTTGTGTCTGTTTATGAAACATTTAGTATGGGTATTTTTCTGTGTCCCTATATTTTTGGACACTTTCAGAAACAGTATTTTTGTGTCCTAAATTTGGGGGAAATGTGGTCAATAATTATATAAGTCAGTTCATGTTTTTCTCCAAGTTTTAAGATCAAGATTTCAGATTCTGCACTAAGTTTGCAATTTGTATTAGAACTTCACTAACACAGAGTTTTTAATTGAACACTAAGGCTTTAAGAAGAAAATAAATTTGAATAAAGAGTTTCTTTGTACTGCTGCCCCTTCCTTTTCAAACAACTTATGCACTTTAATAATAACAGCAGATTGATTACGGTATGTTGAGCTGCCCTTCAAAAACAATAACTTTGCATTCCTGAAATATGTTTTCAATAATTATGCAAGCTAGGGTGGTGTTTTTCTTTAAGATTTTTGATGCTGCTGCATTGTTTTCTCTTAATTAATATGACTTGTATTTACAATAAAAATTCACTTGATGATGAAAGATATGGAACAATAAGGATTTAAGAAGAAAATAAATTTGAATAATATTTTTTTTTAACTTGAGCCTTCCTCTTCATACAATTTACACACAATGTTCATGGCAGCAGATTGTAACATTTTATTATATATTTTTTTATTTTATTTTATTTATTAACCCAGGCATCCACTGTATTTATTCAAGTTATTTTTTGATCTCTTTGTTGTCAAAAACTCAGTATTTTTTATAATACAGGTAAGGTAACAGCCAGAGTGAGGTGGGTGTCAGTATCAGGCCAATTAACAGATGTATCGTATCTGTGAAACGATAATGAGGTGAAATAAAACAATTAACCCACATTAATTAATCTGTTTGATTAAAATTTATTCTCATCAAAACTGTTTAATCTTTTTTTTTAGATTTTAAGGACTGACTCAGGTGTGAAAACGTCCCAATTAAGCGACCGGTTTACAGATGGCAAGACAGTGTTCTTCATCAGAAACCATACCAAGAAATATTAACAGGTAGTCAATTTACATAATTAACATTGCATGAAATTTATAAAATACTGAATTTTACTGACATAAGAATAAACATTTAATATTTACACAAAATATTTTCATTGTTTCATAGGGCAATGTACAATGGTCTTTCTGTATTATGTCCCATGATTATGTCATGCCATGTTTTTAGACAATATTGATGCATGCATACAAATCACCAACACCCAATATATTGGGACAAACAAAAAATTATTATTTTTAACTGTCCCAAGCGTTAGAATGATTACAGTAAGTTCTGTAAAGATAATGACACTTTTAAATAATGTATTTGATATTACAAACTATTAATAAACTTGTGTTCTCTTTAAAAAACAAGAGTGCCAAACTGACACAAAATACGCCCGTCAAAATGCTGATCATCAAAGTTGCGTAACGATCCGATGAAAATTATTCGACTTGGAGAGCAGGTACCGCTAATTCAGTTTTTGGACAATTCAAGGGCCATAATTCAGGAGTGCCTGGAGGGATTTGGCAGGTTATAGAACTTGGTCGAGACATTATGCCCACCGACATATTCACCAAGTTTGATAAAGACCGGATGAAAACTCTTTGACTTAGAGAGCGGAAACAGTAATTTTGGACAATTCAAGGGCCATAATTCAGGAGTGCATGGGGGGATTTGGCTGGTTATAGAACTTGGTCGAGATATTATGCCCACCAACATATTCACCAAGTTTGATAAAGACCGGATGAAAACTCTTTGACTTAGAGAGCGGAAACAGTAATTTTGGACAATTCAAGGACCATAATTCAGGAGTGCCTGGGGGGATTTGGCTGGTTATAAAACTTGGTTGAGATATTATGCCCACCAACATATTCACCAAGTTTGATAAAGACAGGATGAAAACTCTTTGACTTAGAGAGCGGAAACAGTAATTTTGGACAATTCAAGGACCATAATTCAGGAGTGCCTGGGGGGATTTGGCTGGTTATAGAACTTGGTCCAGATATTATGCCCATCAACATATTCACCAAGTTTGATAAAGACAGGACAAAAACTCTTTGACTTGGAGAGCGGAAACCCAAATTTTGGACAATTAAAGGGCCATAATTCAGGAGTGCCTGGGGGGATTTGGCTGGTTATAGAACTTGGTCGAGACATTATGCACACCAACATATTCACCAAGTTTGATAAAGACCTGATGAAAACTCTTTGACTTAGAGAGAGGAAACCCTGTGGACGCCGCCCGCCCGCCCGCCGCAGGTGTTCTCATAATACGTCCCGTTTTTCAAACGGGCGTATAAAAAGCAAAACAATGAAGTTCATGATAATTAACTGTTGTTGCCAAACAAACAGAATTGTGACCTTAAATTTAGCATTTAGCCACTTAAGCCTCCCTAATTCTCTCTTCACAAATCAACAGGTGCACCTACTCAATTACCACATTTCAACTGGAACATAATATTTTGATCTGCCCATCTTCCTGCTGATGATTATATTTCCAGAAAAATTGGTAAGTTAAAATAACAAAAATATCTTCAATCTTTAATGATAACCATCCCCCAATTAATTCTTAAAATAAGATTTTCATTTCACTGAAAATTTCGTTAAATTATTCAACAGTACACAGTCATAGTTATACCTTCTATTTGGCATCAATTAAATATTAAGGCTCCAATTTCTTTCAGTATCCTCACCTGAAAATGGCTTTTTTTCTGGTTAATATAACACCTTACCCTTAAGTGTGTAAATCCATGCCAAAAAACACCTTGAAAGTAGTTGAATATTAATACTCCCATTTATTTCAATATCCTCATAATTATGAAATGCCTTTTTTTCCAGTTGACACACATTCATAATTATAACACCTTACCCTCATGAATGGTAATCCACATAAAAAACCTTAAAAAGTAATTAAAAAATCACAGTAAAACTGAAACAATAAGCGATAATCCCCCGATAGATACCTCCACTGTTGCCAACATTGGCAGAACACAATGTCATACTAGTCTCCGCATGATGGTAATTGTCTCTCTCAACGAGTGAATGCTGCTTCCGATTCTCTGCTTTTCAAATAATTACTGTTTTCATTAAAGCACAAACACATTATGAAAATTAATCAGAAAAAATGATAAATGTTTTTGATGTCTTTGGTGAGTAGCAGATTAAGGGGTGTTACAAAAATTTTCAGAAAAAAAAGAAGATGTTTTTGATGTCTATGGTGAGTAGCAGATTTAGGGGTGTTACAAAATTAATCAGAAAATAATAATAAATGCTTTTGATGTCTATGGTGAGTAGCAGATCGAGGGGTGTTACAAAATTAGTCAGAAAAAAAAGATAAAATATGCTTTTTATGTCTATGGTGAGTAGCAGATGGAGGGTTGTTACAAAATTAATCAGAAAAAAGTTATGAATGTTTATGAACTCTATGGTGAGTAACAGATTTAGGGGTGTTGCAAAATTGTTTTTTTTACAATCATCAAATACCTAAATACTGCATACCAATCCATATACAAAGAGACAGGGTCTGACACATGATTTCTAGAAAGGGTGTTTGTTTGGGGCAGACTTACTGTAGTTAAAATGATAATTTCCAACATTCTTTTAAAACCACATAAAAATTGAATATCGCTGCCTAAAAAAGGGGATTCAAGAAACCCCAATGAACCCTCTCTATAACCCTCCTGTAAACAGGCATACCCATTTCATGCATTGCACATGCAATTGTTACTACAAATTTCGATTTTAGTAAGATTTTGGCTTGCAACTAAAACATGAAACGCATCGCACAGTGATTGATATTTCCGGAAAGTTTAACTGACAGAACTCTGTTCATAGCAAGTCATGCATTCAGACTGCTTTACTTTAAGCCGCACCTTCTTTTATTGCTTCAGTGCCACATTTAAAGCTCTAAAAATAAAAATTTTCAGTTCAACATCCGCAAGGAGAATAAGTTCACAGCAACAATAATGAGATTGACAGCTACACCTAATTCGGAAGTAAAATGCAGTGTCTTCTGATTTGAACGGCAGTTCTAACAGTCGTCAAATTACAAAAAACATGATCTGTGTCTTGTGAAGTGTTGCAGTGCAACAAATGTTTACTGAGGCCCTTCACCGAGTCACTATCTCAATGAAATCAAAATTTGTAGTAAGAACGAGAAAGCATGTGTGTCACTGCAGGATTCTCCGTGACATTAAAGATCAACCAAAACTGACCAAGGTTAACCCATTATTCCATAGGATACATCTTTACTGCATTGGCAAACAGTGTAGATCTTGATCGGCTGGCATATTGTTAATTGCCATCAGATCAGGTTCTACAAGGTTGTTTTTAGATTCATGAAGTTATTTCTGACCAAAATGTGACATGTGCAGATCCAGATCAGATGGCATTGATATAATGGCTGGTCTGGATCTAAACTGATCGCACATATGTTAAAACTTGTATAGATGGAGTAAAGGGTTAAATCTGCATGTAACTTACAGGGAATAAAATATCTTTAATCATGCAATTGAACTTGTGCATCCCTGTTTCCAGTCGGAAATTTATCAGAACAAAAAAATCTGCTGATCCAGACTGACAGGGAAATAGCGAAGACAAAGTCAAACATTTATTAAATGTGATCAGCACTTAGGCTGTTTTAACCCTTTCCTCCATATATACGCATTTTTACACATGTGCGACAAATGTAGATCCAGATAAGCCAGCACATTGGTGCCATCTGATCAGGATCTCCACTGGTCACATTTTAGTCAGAAATAACCTTATGAATCAAAAAGCGAACAGTTTAGATCAGATGGCACGGATGTGTTGGCTGATCTGGATCTAAACTGTTGGCCCACACAATAAAGGTGTATCTATGGAGGAAAGGGTTAAAGTATCAGATTATGAAAACAGGATTTTAAGAACTTGTTTAACATTACAGAGAATTTCAAGACGAACTTTAACAACCCATTCTTGTTTTTCATTATAAAGGATTTCAAGACTGACTTTAGCAACCACATCGTTTTTGGTTTAATATACTTTCAAAAGAAACTTTGACAATCTATTCTTTTTCTTTTCATTATAAGGGATTTCAAGACAACATTTCACAACTCACAGTTCACAACCCAATTGTTTTTCACTTCAAGACAAACTTTAACTATTCATTTATTAAAAAAGATGTCAAAACAATATTTTACTATACAATTGTTTTTCATTACATAGAATTTCAAGACTAACTTTAACAATCTGTTCTTGGTTTTCATAAAAGGGATTTCTAGACAATCCTTCACAACCCAATGTTTTTTCATTACATATAATTTCAAGACAAACTTTAACAATCTTCAATGTATTCTTGGTTTTCATCATAAAGGATTTTTCATCATCAAGGATTTTAAGACATTACTTCATGACCCAATTGTTTTTCATTACATAGAAATTTAAGACAAATTAAACAATGTATTCTTGTTCTTCATTTAAAAGGATTTCAAGGCAATCCTTCACAACCCAAATGTTTTTCATTTCATAGAATTTCAAGATAAACTAACAATCTACAATATATTCTTATTTTCCCTAAGGATTTCAAGACAAACCTTCACAATCCAATTGTTTTCATTACAATGAATTTCAAGACAAACAAGCAATCCATTCAAGTTTTTCATTATTAATGATTTCAAAACAATCTGTAACAAATTACCTTTTTCATTACAATGGATTTCATGACAAAATTCAGCAATCCAAATGTTTTTCATTACAAAGTACATCAGGACAAACTTTAGCATTCCAAATGTTTTTCATTACAAAAGATTTGATGACAAAATTTAGCAATCCAAATCTGTTTTCATAATACAATGGATTTCATTACAAAATTTAGCTATCCAAATGTTTTTCATCACAAAGAAGTTCAAGAAAAAAATTATCAACCTAAGTGACAATTTTTCACCACCCATTAAGCACAATAAATTATTTATTCAATACCTATTTGTAAACTTCCATGAACAATAATGGTGCCAATGGAGTAATATGAAATGCATAATAGAACTTTCATGGTTATGGATTATGTTTATATATTTATCCACAGAATTTGCGTTCATTCATAAAGAAATGACTTAAAAATTGACAAGTATTCCATGTCCTGTTATTGTTAGTAAGGCACTAATTCAATGCACAATAACTCATGCCATCTAATCTGGATCTGCACTGGTCGCATTTTAGTCACACAAAAAAACAATAAATAAAAAAGAAAACTCTGAGTAGAGTCTGATCTAATGGCATGGATGTGATAAAGGCCTCTTGTGTAGTAAATGTACATTTTATGCATTTGGTGTGTGATGCTGGTGATTTCAGAAAAGTTTTATTTTCAATGTAAAATCTACATAGGAACATCAAGGAATTTTTTCTTGGTAAGAAGTGTACATAAATATTTTCATAAAACAATTTGTTTCTTGGTAAAATGTGCACGTAAATATTTCCACAAAACTGTTTTTTCTTGATAAAAACTGCACATAAATATTTCCACAAAATCGCTTAACATCAGCAACAGATTTGTTCCATCAGCAACAAGCTTTTCATCAAGAAGGATACTTATTCTATTATTGATCAGTCTTGCATGGTTCCGATTGTAAATATAGATATATCCGTAGATAGAAGTGATCTACATCTATCCTACCATTCACGCAGACAATTATTTGCCACATTATCTTAGAACATCTCCAACAAATCCAACGGAATTATGTCAAGTTTGCCCAAGCATATTCTATGCACAGCCAGCAATTGTTAAGGTATTTCATTTTAAGCGAGGTGGGTGGGGTACATTTTCGAAACATTTTCAACAAGATCACATTGGCATCATCTGTTACGGTCAGGCATTTCTGTGTCATTGTGAACATAAAAGAAATCAAATAAAAGTTTAGTTAATGATTGGAAAGTGAAATTATTGAACGTACATAAATGATTGATATGATAATGATACAGAAAACCTTTTTTTTTCAAAAGATGGTCACTTTGAACTTTATAACTTCAAATAAACAGGTGACAACTACTCACACCTTAAGCAATCTGAGGCACGCCACGGGAAAATGTACCTTCGGTCATTTTTTGTGTCATTTTTGTTGTTACTATATTTAGAAAGAACTTTCAAATTTCTATGACAGTCCACACTCGTTGTGTCAGACTCGGTTAAGTCGAAACATCGGTTATCTCGAATTAATTTTACGGTCCCGTCATAATGTGTTCTTATTACATATAATATTACGCCGCTTAACTCGAATTCGACTTAAACAATGTTTTCATAAGTCGAAGTAAATTTAGAACCCGACAACTTAAATATGCTATATAAAATCATCGGATAAGTCGAAGTGTGAAACTTGCCGCGGTCGAACAAAGCGCGCGGCGTCTTCAAAGAGAGAACTTGTCGGCAAACAAGATACCATTATAATATTATACAATTATTTACTTATTAGCTGGGAAATATGCTGTGATATTGACCTAAAAATCGTTATTGACCGAGGCGATAGCGGAGGTCAATAACGATTTTTGCGGTCAATATCAACAGCATATTTCCCAGCTAATAAGTAAATAACTGTTTTATTACATGAACTATAAATAGTTATGTTTTAGAAATCTTCAATTAAGACTAATTTCAAGTGGACTCCGTGCGGCTTATCAAGCTAATTTGAACGATAAATGGCGCGAAATATAACGTCAACGGTAACGCTACGTAAATGACGTCATTAAAATAACTATTATTACCTGAACTATAAATAATATAAAAGATGGAAACTTTCGCATTCTATTTATAGACAGGTCAATATCAGCGAAAGCGGGTCAATATCTAGATTTATTGACTCGGTTATTTTGGGGGTGTGACCAATCGCGTTGCGTCTATTTATAGTTCATGTAATAATTAAGAATAATTAACGATTATCACCTGTTCAGTAAAATATTCGCTTATTTAATGCTTTCGGAAGTAAAATATTAGGATTCGTAAAAACAATTAATTTCACTTTTTAAACAACTACATTTAATTACAATAATCATGACATTGTGACAACCAGGCCAATAAAATATGAGTTCATCCGTTTAGGACAACAATGCAAAAACATGATCCAAACGTAATCAGTTCTCCCCCTACAAGACTGAAGCATAATAAAGCTCCAAATTAACGATTATGGGGTGAATATTAATTTGAATTAGTTAACGTAATAAAAAAATAACGAAAGACGACTTGAACACTCAGAGTGAAGACGACGACGATGTTACACAAACTCTGAAACTTAATGATGATGGTTTGCTAACATGTAATAAATATAATCAAGCTAATATACTTTTTCTGCTCTGTTTTGATAAACTAATTGATCAATTGAAATGTTCATAACGAGTATACTAGCACTCACAATCATGTTAGCATTAGAAACATATAGGTATGATATTTGTGCATTGGCGCCAATTCGGATGTGTCGAACTTCGGATATCTCGAATTAAAATGTAAGGTCCCGACGATTTCGACACAACGAGTGTGGACTGTATTTTCTCATAACAAAACAGTGATTTTGTTACACATTTTGACAATAAAATGGTATTTTTACCGTGAATTGCCTAATAATTAATGTCGTCTGCTCAACTTTATGACGTCATTTCAAGGATTGACGTCAACGGCCCGAAGATACCTCTTGTGGCGTGCCTCATCTATAGACAACCTTTTCCCGTGGCGTGCCTGATCTATAGACAAAGTTTGGTGACTATCAAGTCACAAATTTCTTCAATTCATAATCAGAAACCACTTTTCAACTGAAGGTCTTAGTGAGATGTTCACCTTTGTCTTTCTGACCCTAACACAAATTGGACACACCTTAACCTACCTTTGGTGAATGTAGTTTACACCTTATCTTCAGTTATCAACTAGACATTAATTTTCAATTGCAGGTAAGTGCAGGACTTTTTGGGGGTCTGAGTTTTAAAGATGATATTCAGTTATGTTCCCAATGGCAAAACATTTATTGTTTCCCAATTAGAAAAGAAAAATTCCCAGTTAAACAATACAAAAATTTCTGACAAAAACCCCCATTTACATGTGTTGTTTCATTAATAAAATATTAAAGCTTCTTAGTTACCGGTAATCTGATAAATCAGGCATCATTTGTTTCTTTGACGACTGTATGTTAAATAGTTCTTCAGTTATTATTCAGAATTTCAATTTTTAACTAAAAGTTGCTGTGACCTTTATCATTGACACTGTGTTTATAGTCCCTCCACAGCTGTCATTTGCAAATTATGAATAATAATAATAATAATAATAATAATAACGGTCTGTAGAATAATAAGTGTTTGTTAAAGGGGAGCAGCAACCATTCCTCAAACTTGCATGCTACTCCTATTCCAAGCCACTTGTATAAGCTCCAGATACATAAACATCTAAAATAATTCTGCCTGGTTTTCATCAAATTAAACAAAAATTCAACAAACCTTCATCAATTTCGAGACATTTTGTGTAAGGTTGTACTTTACAGAAATCCTGCAAAATGAGATTATTGGAAATGCGGAGTCAAATTATTCTGTTAAACTTAGATTTCTATCTGGAGGGAAGAGTATTTCGTAAAACAAAAATCTGAAAGCTTGTTAAAATTTAACCCTTTCCTGTACAGACACACCTTAATTGCTAGGGTGAACAGTTTAGATCCAGATCAGCTAGCACATCCGTGCCATCTGATCAGGATCTAAACTGTTCGCTTTTAGATTCATTATGTTATTTCTGACCAAAATGCGACCAATGCAGATCCTGATCAAACGGCACGGATGTGCCAGCTGATCTGGATCTACACTGGTCGCACATGCATAAAAATGCGTATCTATACAGGAAAGGGGAAATTCTCATCAAAATTTTGAGAACAAATAAAACAAAACAAGTATACCTTACTACACTCAACAAAAATAATTATGGGTTACACACATTTATGTTATGCTAGAGACAAAACATTGTAATTATATCTATAGAGCTTGTGTTTTTTTTTTTTACTTTAATCGCAACTGGATCATAAACTCAAATTTGAAAAAGTTAAGACTTTATTCTAAAAATACACTCATTACATGGACACACACACACCTGAAGGAATACCTAATTTTACAGTTTGTATATAACTTTGTTAACACACCTCCAAATATGTGACGTCGGCTGCGAAAACCAGGCCAATTGCGCAAATGACGTCATGTGAGAAAACGCGCTTATTCGTCGAACGACGTCGAAATAAAACTTCAATTAAGAGGCGTCTTCTTCTGCGTGACAAATCATAGTAAAATAATTGTTTTCTCAATTTAAAACTGTTTGATTTTCGGTAATTGATACATGTTGAAAGGTAAACCCAACTCTAATATATTTTATGCTTGTCAAAGTATGAATTATCTTCTAGATTTTTTCTTAAACAAAATGACGCCGATAGTCGGGGTCTCCCCCTGGAAATAGTTTCCTCAACTAAAATCACTTTTCCCCTTGTAAAGTGTAAATTTTTATTTAAAAAGTAAACATATGCTTAATTTTTAGTATAATTTTATATATTTAATCTAAAATCTGCACATTTTTAATGAATTTCTGTTAGAAACTATGTATATACGATGACGACAAGTCTTTCTAAATTTAGACTCTCTTTGTCACAGACATTGTATTCTAGTCATGATATTTAAAGATTTGTGTTATTACTGCATCACTGAACAGTTTACTGCAGCTAAAATGACACGTACAAACAATCAGGTAGATCAAAGGTTTTTATGGCAAAGCCGAATAAAAACGCTCAATCGACATCCTGTTTTAAGTTCCGTTTAATTTTAAGGCGTGAATAAACAGCATATTTTCATATTTTTGTAAGGAATGAACAAATATATATATGAATGAACTATATCGGTATTTGAAATAAGTTAACTTGTTTTTTTTTAATTATGCGGATTATAAATGTAATAATTAAAAAGAAACTTTTAAAAAATCTGGATTTTTTAAGAACTAACATCACCATCGCAGAAATTATTTTTTCCTCTATTTTCACAAAATCTTTTTTTCACGAAACGGTTGTGCATTTGTGATACGTTATTTAATGCTTGATCGTGCAAGATTATGCAAGATGATTTAAGGTGTTAATTTTGTAATTGCTAGACAAAAAAGGAAAAAATGACATTTCTCAAACGGCAAAATGAAGTTCGATCTGAAACTTTGCACAAATCAATATTATTAATGTATGTATAATTTACACACGTTAAACATGATACATTAATAACATTGATTTGTGCAGAGTTTAATTGAACTGCGATTGTTTGTCCGAAGGCTTGATAATCTTGTTGTTTTGTTTTTTTTATTAAATTCAATTTACTATGAAAAGAAAGAAAAAACAAGTATTACGGCAGAGTGCCGTATGTATAACTAACCCCATGAGTTGCGGTACGCATTCTCAAGCACGCTGTACCGATTTTTCTGATGCTCTGCGCTGCGGTCAAATCCTACATTAGTAAGTTTTTGACCGCATTTTTGTTATTATTTTGCGACCCTTAGATTTTGACCAAGCCAAAAAAAAAATAATTTTTAGCTGCCCAAAAGCATAGAAGATATTTGTTTGTTTCAGTGAAATATCTATTTTATTTCACGTGTGAACTCCAGAACTGATCATTTCACGAGTGGTGTAAGCAAGAGAGAAATTACGAGTTTCTGGTGTTCACAAGTGAAATAAAATCGGTATTTCATTGAACACAAACAAATTTCTTTTTATTTTTTAATTCTTTTTTTTGACATAGAAATAAGCAAAGAACTGGAAACTCAAGTTTCTTCTCCTTGTGGAGGGCCCCATATAATAGCCGCTTAACTTTAATCACAACTGATGAAGCAATAAAAAATTAGTTCTGAAATTTATATCAGATTTAAGTCCCAAGGGACAGACGATTTACTTCGAAATATCGCGAACTTCCATAATGCCGTTCGTGTTTAAGAAACTAACGATGTCCATTTATTACGGTACATAAAAAAGTATGTTGTCAAGTTTGCCCAATAAAACAAGATAAGTATTTTATAATTATTTTATTACTTATTTCAATTTTCGTGATTTTATAAATAAAGATCACTGAAGAAACGACATTTTTATAAGTTTTAACAATTGTACGAACATAAAACATTACTACTCGGAATAGAAAATGTTGTTTTCCGAAAGTTAACAACTCCAAATGTTTGTTTGAGGCAAATCACTCTAATTGTTTGCTTCACAAACATATCATTACAGTGACGTGCAACTAACAACTCTTTTTGACATGTTGGCGATAAACAAAACACTCTAATTACCTTAAGTAGCTTGGGTGAGTCTATTGTATTCCATATTCTATGTTCATATATATTAAGAGCAGTAGTTTTATGTTTGCCCAGATAATGAATCGCAGACATAAAGGAATGCTGAAACCACTAATTATCGTTTTTATCTTACTAAAATTTCTAAAACAGCAAACAAAGGTTACTTAGCTGTTTTACTTAAATAAACATATCAAAGGAAATGTTTAGTAATATTCCCATTGGATTTTTGTATTGATGTTTTATGCATATACATGTACGGTAGTTACTGTTTTTGGTTGCCATGGTAACTAAATAACTTAATTGATTCTTTACATTTAACAAAAACAGCTAAATACTTAAATACATTGAATACGCATACTTACCTATCTTTTGTATTATATAAGAAACAGGATTTGTAACTCCAGATGTTACGTGTCTGATGAATTGTTATACAAAGAATGTTGGTGTGGTGGTATTGGAATGCCACTTTTTCAGGTACTATTTAATTTTTTTCTATTGCGAGCCCCTAAAAACTGTACACTTACTTAAATTTTACGAACTTGTGCTAATAAAGAATTGAACAACATGTTTAAATCGGTTATGGTTGATTTTTGTGTGTTTTTAATGGGAAATTATATATATTCCTGGTTGCCATGCTAACCATGTTAAGCATTGACATAAAATATGGCTGCAAGTAAAAACAATTTTTAATCTGTGTAAAGTAAAAAAGATTATACTTATCACACTAAATATAAGATGAGCATAATTATGAATGTATGTCTTATTTTACTTTTGATAAGATCCCCAAACAAGAGCCGTCAGAGACGGGTTATGCTCCCCAACGCCGCTTTGTCACAAATACTTTTTTGTTAGAACAGGAAGAATTTGTAAGAAAGATATTGTATTTGAAAGTTTCCTTTACGATTCAAACAGAAAGCATTTTACAATATTGTACAAAAATAAGACAAAAAAAATGAGAAATTTCAAAGGGCACTAACTCAAAAATGAATAAAGCAAGAGTTATGGTTCTTGTGCATTGCACTGCTCCGCATTGAGATCATTCTACTTATGAAGTTTCAAGTTCAGAAACTTTTATACTTTGTGAGATATGCACCAGATAAAACTAAGTAAGAGAAATTTCAAAGGGAAATAAATAAAAAATCAATAATGCAAGATTTATGGTTCTTGTGCACTGCACTGCGCCTCATTGAGATCTATCTACTTATGAAGTTTCAACTTCCTAACTCTTATACTTTGTGAGATATGCCCCGGACAAAAAGTAAGTATGGTAAATTTCAAAGGGCATTAACTCTATAATGAATAAAGCAAGAGTTATGGTTCTTGTGTGCTGCACTGCTCCTCAATGAATTCATTCTACTTATGAAGTTTCAAGTTCATAACTCTTATACTTTGTGTGATATGCCCTGGACAAAAAATAAGTAAGAGAAATTTCAAAGGGCAATAAATCAAAAATCAATAAAAGCAAGAGTTATGGTTCTTATGCACTGCACTGCTCATCATTGAGATCTATCTACTTATGAAGTTTCAACTTCATAACTCTTATACTTTGTGAGATATGCCCCGGACAAAAAGGAAGTATGAAAAATTTCAAAGGGCAATAACTCAAAAATGAATAAAGCAAGAGTTATGGTTCTTGTGCACTGCACTGCTCCTCCCTGAGATCTATCTAGTTATGAAGGTTCAACTTCATAACTCTTATACCTTGTGAGATATGCCCCAGACAAAAAGTAAGTATGAGAAATTTGAAAGGGCAATAACTCAAAAATGAATAAAGCAAGAGTTATGGTTCTTATGCACTGCACTGCTCCTCATTGAGATCTATCTACTTATGAAGTTTCAACTTCATAACTCTTATACTTTGTGAAATATGCCCCGGACAAAAAGTAAGTATGAGAAATTTCAAAGGGCAATAACTCAAAAATGAATAAAGCAAGAGTTATGGTTCTTGTGCACTGCACTGCTCCTCATTGAGATCTATCTATTTATGAAGTTTCAACTTCATAACTCTTATACTTTGTGAGATATGCCCCGGACAAAAAGTAAGTATGAGAAATTTCAAAGGGCAATAACTCAAAAATGAATAAAGCAAGAGTTATGGTTCTTGTGCCTGCACTGCTCCTCATTGAGATCTATCTACTTATGAAGTTTCAACTTCATAACTCTTAGACTTTGGGAGATATGCCCCGGACAAAAAGTAAGTATGAGAAATTTCAAAGGGCAATAACTCAAAAATGAATAAAGCAAGAGTTATAGTTCTTGTGCACTGCACTGCTCCTCAACGAGATCTAACTACCTATGAAGTTTAGTCTTGATACCTCTCATAGTTTTTGTGTAATTGTCCGGACAATATTATGACGGACGGACGGACGGACGAACGAACGAACGAACGAACGGACGAACGGACGAACGGGACGGACGGACGGACAAAGCGACAACTATATGCTCCCCCGAATTTCGGGGGGAGCATAACAAGAGCCGTCAGAGACGGGTTATGCTCCCCAACGCCGCTTTGTCACAAATACTTTTTTGTTAGAACAGGAAGAATTTGTAAGAAAGATATTGTATTTGAAAGTTTCCTTTACGATTCAAACAGAAAGCATTTTACAATATTGTACAAAAATAAGACAAAAAAAATGAGAAATTTCAAAGGGCACTAACTCAAAAATGAATAAAGCAAGAGTTATGGTTCTTGTGCATTGGACTGCTCCGCATTGAGATCATACTACTTATGAAGTTTCAAGTTCAGAAACTTTTATACTTTGTGAGATATGCACCAGATAAAACTAAGTAAGAGAAATTTCAAAGGGAAATAAATAAAAAATCAATAAAGCAAGATTTATGGTTCTTGTGCACTGCACTGCGCCTCATTGAGATCTATCTACTTATGAAGTTTCAACTTCCTAACTCTTATACTTTGTGAGATATGCCCCGGACAAAAAGTAAGTATGGTAAATTTCAAAGGGCATTAACTCTATAATGAATAAAGCAAGAGTTATGGTTCTTGTGTGCTGCACTGCTCCTCAATGAATTCATTCTACTTATGAAGTTTCAAGTTCATAACTCTTATACTTTGTGTGATATGCCCTGGACAAAAAATAAGTAAGAGAAATTTCAAAGGGCAATAAATCAAAAATCAATAAAAGCAAGAGTTATGGTTCTTATGCACTGCACTGCTCATCATTGAGATCTATCTACTTATGAAGTTTCAACTTCATAACTCTTATACTTTGTGAGATATGCCCCGGACAAAAAGGAAGTATGAAAAATTTCAAAGGGCAATAACTCAAAAATGAATAAAGCAAGAGTTATGGTTCTTGTGCACTGCACTGCTCCTCCCTGAGATCTATCTAGTTATGAAGGTTCAACTTCATAACTCTTATACCTTGTGAGATATGCCCCAGACAAAAAGTAAGTATGAGAAATTTGAAAGGGCAATAACTCAAAAATGAATAAAGCAAGAGTTATGGTTCTTATGCACTGCACTGCTCCTCATTGAGATCTATCTACTTATGAAGTTTCAACTTCATAACTCTTATACTTTGTGAAATATGCCCCGGACAAAAAGTAAGTATGAGAAATTTCAAAGGGCAATAACTCAAAAATGAATAAAGCAAGAGTTATGGTTCTTGTGCACTGCACTGCTCCTCATTGAGATCTATCTATTTATGAAGTTTCAACTTCATAACTCTTATACTTTGTGAGATATGCCCCGGACAAAAAGTAAGTATGAGAAATTTCAAAGGGCAATAACTCAAAAATGAATAAAGCAAGAGGTATGGTTCTTGTGCACTGCACTGCTCCTCCCTGAGATCTATCTAGTTATGAAGGTTCAACTTCATAACTCTTATACCTTGTGAGATATGCCCCAGACAAAAAGTAAGTATGAGAAATTTGAAAGGGCAATAACTCAAAAATGAATAAAGCAAGAGTTATGGTTCTTATGCACTGCACTGCTCCTCATTGAGATCTATCTACTTATGAAGTTTCAACTTCATAACTCTTATACTTTGTGAAATATGCCCCGGACAAAAAGTAAGTATGAGAAATTTCAAAGGGCAATAACTCAAAAATGAATAAAGCAAGAGTTATGGTTCTTGTGCACTGCACTGCTCCTCATTGAGATCTATCTATTTATGAAGTTTCAACTTCATAACTCTTATACTTTGTGAGATATGCCCCGGACAAAAAGTAAGTATGAGAAATTTCAAAGGGCAATAACTCAAAAATGAATAAAGCAAGAGTTATGGTTCTTGTGCACTGCACTGCTCCTCATTGAGATCTATCTACTTATGAAGTTTCAACTTCATAACTCTTAGACTTTGGGAGATATGCCCCGGACAAAAAGTAAGTATGAGAAATTTCAAAGGTCAATAACTCAAAAATGAATAAAGCAAGAGTTATAGTTCTTGTGCACTGCACTGCTCCTCAACGAGATCTAACTACCTATGAAGTTTAGTCTTGATACCTCTCATAGTTTTTGTGTAATTGTCCGGACAATATTATGACGGACGGACGGACGAACGAACGAACGAACGAACGGACGAACGGACGAACGGGACGGACGGACGGACAAAGCGACAACTATATGCTCTCCCGAATTTCGGGGGGAGCATAAAAACCGATCGTTGTTAGAAATGATGGAAAACACCTAGTTTGTTCAATGTGCTATTGGCGCATAAATATTGGTCGAATCGGTGTGAAATTTTCAGGATATACCAAATACATGTTGTAGTTTTTGAAAATACAATAAACTGAAAATGTGATTTTTGCTCCATTGGCCTGGTTTTTGCAGCCATTGTCACATATATGCATTCCATTGCATGTGCAAACAGTGTAGATCCAGATCAGCCAGCACAGCCATGCCATCTGATCAGGATCTACAATGTATGCTTTTTGATTTATTAGGTAATTTCTGATCAGACATCCTGGATGCGCTAGCTGATCAGTGGATCTACACTACGTATTCCCACATGTGAAAAAATGCATATATGATGGAGTTAAGGGACTGTACTTGTAAAGAGTGATTTCTGATATATTTTTAGTCGAGAAGTACAAAACTTAATTCAGAATCATAAATGCCTCTTAGATAGTCTCATCATTCTGTTGTGCACTTGTTTAAGATGTATAAATTGTTTGTCAGAAGTTAACTTTGCTTTGATAGTCTATTACATATAAGATTGACACATCTTGTCTGGTCAATATTTAGGAGGTTTGATATATTGTGTGTAAACATTTCAGACCAGCACTTAAAGGTCTGATAATACCCACTCTAACACTACTTTAACCCTTTCCTCCATAGACACACCTTTATTATGAAGGCGAATATTGTAGATCGAGATCAGCCGGCACCATGCAATAAAGGTGTGTCTATGGAGGAAAGGGTTAAAGGTCAGATAATACCCACTCTAACACAACTTTAATCATTTACTCCATGTATACAGGTTTCATGGCACGTTTGACCAGTGTTGATTCAGATCAGGCAGCATATCCATCTGATCAGTGCCCAAGGTTATAAAACTGAGCATGGAAACCAGTCTCAAATCTCAAGCATCCGATTGGCTGAAATGGCGACTGTCGCCATTTCAGCCAATCACATGCTTAAGATTTGAGACTGGTTTCCATGCTCAGTTTTATAACCTTGGGCAACGAATGTACACAGTCAGTGTCTTGATCAGAAATAAACCAATACTTCTAACGTTTAACAGTGCAGATCCTAATCAGATGGCATGGATGTGTCGGCTTATCTAGATCACCAACCGGATAACAGCCATGACCAATGGAGTAAAGGGTTAATAAGTAAATGACCTTTTCTTGTAGATACATACAGCATTACTGGCTGTCACAGGCTGAGAATGTGTGTCCAGATCAGGACTCGAATCCAGGACCCCTTCATGGCTTACGAGGATGAGTGCTCTCCCCATGAAGCTATACAGTCAACTGGCACTGATAATTTATGATAAATTTATACACAAATTTTGCATTTATCATTGATCTTTTTACAAACAGTATCAGGCCCCAAGATTAAACAACTGTATATGGAAACCAGTCTCAAATCTCAAGGATCTGATTGGCTGATATGGCGACTGGTCGCCATTTCAGGGCGACTGGTCGCCATTTCAGCCGATCAGATGTCACAAGCCTTCAGCACAGGTGTCTTAGACTATCCATGCAATGTGGCCTAAGCCCCATATTTGGACACAAAATGTCACATGTTGAGAACAAGTTGCATTCTGGATTTAAACCAGGCCTGAAGGTTATAAAGCTGAGATTGGAAACCAGTCTCAAATCTCAAGCATCTGATTGGCTGAAATGGCGACCAGTTACCATTTCAGCCAATCAGATGCTTGAGATTTGAGACTGGTTTCCATGCTCAGCTTTATAACCTTGGGCATAGGACCTTTAATATACTAAGACTTCTTTGCTGTTTCTCTCACCCACGGTGTAATAATATAATATCATATAATCTGAATGTCGGAGATCCCCAAATGAGGGATACAGAAATCCCCAACTGGGGGATGAAAATAAAGTCCTTTCATGAATAACAATGCATTTCTTTTCACGAAAAATTTGTTGGCTCAGATCTCTAAAATATAATGCAGAAGACGACTGCTAAAAGCTCTTCTGTCCTCAAGAATTCTCTACACAATTTTTCAAAACATGTAGTAATTAAGATAATTATGTAAGTCTCTTGCCTTAAATCAGTGTAATTTGCTCAGAATGTAATTTGCTCTGCTACTGTTATCAACCCCATCCCTAAGGAAATCTAAGCTGTAAAGAAGGCATAGCCTACAGGTACTCTTCAAAAACACGTTTCATGTATGGACTAATGTGTTCTGATGTCCATTAAAGTGCAGTAAGATACTAATATTTGTTCCTCTAATGTTTCAATTTGATAGAGCAGTGTGCATTTAGTCATTAATTCTGCATGAAACACTGGTTGCAGACTGATGATACTACAAGAGACATCATCATCATCAACAACAGTCAGAATACATAGAAGTGTCATAAGTAAGGTAGGTAACTAGTATAAGAAAATGTTATCAACGTATACAACAGTTACCTTTCTTGCACTACCTCTACTAAGACAGCTCACAGTGACACATGACTTACCTGAAAATAGAAAATACAGAATTTTAGTCTTTTCTGTCATACAGGGATACAAATTAACATTTGTTGAGCCTCTCAGCTGCAAAAATTGAGTTTACTGTAAAATTCCTTTTTAACGCCTCCAGGGTTGTTACATTTTCTGAAAGGGGGCACTTATTATTTATGGGGGCATTTATTAGGGGAGGGGCATTTAAAGGGAATTTTACAGTTTTTCTAAGTGGGAAAATTACTTGTACCAGCTGGTCTCCCTGATAAGTGAGCAAAGCAGTTTGGTTAACCCTTTCCTCCATATACATCCGTGCCGTCTCAGATCAGCATCTGCACTGGTCGCATTTTGGTCAGAAAGAACCCAATTAGTCAAGAGGCAAACACTTTAGATCGTGATCAGACAGCATGGATATGCCAGCTGATCTGGATCTAAACTGTTCACCCATGCAATATAGGTGTATCTATGAATCAATGGATTAATCCTTGCTGGGTACCAGCTGCATGTTTATTATACAGCCACTTATTTAATGTGTAAAATAAAGTGATTTTGGAACGCTTCAAGATAGAAAACCTCTTCTTGGCTTTGTCAGCTAGATCTAAATCAGGATCATAAAATTAATTAATTTTTTAATTAGGAAAGCAATGTTTTTGGTTGAATAAATAATCTAACACTCATTACCAATCCATTCCATTACTCTCCACTCCTCAAATGAACAAACATTATAGCCGAGGTGTGTATGTGATGATGGCTTGAATATTTGAATCATATCATTGAAATAAATGAAAATGTTAAATAGTTGTCATTTGATTAAATTGATTTTATGAAATTTGTTAACCCTTTCCTCCACAGACACATCTTTATTGCATGGGCAAAAAGTTTAGATCTATGCCATCTGATCAGGATCTCAACTGTTCGCTTTTTGATTTGTTGGGTTATTTCTGACCAAAATGCGACCAGTGCAGATCCTGATCAGACGGCATGGATGTCCCAGGTGATCTGGATCTACACTGGTCGCACATGCGTACAAATGTGTATATATGGAGGAACGGGTTAATTAAATTTAAACATTAAATGTGTACAATTACTATTCGACATCCATGTTAACACATGACTAATATGTACAGGTCAAGGACAAAAACAGAAAAAATATGCTAAGTATATAGTCGATCCTTTAATTGACCATAATTCAAAGCTTAAATGGGGAAAAAATTGAAGCATTAGAAAAGTTGTGAGTAATTTAGAATGGTGAACCAATCCCTTAAGTCATATTACTGTGTATATTCCAAGTTAAAAGGTTTTGGAAGAGTTTAGTAATTTATGACAGTGAACAATTATAAATCTTATTGGTAATGATGAAGACTATGAAGGTTAATATATATATATATATATATATATATATATGGGTGAGATAAGTAACAAACGAACAAACCTTCAGACATAAAGGAACAGATCTAAGCACCAGACACAACGACATCGCCTAGCCAAGAGTGCTGTACATGGTTATAGACATGCCATCCAAGTTCTCATATAGAGAAATCTTCCGGCAACGCCTATAAACCATAACTATCCACAAATGACCCTCTGACTGCCTAGACATTTCCATACACTTATTTTTTACATTTACAAACATGTGAGACAATTATATATACTCATCTATTAGCATCGTGCTTCCTCCTTTTTTATTTTTGGAGTTTTTATGCACACTAGTGCTTTAGACAGAGACACACACAATGAAAGTAAGCTGGATCTTTCGATACACTGATTTGAAGATATATTAAGTTAAAGGGAGATAATTCAATTCAAACAACTAACTTTCGAATTAAAGGATCCCCGAAAGGATTCATGTTCGTGGAAGTAAGATACATATGGGTGAGATAAGTAACCAACGAACAAACCTTCAGACATAAAGGAACAGAACTAAGCACCAGACACGGCGACATCGCCTAGCCAAGAGTGCTGTTATAGACGTGCCATCCAAGTTCTCAATAGAGAAATCTTCCAGCAATGCCTATAAACATATATATGACAGCTATATCCCAAGGACCCTTGGTGTTAGTTTTTTTCGCATACTGGTTAAGTATTTCCTCGTTATTTACCAGGTAAAGATACCATTCACGTGCTGCATAAGTGATGTCACCTCTTCATTATTCAATATATTCAAGTTAGTGACATCATTTACAAAATAAGGTTTGCGTAAACATCAATATTTCAGTGTAAGAAAACAAAATTAAGTTCGTATAAAAAACACAAATGTTATGAACAGTAAAAGGTATGCAAGAATAAGTATCTTGCACCAGTTTCTCAGTAAAGATAGAAAATTCTGTCACCTGGGGTGAACTGTTTTGGCTGTAACTTGGCTGAGCCTTGTTACAGCAAAACAGAGCTAGGTACAATACTGGTCCATTTCATGTCAAATTATGAAAGACAGCTCATTTTCGCACCAAGCCCAGAAAATAAATTACAGTAATCTTGTTTGAACAAATAAGAATCAGGACCCAAGAGCATACAACTAAGATTGGTGACCAGTCACCATTTCAGCTAATCAGATGTTTGAGATTTGGAACAGGTTTCCAGATTTTGTTTTATGATCTTGGGAACAGGACCTCTTTAAAGTTAGATCTGTAAATTTTTCTTATCAAGTCTGACTTTGTTTAAGCTTGCATAAGCACACTCAGTTTCAAAAGAGCTGGGATACAGTCACATTCAAGTCCTCACCGGGTAAAACCAAGACCTTGATCACGGTACCCATCTTTGTAACAAGCACAATTAACCTTTCAACAAATATTACTTGTCCAAACAGATATTTAGGTCAGTTTTAGACTTCAGATGCTGAAAAGGTCTACTGGTATTCTTTACAACTGGGACAATAATATGAATTGATTTGCTAAAAGGAAATCAGAATAAAACACAAGGCAGAATATAGTGGATACTTTTGATGTTTGTGGTGTATACTCTTGGGAAACCAGAAGCTTTCAGCTATATTAATCCTTTCCCCCAAATATATGCATTTATACGCATGTGCGGCCAGTATAGATCCAGATCAGCTGGCACACCTGTGCTGTCTGATCAGGATCTGCACTGGTTGCCTTTTGGTCAGAAATAACCGAATGAATCAAAAAGCAAACAGTTCAGATCCTGATCAGATGGCACAGATGTGTCGGCTGATCTGAATCTACACTGTTCTCCCATGCAATAAAGGTGTGTCTATGGAAGAAAGGGTTAATGCTTTAAGCCTTAGCAATTCTGCAACATAACAAACCATGTGATGATGTGACAATGATGTGATATCATGTGACAAAAAACATTTTTTTCACATATCAGTATATTTACATTTCGGTATAATTTATTTTGTTTTCACAATTAATTTTATGATTTTATAATATAAAATCATGTGACATATTACCACTAAATATTTTATAAATCAGGGTAAAAGTAACGAGTAACACAATTCTGTAGAATAATGGTTCTTCAAGGTCTAAACAGTAGTTAAAGTCCTAGCAAGGGAAGAAACTGCTGCAAACAGCTATATCACATTACGTTTATATCACAATGTGCTAAAAATATTCACTCATTTTTCCCAAGCAATTTGCATAACTGTCAAGCATTGTTTCTAGCAGAAGCCCAACACTTCTCCCAATAGAGCAATAGATAAGACTTGAATATGGTGAAATATGACAGAATATGACAATATCATAATTGTTCAGCATATCAGTGTCTAAGTTGATTATTGAAAACAGCTTGATGAAACAAATAAACCAAACACTGACTTGAGATTACAAGAGGCCTGTCAGAGCCTGAATTGCTCAACTGTTAAATATACAGAATCAGACTTGATTCATTATTTCAAGCAAAACATGGAACAAGTCCACACAGTTTGACTAATGTCCTTAATGACAAGCTTAATGAAACAAATAAAACCAAAAAAATTCTTGAGATTTCAACATTTGAAGTTTCAACACAAGTTTCAAGTTTCAACACAATCCCGCAAGTTGGTTACTGTAATACTATCAGCATGACAATAGCTTGCACACAGGACAGGGCTGATCCAAAGAGGATTCAGTGGGGTTGCTTGAACCCTTATTTGAGAAGCAATATTATTTTTCATGGGGAATTTTTACAGGAAGTTGGAAATTTCAATGTAACTACCCTAAAAACTGTACCAAATAAATGCCCTTCCTGGAAATCTTGCAACCAATCCTTCAGGAATTTATCAAGCTGCTATGGCAAAACCAGTGCAAGGGTGACCATACTAGCCAAACTTACTCTTTGAATAGTTGAGCTATAAATATCTCTAACCTAAAATTTGCATTTTTTGTAAGAACACATAATCCTAATTTGTTACAATATTAAAGTGGACTAATAGTGTTGTTTAGACAGAGTTCATTCCTGCATATAAAAAAAAACATTAATCACACAATAACAAAATCACTACCTATTGTGTATCGCGCCCCGTCAAGCCTCACCACACATTTCTTCCGACATTTTGCTTCAGTGTAACTATTTTGCCGGCACAAGGTAAGGACATCTGGGTCCTCGTCTATGTACATCAACGATTCCTCAGCACTAAGGTAATCCTCATTCATACAATCATCATTTGTATCCATGGTGACCATTTTAGAAATATCCACATTTGTAAAATTGGTTAAATATTATAAACCATGTCACCAAAATTTTTTCTCTCCAAGGTAAACTTGATCTTAAGTCTAAATAAATTTGAAGATCTCTGTTGGTTGCCATAGTTTGTTACCTCTGTTAAGTAATGCAGTTAAAGCCATAGTTTATTATCTGTATTACCTGTATTTATCATTGCATTAATAGCCATAGTTTGTTACCTCTGTTTATTAAAACACTAATAGTTTGTTACCTCTGTTTAGAAAAGCATTTATGGCCATAGTTTATTACCTCTGTTTATTAATGCAGTTAAAGCCAAATTTTGTTACCTCTGTTTAGTTATGCAGTTATAACCCTAGTTTGTTATATTCTCTGTTTAGCAATACAGTTAAATAATAGTTTATCACCTCCTGTTAAATGCAGTGACAGTGATAGTTTGTTACCTCTGTTTAGTAATTCCATTGTAGTTTGTTTCCTCTGTTAAGTAATGCATTAGCGCCATAGTGTGTTAAGAAATGCAGTTATAGCCAAAGTTGTTACCTCTGTTTAGTTATACAGTTATAATCATATTTTGTTTCCTCTGTTTAGTTATACATGTACTGTTAAAGCCATCATTTGTTACCTGTGTATAGTAATGCAGTTATAGCCTTAGTTTGTTACATAGTTTTACCTCTATTTAGTAATGCAGTTATAGCCATATTTTGTTACCTCATATCTATATGTTTTACCCCTGTTTAGGAATACAGTTTTCACCATAGTTATCCCTGTTGAGTAATGCAGTTATTCCCATATTTTGTAACATGTATTTAGTAATACAATTATAGCCACAAATTTTACCTCTGTTTAGTAATACAGTTATAGCCATATTTTGTTACCTTCAGTAATGCAGTTATTGCAACCACTAAGTTAATTGTGTTTTAATAGTTTAAGTGTATTAACAATTTATTGTGTTCTAATAGTTATATGTGTATTAACAATTAAGAAAGCCCGCCGATAGTTAAACACACAAACTACAACTTAAGATTCGTGTCTATCTTTCTTGATAAGCTAACCTAATCCATCATTAATACAATACACTGATCTGATTTCCAACTAAGATCCCGATTCTATAAATATTCATAGAAATTTCTTCTATGAGTTTGTATATTATATTGTGAAATCAGGAAGAAATCGGCCTCATAAAAATTCCATAAACTTAATGGATGAAACTCATGAAAAGAACATAATATATACATTTATAAAGTTTGCAATCTTAACCTTGCAACTGAAAAAATACAGGATATATGTAAGATTTTGTGAAATAACCATTTTACTTCACAAGTGAAATGACCATTTTATTTTACAACTGAAATATCCATTTTATTTCAAGAGTGATATACCCATTTTATTAAAATATCCATTTTATTTCATGAGTTAAATATCCAATTTATCTCACGAGAGTGAAATAGCCATTTTATTTTTCGAGTGAAATATCCATTCTATTTCAAGAGTAAACACTACACACTGGTACTGTAGTGAGGGGTTCAGCAACAAGTGAAAATATATGAGTTCCTAGTGTTTATGACTGAAATTAAATTTCTATTTCATAATTTCATTGAAACAAACATATTTCTTTTTTTTATGTTTCTCTTGTCAAAATTAGCTAAAAAATTGAAAAGTGAGGTAATTAGTTTAAAAAAAAGTTTGGCACAAACAGTTAAACAAACTAGATGGGTGTTCAGATGAACACTTGTGTCGCCCTCTGGTACAATGTCGGAAATAAAATGCAAGTACAAAAAGGGGCATAACTACATCTTGACCAAAATAACTTGTGATAATCAAGAAATCTTAAGAAATGGCAAAGTTATAGTTTTCCTGACTGAAAAAGGGCATAACTCCATCAAATGTGACCTTGACCTAAAGAATTTGGCATTATCAAGACCATGTTGTCATATTCAAGATAATTTGAAAGTTTGATGAAGAAATCTTAAGAAATGTCAAAGTAATAGCCAACGTTCAGTTTTTGTGACAGACCGACAGACCGACAGACAAAGCGATCCCTATGTATCGCTTTTTCTTCAAAAGGGCGACACAAAAATGGTATTCCAGTTTCAGAACAGTGGATTATTAATTTTATTTCACTGTGAAGACTACAATTCACTGAAATACCAAAATAAAAGTTCATATCCCATGGGCAACCAATAGTGGATGTTGTGGCTGATCTGGATCTACACTATTTGTCCATGTATTAAAGGTGTATTTATGTAGTAAAGGGTTAAGAACACATCAAATTGTGATCACTTTGATAGTATTATACCACTATTTCAATGCACCTTTTCAGTTTTATAACAATTTCTCATCAACCGCCACTATTATTAACCCTTTCCTCCATATATACGCATTTTTATGCATGTGCAACCAGTGTAGATCCAGATCAGCTGGCACATCCATGCCCTCTGATCAGGATCTGCACTGGCCACATTTGGTCAGAAATAATCTAATTAATTATAAAGCAAACAGTGCAGATCTTGATCAGATGGCACTGATGCGCCAGCTGATCTGGATCTACACTGTTCGCCCATGCAAAAAAGGTGTGTCTATGGAGGAATTGGTTAAGTAATTCAACTCTTCACTCCACTTTTAAGACCACTACAATGTCCAGTCTCAACAGTAGAAAGTTTGTAGAGTTTTTTTTGGGGGGGGGGAGGGGGGGAGATTCCAAGATGTTTCTAGGTAAAATTACATGTATAATTTAAATTAGAAGATTCAGATTTACATTCTAAATATGGAAACTATTATTTATAAAACAAGATTCTGATCTACATTTGCTAAATATGGAAACTATTATTTTAAATAAAAAGATATGCTCTGTATATATTGTTAGATAATTTCAATGACTTCAAAGAAATATGCAGCCAGACCAATCCTCAATACATTTCCTTAAATTCTCCAAGTTGAAATCAAAAAGCTTATTTACATATCTATCTTTTCAAACTTCCTCCAGAATGGCTATTAATCAGAAATATTCCCTGTCCTTAAAACTGCATTTAAATGTCTTTGCACATTTTCTTGAATTAGACTCCACTTGGTATTCATAGGAATGCAAATTAAAAGCATGTTTATTGTAAAAGATGTCATTTTGCTAAAAGCATATTCAAAGGTCTTTTTATTGCAACAGGCTGAGCTTCAGCCATTCAAGTGCTAAGCACAGCATTTTTTACTTCATGCTAAACTAAGCATGATGCACATTATAGGAGACCCATGATGAAATCTCAGAAACAAGCCGTCAGACAGACACATGTAAACATTTTATTTTACCCGCTGTGTGCACACTGTTCCTTTGGATGGTCAAAATTGTACTGTTTACTGGTGTAAGTATTGAGTTGAGCTCAACCCGGGGCTAGGCGGCGTGGACAGTAATACGCATTTCCATTACTTTCCATGAACAGGCTCAATCAAACCGAGCCTGCAATATTTTCATATTTGTCGTGTTCGATGGCTTTCAAAGTTCCCTTTTCATCTATTGCAACACTTTTTGTCAAATATTTCTACAAAACATTTCTCAAAGACAAAGCAATTGATACATAAATTTGGCAGGTCAACAGGGACAGTAACAGACTATTTGAACACCTACTGTCCTATGTGTCAATGTGTCATCTGATTTTTGGGCAAATTTATTCATGAAATTAGAAAAACCTTTCCTTTCAATATTTGCTCTGATTGTTTCCTTATGGACACATGGATCAATGTGATAATATTCAGCCACATCTGTATGCCAGCAATTATTCTCCCCTGCAGCACATACAAGTGGCTTTATCAAGTATTACTGTACAATCGATCTTACTTGCCCAAAATAATTTTTCCCACATTTTAATTTTGTGATAAGAATACATTGGTATCGGTAATTATGCAAATTTCCACTATGCAAATCCACTTCACAAATATGTACTGTAGAACTAACAGGATTTATTTGTGTCAGACTAATTTACTCTTAAATATCAACAAATTGACTTCCTGGTAATTTCTTAACTGTCACAATAAATGTATGAATAATGTCTGAATTCATAAATAAGAAAATTTGCTACTTAAGCCATTACTCCATGAGTAAAACTTTAATAGCATTTTAACCCTGTCCTCCATAGAAACACCTTTATTGCTTGCCATCTGATCAGGATCTGCACTGTTCACTTTTTGATTCATTAGGTTATTTCTGATCAAAATGCAACCAGTGCAGATCCTGATCAGAAGGTATGGATGTGCCAGCTGATCTGGATTTACACTGGTGGCACATGCGTAAAATGCATATATATGGAGGAAAGGGTTAAACAGTGTCAAGTAGCACATACATGCTGTCTTATCTGTACATACACTATTCACTTTTAGATTCACTAGATTTTTTTACCAACTTATTTAGAATAGACCCGGAACTGAAGGCAAAAATGTGGCAGCTGATCTGGCACTTGTTATTATGCTTTGTATACTCTTATGCCTTATGTTGTTGTTTTGTAGTTTCCTCCTTTATTCATAGGAGCACTCCCCTTCATAAGAGGATGAAGATGTTAGGTTATCCAAGGTTTTGTGAATTAATATATCCACACTGTTAAATCCTTCACCAGTTAGTTAGAAACTATACACTTTTCACTGTTAATTTTATTATAACAACTTATTGGTTAGAGTTAAATAAAGGTATGTTCTGTTCTGTTCTTCTGGATCCACACTTTTTGCCAACATATTTTAAAGTTCAATAAAATAAAGAATGATGTATCTATGAAGGAAAGGGTAATAAAAACAGGATCAGCAATAATTTCCTTACTGGCAAATTTGTTTCAGCAAAGGGCTGGTGTAGATTAGGTAATGCACTAAGATCATCATCCCCCACCACTGCCCCACCTACTGGTATGATAGCATTAGTTTAGTACCGTTTATAAGAATATTTATGCAACTTTTCCTTTCATCACTATGACCATTTTAAATAATCATAAAACTGTGTATTATAAAAAATGCTAATTTGCACAAAACTAGAATGTGTCCTCAGACATTGATCCCACCACTGGTACAACAATATTTGTAACAAAGGGCCATAACTCTGGTAAAAATGTTTGCAGGAAAATTCTTTTCTTTACGATCATCAAGGCATGATGCTTGATCATCCTTGCAAGTTTGAAAAAAATTTGATCGGTAGTTAATAAGGAGTTGATGCCACAAGATTTTGGGAACATACATAATGGACGGATGTGATGCCACAAGATTTGGGGAACATACATATGGACAGATGTACGGACGGATGGACAAGTGGGGGCATAATAATGCTTATTTTGGACAAAAACCCAGAAATGTTGACATTGCTAATTTGAACTGTTTTACAGTACTGCCCTTAGAAGTTAATTAAATGTTTGTACTGTAGAACAATGTGTTCAATCAGACAACATTTACTTGATCAGATTATCAACAGGAGATGCTGGCTGCTAGCAATATTTCTAAAAATAGGTTAATTAACTATTTTTTCTGTTGTAGTTATCCTGTTGCTATACTTATCTAAAAACCTAAATGCATCCATATCCATAGCTGAGTCCTTATTGAACCTGCTATGTCACCTAGCATCTTAAATCAATTAATGTATTCTTAAACCAATTAATGTATTCTTTCCTCATTTTTCATTCATTTTTTTTTCCAGTCTATTAATTCATGGAAAGGCTTGCCACCATGTAGACCCTAATAAACGTTGTGGATGTGCAACAGATCTGGATCTACACTGGTCACCTTGGGCTTTAACCCTTTTTTTCATATATATGTGTTTTTACGCACATAACCAGTGCAATTCAAGATCATCCTACTTTCAAAAGCAGCAATGCCAAGTCTCCAAGAATCTTGGATTTTACCATTCTGTAACAGTGTGATGTTTTAATGGAAAAATCTGGCCCAAGGGAACTGCCGGTTTGGGGTTTGTAAAGCATTTTCCTGTCTAAACTTATCGAATGTAATACATGTACAATGATTTTCCATGCATTTCATATAATTATACTATATAGTACATATTGATCTTTTTCCTAGAACAGTTACTTGTTACTAAGTTATTTATAGTAGAAGAGTGAATTTATTATATTCATAATACTGTGAATGCATTTATCTTTGTGGTCACAGAATTTTGAGTTTATTGGTAAAATGGCATTTTCTTGCATTCAGACAGCACTAATGTTCTTTTGATCTGGATCTACACTGTTTACCCACACCATAAAGTAGGAAAATGTTAAGTATAAAACTCCGAAATACCAATCAGAAATGGAATAATTAAAACATTTCTGCATGTTGCAGATTGGTCTACAGAGTCTCCCATTATATTGATCTAAAAATCTAAAAAAAAATTCTGTTCTTTATTTTTTTTTAATAGGAAAACAAAAATCTCTCACATTTGAATTGGAAAACTCCCACGATTTCATTAAAATTAGTTGGAAGGTCTGGTTACTATCCCTGTCTTTAGGCTTAACTGAGATGAGTTTTTGTAAAGAAAATAATTGAGTATCAGTCTCTGGCTGCAACAGTCTTCTTAGGGAACTAACTCTATTGCAATCTGTGTAAAAATCTTACTTAACCCTTTCCTCCATAGATAGTCCTTAATTGCAAGGGCGAACAGTTTAAATCCAGATCAGCCGGAACATTCATGCCTTCTGATCAGAATCAAAACTCTTCGCTTTTTTTATCTGTTTTGTAATCTCTGACCAAAATGCGACCAGTGCAGATGCTGATTAGACAGCATGGATTTGCCGGCTGATCTGGATCTACACTGGTGGCACATGCGTAAAAAGGCATATATATGGAGGAAAGGGTTAAATTTTTACAGAAAAGTTTGTATTTTGATTTATTAACCCTGTCCTCCATAAATATGACTTATCACAAAAGAGAACAGTGTAGATCCACTTCCTTGCCATCTGATTTGGATTTACTCTGTTTGCTAATTGGTAATAAATTAACTAATAAATCTAAAAGCAAACAGTGTATATATTGATCTGATGGCATGGATATGTTGGCTGATCTGGATTTACACTGTTTGTCCATAAGATAACAGGCATATACCATCGATTAAACCACATCGAAAAATATACTCTATTCGAAATTTGAAGTCGCCCTACATTTGTAGCCAATCAGAAGCCATGAAAATTCAAATTCCTCAGTGATTTATTGCAATAGAACTCTTTTCTATTTTACAATGAACAAAATAGATCGATCTATTTTCAACTGTGCATGCACATGACTAAAAATGAAGGGCGACTTCTAAGTAGGATAGAGTCTATTAAGACGTTTCTGTAGAAAATAGAAGCTGCGCTCGTTTCGGCTCCTATTTTCTATCGAAATGTCTTAATAGAGTCTATCCTATACAGAAAGTGTGTGCTTTGATTTTGGTGATTTTTCATTAACCATTTTCCTAAATACCAAAATATTTGGTATCAAAATTAAAATAAGATACATTTACTATAGAATTAAAATGATCAAATCTCAACTTTGATGATAAATATATTTAAGTAATAAGAAGAACATTTTAATGAAAAAAAAAGATCTGGCATTATGCCCTAAGACAATTGGCCCCAACCCTGCCTCAAATCCCAATAACATAGCAAAACAAACCAAAACTAGAATGTGTCCTTGGACACTGATGCCTTCACTGCTAAAACATTTGTAACAAAGGGCCAAAACTCTGGTTAAAATGGTTGCAGGAAAAAATCTTTTCTTTATGATCATCTACACATCCTGCTTAATCATTTGTTCAAGTTTGAAAGAAATGCCCCTTTTAGTTAATGAGGAGTTGATGCCACAAGATTTGCGGGACGTAGGTACCAACGGACAGACAGATGAAAGTTAATGAGGAGTTGTTGCCACAAGATTTGGGGGACCTATGTATGGATGTACTTACGGACACGCTGACGAGTGCAACTACAGATGCCTTCCACTTCGTGGGGACATAAAAATTTCTATCACAAAAAACCACATGATTCAGTTTGCAAGAATGACTATAAATCAAAGTGACTGCAAGAGGCCACGGAAATGTAACAAGAATTCAATATCGTACTGATCAGACTGACAAATTGGCTACACAGGCCATTATTAAGAAGTCACCACGTAGTGGGATGCTTGTGTGACAATCAAATCAATCACGGCTGCAGATAAAAACAGTTCAAGAGCAATCCAATAGCAGGATTTGCTTATCTCGATCTCCTTGTTATTGGTTGCCTTCTGTAAACAAACCACTACTGTCAGGGCAAACACTTACTGGTGAACACAGATAAAGGGGCAATGTTTTCATCTATAGTACATTATCAATAACACAACAGTTGTGTGACAAATAATTTAAATGCACCAATAGTTTATCAGGAAGCTTTTCACAATTTTGACTTTGTCAAGTTCTCTTGATGAGAACTGATGTTGGTAGGGAAATATGTACATTAAATTATACTGGTAGAGAAACAAGGGCATTAAATAATGCTGGTAGGGCAATACGTACATTAAATTATACTGGTTACAGGGATACAAGGGCATTAAATAATGCTGGCAGGGCAATATGTACATTAAATTCTACAGGTAGGGAAACAAGGGCATTAAATAATACTGGTAGGGCAATATGTACATTGAATTATATTGTTAGGGAAACAAGGGCATTAAATAATGCTGGTAGGGCAATATGTACATTAAATTATATTGTTAGGGAAACAAGGGCATTAAATAATGGTTATAGGGCTACAAATGCATTTATTATGCTGGTAGGGCAACAAGAGCATTAAATTATGCTGGTAGTAAAACAAGGGCATTAAATAATGCTGGTAGGGCTCCAAGGGCATTAAATTATACTGGTAGGGAAACAAGGGAATTAAATAATGCTGGTAGGGCAACAGAGTCATTAAATTATGCTGGAACGGCAACAAGGGCATTAAATTATACTGGTAGGGAAATAAGGACATTAAAAATGCTGGTAGGGCAACAAGGGCATTAAATAATGTTTGTAGGTCAACAAATGCATTTATTATGCTGGAGGGGCAACAATGGCATTAAATAATGCTGGTAGAGCAACAAGGGCATTAAATGATGCTGGTAGGGAAATAAGGGCATTAAATAATGCTGGTAGGGCAACAAGGGCATTAAATAATGTTTGTAGGGCAACAAATGCATTTATTATGCTGGAGGGGCAACAAGGGCATTAAATAATGCTGGTAGGGCAACAAGGGCATTAAATAATGCTGGACGTGGAAGGGAAATAAGGGCATTAAATAATGCTGGAAGAGCTCCAAGGGCATTAAATAATGCTGGTAGGGAACTAAGGGCATTAAATAATGCTGGCAGGGCTCCAAGGGCATTAAATAATGCTGGTAGGGCAACAAGGACATTAAATTATGCTGGCGTGGCAACAAAGTCATTAAATTATGCTGGCAGGGCAACAAAGGCATTAAATATTGCTTGTAGGGCAACAAGGGCATAAATAATTCTGGTAGGACAACAAAGGCATTTAATAATACTGGTAGGGAAACAGAGGCATTAAAAATGCTGGTAGGGCAAGGACATTAAATTATGCTGGCGTGGCAACAAAGTCATTAAATTATGCTGGCAGGGCAACAAAGGCATTAAATATTGCTTGTAGGGCAACAAGGGCATAAATATTTCTGGTAGGACAATAAAGGCATTTAATAATACTGGTAGAGAAACAGAGGCATTAAAAATGCTGGTAGGGCAAGGACATTAAATTATGCTGGCAGGGCAGCTATGATATTAATAAACTTGGTAGGGCAACAATGGCATTAAATAATGCTGGTTTGGCAACAGAGGCTTAAATAATGCTGGTAGGGCAACACGCACATTAATTAATGCTGGTAGAGCAATAATGGCATTCAATAATGTTGGTAGGGCAACAAAGGCATTAAATAATGCTTGTTTAGCAATAGGTGCATTACATGACAGTTAATCAGCAAGTCAAGGCACAAGCTCACGCAAAAGATTAAGTTCCTTTGGGACACAAGGGTTGTCAGTAATCTAGCAAGTTAAGGCACACGGCCATTATATACTATGCTTAAATAATGCCTTGCAACTGGAATGACATAAAGAGTAATCAGTTAAGAGATAAAATGTTAAAAAAAGCTAATTGTAAAAAACAAACCCCTATGTCAAATGAGTTGTTGCTATTCTCATTTTGTATTATTAAAGGAGTATATTACAATAGTTTACGCGCATATTTCTGCGCAAGCGCTAGTTTAACGAAATGTATTTTTCTCAGTGAAAGGTGTTAGTTGAGTAACGTTAGTACTTCGACTGTTGCGTAAAATCAATCGATTAAATATTTCAAATTATTTCTCACAAAGTAGTCGTCCGTGAGAATGGCCTCACGCGAGAAAAACAAGAAGGGCAGGTTCGTTAGTGATGGAAATCACCAAGCTGTAAAGAAACGTAAATTATTTGGTTCGATAATTTGCCCTGACAATTATTCAAGTGTTTCGGATAATTTGACGTCCGAAGTAGATAATGTTACTTTCATATGAAAATGACTGATGTTAATTTTGATACTCTTGAATTTTTAACCAAACAGAAAATACTTTCATGTCAAATGGCAAAGAAAATTGCAGCATCCGGTTTGAATTTGAGTCATATAAAACTTGCTGTCTCTCGTGGTGGGTTAGATGGATTGTCTCAGCTGTTTGGTAAGAAACTTGACACAGGCAAATCTAGAGTAACATCTCTTAAATCTGTTGTTCAGAAATTGTATAATTACTTAATGGATCATAAGATTTAGGGATTGTTATATGATTTTCATTCATTATCAGTGTTAGGTGTTTTTCGATATGTATGGAAACTTTGGCAACACTCAGGGCTGCATTTGTGGGAATTTTATGAAAGAAATGTGGTAACTGTAATGTAATTCTTGATAAATAAATAGTTATTTCTTTCAAAATATGAAATTAGTTTTGATGAGCATGTTATAAAACTATTTATACATGTTATGATGGATATTTGTAGAATTGAATTAAAATTAGAGATATTTTTTACTTATATGACCAACTTTGAAGGAATATAGTAAAAAATTAAGCCTGGATGCCCCTGTTTTTTTTGTTTTTGTTTTGTTTAGAAATATATACTGTGTCATTTTATGGAGTTTAAAAAAAATCTGTCCGTTACAAAAAAAGATATATAGATTTTTTTCCAGTCAGGGACTGAATTGTCTCCCTTTTTTGTTTGATATTTTGGTTATTTTCAAAGTTTTTTCTTAAAATATACAAAAAAATATCACATAATTCCACCCAAAACCATACATACACATAATTCCAAACAAAAAAATGCATAGATATAAGGTGTTTATTAGGAATTCCAGATGTAACAATCATTTAAAAGATATATGTGCGTTTTCTCAAAATCCCTTCAAAATGGCCGTATAGAAGGGTCTAATAATGAGCGATTACTCAAAAACAAGCCTGGAAAGCTATATTTTTCTTTATATCATTTTGTTTGTGAAGGAATTCTCTTTAATTGTGCAAAGTTTTAAAAAATTCTGTCCATTAGAACTTATTGTCATATACTCCTTTAAAACAAAATTTTCATTGCACTTGATTAATAAACATCACACAGTTCAAATTCATCATCAGTTAATTAATGCATAATATTTCCATTAAAAAAACCTGCAAGCATTATTAACAGCAAAAACGGTGCATACATTTTTCCCATATTAAATATTCTTGTTGAGTGGTTCCATGAGAATTCTACAAAATTGCAGGTCAATATTTTACCTCTTTTATCGTTTGAATAAAGGTTATCATTGGCATAATGCTAAGTAAGGGGGAGCTTATTTATAAAGGTCCTTTGAGTCTATTAAGGATTGATTCGATATTTGATGGTTTTCATTTGGGTATGCAAAACAGTGATTAATTTCAATAGAACTCCTTTCTATTTTCTGTTTTACAATGAAAAAAATAGATCAATCTATTTTCGACAGTTACTGCGCATTAGCATGGCTACAAATGTAAGGTGACTTCTTTTCAGTCGGATAAAATCTATTTAAGACTCTTTCCTATGCAAAGAATGTGGGCGTTGATCATCCCTAGCCCTGCTAAGACCTGTATTAACATCTATAACATATGTATATAACAGAAGCCAGTGCTGGTTTCTATTTTCTATAGAAATATCTCAACAGACTCTCTCCTACTTAGAAGCTGTTCTTCATATGTAGCCATGCGCATGTGCAGTTTAAAATAGATCGATCTATTTTGTTCATTGTAAAATAAAAAATAGAAAGAAGTTCTATTGGAATTAATTAATGAGAAATTTAAATTTTCATAACTTCTGATTTGCTACAAATGTAGAGCGACTTTTTCTAAATCTTAATATAGACTTCCATAGAGACATCTATTTATAAATTTTGCCCTCGAAAAAGTATTTATGGTTCTTAACCCTTTCCTTCATAAATAAGCATTTTTACGCACGTGCGACCAAGGTAGATCCAGATCAGCCGGCACATCTGTAGGATCAGCACTGGTCGCATTTTGGTCAGAAATAACCTAACAAATCAAAAAGCAAACAGTGCAGATCCAAACTGTATCTAAACTGTTTGCCAGTGCAATAAAAGTGTATCTATGGAGGAGAGGGTTAACTGAGCACTTTTTGATTAAATGAGCACCCCAAAATTTACTACATCATGATGCAAAGTTCTACATCATTAAATTTTAACATTTTGTGTAATTCATCAAATGATTACTTTTTTTAAACAGTGAATAATTTTTGTTGTTTTTTAGAACTAGAACTTTAACAAAACATGCCTTTGTTACGAGATGATTTGAGCATGTTTCATTCTTATCCGTTGCTGTGAGTTTCAATTACATCAAAGCCTCAAATAGGCTTTATTATAGCAGAATTATGGAGAAAATGATTAGAAAATTACATTAGAAGTAAAGTGCATCTAAATCCGGATATTACCCCGTTATGTACTATTCAATTTTATTTTTAATCACGCCTTTGCTTTTGATTAGGTAAGGGTTTCTTGGTCGGTTACCTTACTGTCATTATAGATCTATAGAGTGAACTGCACTTTAGGGATCCTCAGTGATTTAAAGTAAAGAATTGTTTTATTTTAGGCTGAAGGTTATAAAACTGAGATTGGAAACCAGTCTCAAATCTCAAGCATCTGATTGGCTGAAATGGCGACTGGTCGCCATTTCAGCCAATCAGACGCTTGAAATTTGAGACTGGTTTCCATGCTCAGTTTTATAACCTTGGGCACAGGCCGCAGCAGTTTAGATACTGATTGAAAACAAAACATTAACATTAACATACTACAAATTTCGATTTCAGTTAGATTTTAGCTTGCAACCAAAACATCAAACAAGATGCGCAGCGATTGATATTTTCGCATGGGAAAGTATAATTGACAGACGTTGTTGATAGTTAATCACGCCTTCATGTTGTTTTACTGTAAGCCACCACTTTTGTCATTGTTTCAACATTCGCAATGGGAATAAAACCCACAGTGACAAAAAATTGATTGACAGCAAAACGTAATTTGGAAGTAAAACACAGCGTCTTTTGATTGAAGCAGCACTTCTAACAGTCATTGCATGACAAAAACATGATCGGGGTCTTTTGAAGTGATGCAGTGTGTACAGAGTATGAAGTGTCGCTGGGTCAAAATCTAATTGAAATTAAAATTTGTTGTAATATTATAGTACGCTCCAATTCCGCGGGCAGATAATCATAAAATCCACCCTCACTTAAGGGCTTATTATTTTACAATGCCCCTGCAAAAACTATAATCATTTGAAACACCATACAAGTTTGTTACTATAAATAGTAAGGTCGTGTTATATTGGATATTAAGAAATAATGGAACGCAACATAATGGAGCTGCAGAGTACTTTAACAAAAAAGAGTCCTTCATTTTTATGATAGGACATTTGTACTAATCATAACTTATAGCAAAAAATATAAAAAGTAGAGCATTTCCCAACTTCATCAATTCAAAATAAAAAATATTTTTACGATTACTTCTATTTAGTTTTTTTTTGTTCCATTTTAAAGATAATATTGAAGATACTAGTTTATACAGAAGTCACATATGTATATATTGTAAATGGTGGTAATGCTATGGCATTTTTATCAATTAAATAACTGCAATAAGTATTATACCGCTTAAAATTAAGGAAAAGGTTGTTTTATTAAACATACTGTTTGTAATCAATGAAAGTGTGCTATCAATATTATTCAAATTTACATTTTATAGTCACATTGACCTTTGACCTTTAAATTACCTCGACCTTTGTCATTAAAAGAAAACTACCAGTGACAAGGTTTGAACTTGACAGCTCTGTATGCAGATAAGAACCTGAGCTGATACTTAAAAAATTCTGGAATCATAAATGCCATGTAGCCTTTAAGCTTCAAATCTGATTAAATTTATGCAATATGTGACATGATGTTGGCTCTGATAGTATGATGTAAATGTGCATGAAAACCTTATTTTGAAGACAGTTTTGTTCAAGATCTTTAATCATGTTCTCAACGAACATGTATTTTATCACATATGTAACCAGTCTAGATCCTGATCAGATGGCACAGATGTGCCAGCTGATTTGGATCTACACTGGTCACTTCTTGGACAGAAATAAACAGTGCAGATCCTGAACAGTTAGCACAGATCGTCGCCTTAGTCCAAAAACAGTATATCTCCTTCATAGTTTAATGGTACTTATACTATTATTGCACTAAGGTGATGAGATGTGCCTGCTGATCTAGATCTACACAGTTTGTCCCCTGATAACAGCCATATACCATGGAGTAATGGGTTAAAATGTTAATTGACTTTTACAGACACATCACTTAATAGTTGTCAATTACAAATTATGTTAAGTTAAACCTTTTCTGTCTACAGAAGTAACAAGTCTATGGCAAAGTTACCAACGAAATTGACATTCAGAAGTTACACATTTTATCACATTTTTATCACATATGCAGCCAGTGTAGATATAGATCAGCCGGCACATCCATGCCATCTGATCAGGATCTACACTGTTTGCTTTTAGATTCATTAGGATATTTCCGACCAAGAAGTGAACAGTATAGATCTTGATCAGATGGCACGGATGTGCTAGCTGATCTGAATCTACATTGGTCACACAAGAATTGAAATGCATATATATCGTCACCTTAGTGCAATAACAGTATATCTCCTTCATATTTCAATGGCACTTATAACGTTATTGCACTAAGGTGACGATATGGACTAAAGGGTTAAGGAAGCATCCTCTCTACTGACATGTCTTTACCCATATTGCAGTCTACATCCATTGAAAAAGTAGATCCAATTTGCTCCCATTGACTATATATTTTACAAATTTTGAGATTCTATATCACAATCACTATGATAATATTCTTCTGAATATATTTAAGTAACAGGATTTCAAACAAGATCACTTAACTCACTAATTACTAAACTCCATCATAGCTGAAATTATTTGTGCATCAGTTTCAACGTTAATTATTAAATGTGATTAATTATTTTTCTACAAGCTATCACTTTCAATCACAACACATTATTAGAATGCCTCACAAGTTATTCCAGAAATTGGATGTGAAGTAAATCACGGGCCTTAACAAGCCTCTAAAACACACTTGGTGCAATAAATGCTGTCATAGAAAACCAATGTCCGATTAATTCAACTCACGACAAACTTTGTCACCGTCATTTACCGAAGCCAATCTTTCTGATCATTCTGATAGCTATTTAAGGAAAAATTGTACGAGATAATTCCGTTTTAGTAATACAATCTTGATCCATTGAAGAAAATGCTGGTACGAATGGGAATGCAATTTGAATAATTGTGACGGTATCTGAAAAGACACAAACTATGTGGATGCATCGACTGTGATTAAAGCACAAGTTAAATAAATAATGTCCACTCTAATTGAGCCACCATTAGACTCGGAGTATGATTTTCTTTGTTTGAGGTACGAATAAGAAAAAAAGTATCAAAAAAAGATACGAATTACATGAAAATTATCTGAAAAGACATAAACTATGATGATGCATTGACTGTGATTAAGCACGTGTTAACCCATTACTCCATCCATATATATGCATTTGCATGTGTGTGCGACTAGTGTATATCAAGTTCAGCTGACACAATTCCATGCTGTCTGATCTGGATCTGCACTGTTCGAACCTTTGTCAGAAATGAATCTAAAAGCAAACAGTGCAGATCCATGCCATAATGGCATACATATGGAGAAAAGGGTTAAAGAAATAACAGCCTCTCTACTTGAGCTGCCATTATACCACAATTAAGATTTTCTTTGTTTGAGGTACAAATTAGAAGAAAATTATTTCCCCTTGTTTAAAATGAATTAACAGCCAGGTTGCAGTTTTAAGTTTATGTTTTTGCATGAGATTTTCACGCTGAATATCACAGAGGAGTCATGTTCATATTTGTGAGTTGTTTTGTCAATTTCTATGTTTAAATTATGTATAGTATAGTTTGTAGAATTCAATCAGAATACCATAAAAAGAAAAAAATACATGACTTATGCTCTCAAAAAAAACAGCACTAGCATCGAAATAAAAAAATATTGTAAATGAATTATAATTTTTCTTACAGTAGCATATTACTTAATATGTACTGAGAAAATCATTGTATTTAGAAGTTAAAAAACTACATTTATGAAATTATAAATAGCTGCCAGTGATGTTGCTGTTAAGTATTGTGTGTGCAAAACATGAGCAGCTTATTTTCCCTAAGAAAATATTGTTTTGCTATTTGCATATTAATTGGAACCGATAATTTTTTGTGACTTTTATCTAATGGGAATATAATCTTTCACTAAGTAAATTTTTTAAAATGGCCACTCCATATTACTATGCAACATTATAAGCGAGCACACAAATTAACAAAATTATGCTATGAATAATGTAAAACATTTTCAAAACAATGCGACCACATTAAACAAAATCAAATTGCAAACAGCAAATGTGATTTTTTTAATTTCTTAGTTTAATTTCTTAATACCTACCTTGGCCCAAGGTTATAAAACTGAGCATGGAAACAAATCTCAACCAGTCTCAAATCTCAAGCATCTGATTGGCTGAAATCAGATGCTTGAGATTTGAGACTGGTTTCCAAGCTCAGTTTTATAACCTTCAGACCTTATTTGATACAGTCTAGCATGACAAGCAGCCTTGTGGAATGTCGATGGTTGTACCTAGGTGACCACCCATGTACCTTGGTGCATTCCCATGTAACAAAATGTGGCACCACTAGTACAGCACAACCAGTAACAGCTGTAACCTTATAATGTGTGTGCTATTATAACCCTTTCCGCCATAGATTCACCTTTTTTGCATGGGCGAACAGTTTAGATCTAGATCAGCCAGCATATTCGTGCCATTTGATCAGGATCTAAACTGTTCTCTTTTTGATTCGTTAGGTTATTTCTGACCAAAATGTGACCAGTGCAGATCCTGATCAGATGGCACAGATTTGCCAGCTGATCTGGATCTACACTGGTTGCACATGTGTAAAGATGTGTATATATGGAAGAAATGGTGAACATGTAACTCATTATAAGCTGCTACAGTATACTGACCGGGAACCAGACAAGTCACAAAAGTTTGGTTACTAAACTCAGTTTCATTCCAACACCAACATTTTTTTTATGCTTCAGCATTTTGATTTATATACTCAACAAAAATAGAAACCTGACACTTTATATTTGGTGTATTTTCCTGGAATCAGATTTAAAGCTAATTGAATTGTGGTATGTAATAAAAATTGTGCATATTTTGATCTTAATTATGCATTTTGATATTTTTGGCGCATGAAACAAGTGATTCAGTGGTTATTTTCTTTTGGATGGTGCAAAAATATATAGATTTTGAATATGCACCTCATACTTATTCAAAGTTACAGTGTCAGGTTTCTATTTTTGTTGAGTATAATATTCACGTAATTTATAACATCAGGTTTCAATAAAACAAACATAATTTGTCCAGGGACAGAAATTCAATGAGTTTCTTATTTATTCTTAAAGCCTCAGACTTAGCTGAAGAAAGAACATTCCCCCTAAGAGACTGTGATAAAAAAGATAAGTTAATGGTGTCCATTTTGAGCACATGACTGTACTCCTATGAAATTACTTTGATTTGGGTCCAATATACAGAATTAGATTCTTGGTCTGCAAAGCAAATCATGTCTTTAGATTTTTTGTTATGTTTTATGCATTTTTGCAAAATTGGAGCAGGATTAAAGTGTATTGAACTCTTGGTTTGGTTCTACAGAAACCGCTTTCTACAATGGAGAATTAATATTGTTTAGTTCTCTTTTTGATTTTACCTCAATACATATTGTTCAACTTATCTAATGTCCCATTCTTTCATAATGCAATGAAATAAACAAAGGGAAAATGGAGCTTTAAAATAGTAAATCATTTATTAGAAATATTCAACCAGGAGTACCATAGTTATATTGGGGCACGTCACGGGAAAAGGTACCTTCGGTCATTTTTAGTGATATTTTAGTTTTTACTAAATTTAGAAAGAACTTACAACTATAAACCAATTTTTTATAACTAAAATGGGATTTTGTTACCTATTTTGACAATAAAATGATATTTTTACCGCAAAAGGCATAATAAATAATGTCGTCTGCTCAAATTTATGACGTCATTTTAAAGATTGACGTCAACTGTCTGAAGGTACCTTTTCCCGTGACACGTCCCATATGAAACTGTCATAAACTTCATGTGGTTTCCACAATTATTCCTTTTTCTAAACTGGATATTTTTATTAGTTCCCACTGGAATGCATACAATCTGTTTGTCAACAAACTTACCAAAATCAGTAATGTTTTCTGGTGAGGCAATTCTGGTTTTACCAAATAGCTTAAAGTACATAGAGGATAAATTCCCATTGGAATACATAGAAATACAATCTGTTTGTCAACAAACTTCCCAAATCAATTTTATTAAAGCAATTTCACCAAATAACTTAAACTTCATAGAAGTAAGTTCCCACTGGAATGCATACAATTTGTTTGTCAGCAAAACTAAATTGGATAAACTTAAGCTCTTTCATCAATCAGCTTAAGCTATAATTAAAGAAATTAAGTTCCCACTGGAATACATACAACCTGTTTTCAACAAACATCCAAAATCAGATTTTTTAAAGCAATTTAATCAATTTAAATATTAACTAGAAATGTGTCCAAAGGACACGGATGCCCCCGCTATAGGTTTTTCATAAAGCTCCCAGCAGTAGTGTAGAACAAGTTGTGTTCACGAGATAATTATATTCCTATTACAAGAAAATTCTATTTTTAGTAACAGTGACCTTGACCTTGGATCTACAGGCATGGGTATTGTGCGGACACACCGCCTTGTCATGGTGAACATTTGTGCCAAGTTATTTTGAAATCCCTCCATTCATAACAAAGTTACAGCCTGGAGAAGAAAATTCTATTTTTAGGAACAGTGACCTTGACCTTGGACCTACAGGCTTGGGAATGTATGTGACACACAGTCTTAATATGGTGATCGATTAAACCAAGTTATTTAAAAATCCAATGACAAATAACAAAGTTACAGAGCCGACACAATTTTGCAAGAAATTTCTATTTTTAGTAACAGTGACCTTGACCTTGGACCTACAGGCATGGGCGTTGTATGCGACACACCACCTTGTCATGATGAACATTTGTGCCAAGTTATTTTGAAATCCCTCCTTTCATAAGAAAGTTAAGGGCCAAGTGTATATTTTGCTTAACACAAAATGTAAGTGAAAAAGGGGCATAATTTGAAAAAATATTGGAAGCAGGGTTATGGATCTTGTTGGTTATGATGTAGATTTTGATGGTGAAAATATATTTCAAGTTTCAAGGCAATATCTCAAGTAGTTTTAAAGTTATGGGCAAAATGCATATTTTGCTTAACACAAAATATAAGAATAAAACTAATGTAAATGAAATTATCAAAGGGCCATAACTTTTGAACAGAACATGTAAGAGCAAAACCCTGCCTTTATGCACAACAACATATCAGGCCAAGCATTGTGGTAAAGTTTTATTAAATTCCCACCAGTAGTTTAGGAGGAGTTGCGTTCACGAGATATATTCCTATTAAAACTAATGTAAATGGAAGTATCAAAGGGCCATAACTTCTGAACAGAACATGTATGAGCGAAACCCCACCTTCATGCACAACTACATATCAAGCCAAGCATTGTGGTAAAGTTTCATTAAATTCCCACCAGTAGTTAAGGAGAAGTTGCGTTCACAAGATATATTCCTATTAAAACTAATGTAAATGGAAGTATCAAAGGGCCATAACTTCTGAACGGAACAAATAAGAGCGAAACCCCACCTTCATGCACAACTACATATCAAGCCAAGCATTGTGGTAAAGTTTCATTAAATTCCCACCAGTAGTTTAGGAGGAGTTGCGTTCACAAGATATATTCCTGTTAAAACTAATGTAAATGGAAGTATCAAAGGGCCATAACTTCTGAACGGAACATGTAAGAGCGAAACCCCACCTTCATGCACAACTACATATCAAGCCAAGCATTGTGGTAAAGTTTCATGAAATTCCCACCAGTAGTTTAGGAGGAGTTGCGTTCACGAGAATTTCGGACGGACGGACGGACGGACGGACGGACGGACGGACGGACAGACGGACGGACGGACGGACGGACGGAAGGACGGACGGACAGGAGCAACTCTTAATGCCCGTCGCCATTTCATGGCGGGGGCATAAAAAATAGGGTTCATTGCAAAATTGATATCTATTTCCATTTCCTTTATAAGAGTTATCAGTTTTGTGTTTTCTTATAATTATTATTTCCCAGTTTTGTGCCATACCATCAATACATGAAGCAGAGATAGCTATTGCTGCAATGTGATCACATCTGGGATTGGATGCAAGATTTCTAGAAAAGGTGTTTGTTTGGGGCAGTGTTAGGGTAGTAACATGATAATTTCCAACTTTCTGAACAAAATCCACACGAAATTAATATTGTTTCCCCAAAAGGGGCTCTGAGCAACCCTGTTGAACCCCACCTGGATCTGCCACATGGGTTTGCTATATTTGTAAATGACACTGAAGCTGGAAAAAATAATTTGTGTGAGTTATGTCTGCAGGATTATGCAATTATTTTCAGAAATTAGAAAAAAACGCAAACATAATAATTCATGAAAAATCTATGACCTTGCCAAAATGTGAAAATTTATATGCCCAAATATATATTGGTTTACAGTTGGAAACAAATGGCACCAATATGATTTTTGATTCATCCAAATCATTATTAATTGTGATTTCTTTTTTTTTGACATTTTCCCTTTCATGAATTTATTAATATATGATAGGTTTGCTTTTCATGTGCAGCTCAATTAAGAATAATCAGAGTGGGTGGAAGTTTGATCTTGTCTGAATTTTAGACACCATTTTTTTCCTGTAATATCAGGGCACTAGACAACTTTTGGGGACAGGTACCCATACCCGGAATTTTGTGTCATGTTAAGACAAAAAGACAAGAATTTTAAGTCATAATATGCAAGTTTTGACTATGAAGTGTCACACTTGCTCATAACACTGTTTTCCACCACTGATTATAATAGCTAGTATATTTTGTGACTTCAGACCTATAAATAAATCAATTTATCAATTATGTGCATTTCCAGGAGTCCATTTCAATTTTATTTTAGATTTTGGAGGGGAATTTTTTTCTGAGATAGGGGAAAAAACATACTATTTTGAGAGGGGAATGGGGCCCATAATTGGCCCCAAAAATTGCTAAACAAGTGACCTGAATATAGTATATTTGCCACCTATGATTTTTCTGGTAGAATTTTGATACAAGCAAGGATATCACAAGGAGAAAGTGTAGCCCTTAAGGATCCATATCTGACACTGACCAAACAACAAAGGGTGGCCAAATTCTTTAGGATTTTACAGTATCCATAATATCCATTTATAACTGGCCAGTGCAGTAAATCTTTTATAACGCAATATAGCATTATTATTCAAATAAGATTGCCTGACATTAGAAACAGCTAAAGAAGAAATTGACGTTAAGTCTCATTTAGTCTCCATGAGTCTCCAGCCATTCCATATCTAAATAACAAATTTTGTCTACTTTTAAATCCCCAGACTGGGGACAGTGCGACAGAATTCTAAATGTTTTTGTTGTTTGGTGATAGTTTCTGCATAGCAACTTAACATCCTGCCCTATGGGCTTACTGTTTCAGAGATTTAATTAAAGTTTCAAAGGGAAAGTCAGAACAGGAAAATAGAATGTCTGTAAGGAAAATTATCTACCACTAACCAAACAAACATGCATAAAATTTTGAGTAAGCCATTTGATTCAGTGTTCATATGGGAGCATGTTTTACAGGACTATAACCCTTTACTCCGTGGGATATGGCTGTTATCCATGGGCAAACAGTCTAGATCCAGATTCATGCTGTCTGATCAGAATCTACACTGTTTGCTTTTTGATTAATAAGGTTAATGCTGATGAAACAGCGAACAGTTAGGATCCTGATAGAATGGCATGGATGTGCTGGCTGATCTGCACAGTGGTCACACACACATTAAGCCTTTCCTCCATATATACGCATTTTTACGTGAATGAATGAATGAATGAATGAATGAATGAAAGACTTTATTTACAGAGGGTAACCCAATTAGCCAAAAGACTAATCTTCCTTGGGGCCCTCTCAAATCAATATGTACAATCATGTAACAAATGATAAAATGACTTGAATACAAAAGCATGCACAGAGAAAAATAAATAAACATATTAACAATCATGCACAAAATAACAAAAATCAACAGCAAAATGTAAACAAGGAATTGAATGATCTGTACATATATTTAAGAGCAGTTTATGTACATTAAGTAAAACTTAGTCTTTAGATCTATGAGACTAATGAAAGTTCATGAATTATTTAAAACATGTTTATAAAACACAAGAATGAAATTAGTTATGCTTTAACCAGTTTGTGAAATGTTGTGTAAATTGTTTAATTGTTTGACATAATCTTATATTTACTGGAATGCTATTCCAAATCCTGGATCCAGAGTATGACATACCTTCCTTGAATAGTTCTATTCTTGGTCGATGGATTGTAAAGTCTATAGCACTGATATTTCTTACATTAATACCTACTGGTTCCCTGTATTCGTACATGTCTTGTATATAATCAGGAACAAGTTTATTGTGTACTTTATACATAAACTTAGCTTTTTGGATAAGAATTCTTTGATGTATTGTTAGGGAATTAATTTTATTCATTGCATCCTCAAAACCAATATAATCCAAACCAAAGATTGTTTTACAAGCACGTTTTTGCAAAATTAGTAGTTTATTTAAATTGCTTGACCCTGTTCCTCCCCAAATTATATTGCAAAAATCTAAGTGTGGTTGTATGTATGCTTTATAGTAAATTATTCTACTGCCTAATGGTATATATTGTTTAATTTTTGATAAAAGCCATATGTTTGATGCTACTTTTCTTCTTATGTGGTTAATATGATTGTCCCATTTAAGATTTTCTTGTATGTTTACTCCTAGTAGTTTATCTCCAGTTGTTAACTTAAGATGTACATTTTTATATGTAACATTTAATGGAGTGTTTTCAATTCTTGCTCTTTTATGTGGTGTTGTGATAAAAATTACTTTCGTTTTATCAGTATTAAGGACCATACCATTTTCTTTGCACCATTTTTCAAGAATATTTAATGACAACTGAAGATTACGCTCCAGACTGTCCTTTGATGTGTTTATGTCACTAATTGTTGTATCATCAGCATACATATCTGTGCTGTTAACAACTGATGATAAAGCTAGTGGCAAGTCATTAATAAATATCAAGAACAGCAAGGGACCTAGAATAGACCCTTGTGGTACACCACATTGGATTTCGCTTTCTGTAGACAGCACCCCATTTAAGTTAACTACTTGTTTCCTATTGAAAAGATATGATTGGAAAAACTTAATAGTTTGGTCACTACATTTGTAGATTTTCAATTTTCTAATAAGAATATCCAGATCAACAAGATCGAATGCTTTCCTAAAATCAACCATGATTGCTCCAACATATTTGCCTTCATTTAATGCTTTAATCCATTTATTTATCATGTATGCTAATGCTGTCTCACAGCTGTGATTTTTTCTAAATCCACTTTGTGACTTACTCAGAAGATTATAATGATTTAGATATTCTACAAAGCTGTCATGAACATGTTTTTCTATAAGTTTTGATAGAGTTGGCAGAATTGAAATGGGTCTGTAATTATTTAGATGTTGGGGAGATCCTGACTTCAATAATGGATTGACTTTAGCTAATTTCCAACAGTTTGGCATGGTTCCCTTTTGAATGCTCAAATTAATGATGTGACAAATTACTGGATAAATTATATTTGCTGACATTTTGATTAACCTTGGACCTAAATTGTCGAGACCTGTGGCTTTAGAAGTATCGAGATCATTTAACATTTTACATACTTTTTCTTCTGTTATTAATGGAATATTAAAAAACATTTCTTGAGGCACTTTTGCGTTAACAAATTCTTTAGTTTCATTGAAATCCGCAAAACATATGTCCTCTTTAAGTGATGAAGCAACATTTGTAAAGAAAGAATTAAATGAGTTGCTCATTGTTTTTTCATCTGTTATTTCAACTCCATCAATATCTAATTGATTTATTTTTGATTGGCTGCTTTTTGGAGATTTAAATTCTTTAAATATCTTCCAGACTGTATTTGGGTTGTTTTGACCATCTTCTATTTTTCTTTCATAACTTGAGCTTTTTGCTGCACTCATTAAACTTATTACCCTATTTCTATAAATTCTGTAATTATCTATATCATTCTGTGCTTTAAATTTATCTCTTTGTTTAATAGCATCTAAAATATCACTATTTATCCAGTCTGGCTGATTAGCCCTTTTTACTCTATGTTGTCTGATTGGTACATGTTTATCCAAAAGATTTGAGAATGTTTGTAAAAAGGTCTCAAGGGCCTGATTAGGGTCTGTTTGATCAATTATATCAGACCAGTTAGTCTCTCTCAAATCATTTGAGAAATTTTCATTATTAAAATTTTTAAAAGACCTGTATGTTATAAATTGATGAGTATTTTTATGAGATTTAATATTTGTATTCCTACTACAGAAGATTGGGTAATGATCACTAATGCCTAGTTTAGGAACAGAAAAATGTGATATATGATCTGCATGATCAGTATAAATATGATCAATGAGAGTTTTATAATTAATGCCTTCGCGAGTAGGTCTGTCAATTATTTGTGTAAAACCAAGTGAATTCATGTAATTTATCCAGTCATTTTTTATGTGCAAGTTCAATAAGTCCCTATTCAAATCCCCTAATATTAGTATTTCTTTCTCCTCTAACTGTACCTTTTCTATATGATTTTCAAATTTATGTTTCCAGTCAACTCTGGATTCAGGATGTCTATACAGAAAGCAGATTAAAAACGGTTTGCTTTTAGTAGGTTTAAATTCCAACCAGATGCTTTCAATTTCATTGTCCTCTAAATCCTCCCTGCGGTTACAGTTTAGATTTTCTTTTACATAAACTAAAATGCCACCCCCTCGATTTTCTTTTCTGTCTTTTCTGTAAGGAGTTTTAAACTTGTTGATTTCAAAGAATTGTGTTTGATTGTTTTCATTTAGTTTTGTTTCGCTAACGCCAAATATGTGTATGTTATTATTAGTTAACAGTAGCCTTAATTCATCAATTTTAGAAGATATGCCCTGTACATTTAGATATCCAATATTTAAGCCTTTTTTGCTAAGATTTAAAGTTGTCATAGTTTCTGCTGTATCTGTTTCAAGACTATTGCAATTACACACATGTTCATTACATTCACTGCATATATTGGTTAAGGAATCAAAACTGTTTGTGGTGTCAATGTTTTGTCGTGGAGTGGCTCTGTAGCCACATCCCTATAGACTGTTCCAGCATGCTTCCTGTTTATGCCCCGTGAGGCCACAAGACCAGCATTTGACAGCTTGTTTGAATCTACACTCAGAAGTTCTGTGATTTGTGCCGCTGCAGTTCATGCACCTATTATGAAAGAACTTTTGATTGTTTCTGTGTAGATTATTTCGTGGGTATCCATTATATCCAGATATTTGTGGATTGTTCTGAGCTCGACCCGTTTGATAAGTGCACTTAGTGAAGTCATCCACTAGATCTACTTCGTGGTGTATGGATCCAGCTATCCTCTTGATGCCAGATGGGGAAGGATGGACAGGATCTTGCTGCCCCATAAATCTCATTTGTAATTTGCCACTTTTGTCGTGGAAATCTTGAAAAATATCAAGAATTGTCACCTGATGATGTACACCTAGTCGTTGCACGATCATGTTCAGTATGTTGACATCAACGTCACCTCTAGGAGCAATTTTACACAGTACAAGCTTGATGACAGGATTGCAGGCTTTTATATGTGTTATCAACTGATCATATAGTTCTTCAGTTAACTCGTGGTCGGTTGTCCTCGCTAAATCATTACCTCCTATGTAAATAACAACAGTGTTGAACTGGCATAGGTTAAATGAATGAACATCATTCAGGATGTCTTTTATGGTTCCGCCTGGAATAGCGTGCTTGTGGACATTGGAAGAAAGACCTTTGGGGTTTAGTCTCTGAATGGTGGAGTCACCGAGCAGCAATGTTGATTTTCTTGTTTGTGCCCTCTGTTTTGGGGATGATTTGTCAGGATTTCTGGAATGCACTGCAGGACCATGTTTAGGTGAAGCCGCAGAGTTTCCTGCACGAGATGTGTTCTCTCCTGTTGGCAATACCGGTGAAGGAAGGCTTTGACCTGCTGTAGGGGTGCTTTTGCTGATGATAACAGGAATTTCCTGTTGTTGTTGCTGCTGCTGCTGTTGAGGTCTGCTAGTCCACCGAACATTGGTAGGGCTGTTCTGTGGCATTTGTGGTGCACTATGACTGTTTGGTGAATTTCCTTGCACAACAGATGCATAACTTTGGGTATGTTTCATTAACAACACCTCTTCATGGATTTTGTCTGTTTTTTCTGTAAGGCTATTTATGGCATTAAACACTTTCAAAAGCATAATATCCTTTTCCCTGGTGTCTGACAAGCTCTTTCCAGAAGATGGTTCTGTACTCTTTTCACAGGTTTTCACGGGGATAACAGATCTATTCTTCTTCTCTAGTTCCTCCTCGGCTATTAAGCATTTAGCAGACATTTCTGCAAGTAGAGTCCTTAGCCTTCTATTTTCTGTGGCATACTCTTTTATTTGCTCTTCTTGAGTTGTGATTTGCTGTGAAAGTTTAAGGTTTTCTGTTCTCAGTGTGTTGATTTCTAGATTGAGCTTACTGCTTGTGATCTGCTCATCGGTTCTTTCTTGTGTAGTATTTTCTTTGTCTGGTATTGTTACCAATACAGCTTCATCTTTCACCTTGTTATCTGCAGAACTTGGTTTACTCATAGAGTAATTACTGTTCATTGGTGAGTAAGACTTCCCTTTCTTGTCTGCTTTAGGTAGTTTGTAATTTTCAGGCTTTGAAGATGTGTTGAGGCTAGGACTTTTAATTTTTGCTGCCAAAGAAGAAAGTAGACTTGTTGATTTAGATTTTTGTTTGCCAGGGAGCATGTAGCCATTTTCAATCTGAATTGGTTTGGATTTGGGTTTGTGTGGAGTGAGCTGCGCAGTAAGATTTTTGAAGACACTGTTATGCCACAGTCTGCTTCCTTGACCTTGAATTATGATCTTTTTGCTCTTGTAGCCAGTTATGACAACTTTTTTCCCTGTAATGACAGTAGTTGCTGTGAAGGCTGTCTGAACACTGTTTAGTTCAAATGTGTACAGTGACTGAAGTAAGTTCATCATCTCATCATAGGTTTCTTGTGTGTAGAAAAGTATAGAAATGTTATCACTGTTCTTTGATATTACACTGTCATAAAGGCTTCCATTGTTCTTATCATTGAAGTCCTTGGGCATGTCTGAATCAGAGAAACCCTCAAAATCAGTTGAGATGTCTGAAGCCATTGTCCTTAATCCTTTGCTAATGCTTGTAAATTAATCCACAATAGAGAAAGTTTTTATTTCCAAGTCTGTTAATCCAAAAGCTCTGTTGGAATTTGTCACCTTTTCACTTCAATCTCCAGATGTTTTTATTTCAAAGCTGATTGGAATGTGTATAGTAAGTGCTTGCATAGATACTTGGTTGATAATTCCAATAAATAAATTAGAAATTTTAATTATATTTTGTCATCTAAGTCACAATTTCACTTGTCAAAAACCTTTTTTATCATAAAATCCCGAAAGCACTTTTTTCAACAATTTTAATGGTATATTTTTTATTCAGTTATTCCAAGTATATCCTTTGAAATATTGCAATATTGCAGGAGCTAAATTTGCATGTCTGCTCTCTTCGAAAGTTGCTAAGTGCGACCAGTGTATATCCAGATCAGGCGGCACATCTGCACTGGTCACATATGCCGGATGTGCCGGCTGATCTGGATCTACATTGTTCGCCCACGCAATAAAGGTGTGCCTATGGAGGAAAGGGTTAAAACAGGTATATATGGCGTAAAGGTTTATAAACCCTGAAGCAAACAGTGCCAACACAAATCAGACTGTTCCTATAGAAGTCTTTTCAATAAGCCAAGCACTGCGACTCATTATCACAATTACATTTTATTTCATGTAAAAGACATAAATGACATTTTTGCATGGACATAAATTCAGGCAGTTGTATTATTCTCAAAAGATATACATTCATGTATAATGGTCTGATTTAGCTGTGGCAATTTCCGTTCCCTGAAATATGTGAAATAATATTATCACAGAGTACAATGGCCCTTAACCCTTTCCTCCACAGATACACCTATATTGCATGGGCGAACAGTGTAGATCAAGATCAGCTGGCACATCCATGCTGTCTGATCAAGATCAGAACTGTTTGCTTTTTGATTCATTAGGTTATTTCTGACCAAAATGTGACCAGTGCAGATCCTGATCAAATGGCATGGATGTGCCAGCTGATCTGGATCTACACTGGTCGCACATGCATGAAAATGCATATCTATGCAGGAAAGAGTTAATTTTGGTCTGTTAAGTCTTGTGAAGTTAACATATAAATTAGTGACTGTAAACTGTATTTTTCGTTGGGTTTTAAATTTGTATATCTGAACCTGCCCATGAAATTCTTATAATTTAGTACCCCACAAAAAATATTAAATAAACAGTTAATTAAACTGTATGAAACATTAAATTTTCCTTTTGATGGCTGCCTATTACAGGTGTCACTGTATTCACAAACAAATATAGAAACCAGAGCAATCCAATATAGTAAATTATACAGAAACATTTTTTTAATCTAGAAAATTCCATAAATTGTAAAGATTGTGATGACATTGTAGCTAATAACATAATGCAGACTGCATGTCTTGTTAGATGAATATAAGTCACCCTTAAAAGAACAAGATTCTCTTAAAATAACAAACAAAATAAAACAATATAAATGATTGAATATATAAAAAAAATACTGATTTTGAAATTTGCTGATATAATATAAGTTAGTAAATAATTCAAGTAGAACAAAACGTCACCTTAGTGCAATAACAGTACCGGGTATATCTCCTTCTTATTTCAATGGCACTTATACCGTTATTGCGCTAAGGTGACGAAAAGAGAAATAATATGTAAAAGTCAATGATGACAGAAAACAAAGAGTTTATTTATAATATACCCAGGAATGATTTTAGCATAGTGCAGCGTTTATCTGCAAAATTGATACAACTCGTCAGATTGTAATTAAGTATTGGACAATGTCTGTTTTCCAATTCTTCATTTTTCAGCTTCCTGTGTTTTATGTGACGTCATAAACTACATCACACTATGTTGTCGTAATTTTCCGGGACATAACGAACTCCAAAATAGGAAGTTTACAACCGTTACAATATTTTTATGCCATTCATAAACTTACCCTATCATGTTACTATTTTTATTTCTACTATTATGTAAACCACGTTCTTAACAAAAATTTTGTTGTTTAGTATTTTTTAAATTTGTTTTGAGCGATAAGGGTATATAATAAAAGGAATATTATGACAGAATGCCTTCTGTAAGATCGTATTATTTCTCGTGCGTATGTAAACCACATAATGCTCGACCTTCGGTCTTGCGTGATATTGTTTACATACACAACTTGAATAATATGAACCTAAAGAATGCATACTGTTATAATATTCCATATATATTATTTGGGTTTTACTGCATGTGCTACCAGTCATGCCATCTAATCAGGACCAACACTTTGACAGCAATAACGTAATAAATCAAATATCAAACAAGGGGAATCTTAACCAAAGTCATCAAATCCTGCAACTGTATGGCATAAAACTGAGTTCTGTGTCTTTGAGTAACAATGCCCTTATTTATGTAACCCCTACAAGTCAGTTGTGTGCATCCCCTTGATTTAACCACAAGTGAGTTTGAGCTACAAAACAACCAATCAGGCGCAATTTCTGACATACAAGAAAATCTTGATAGCATACAAAAATATCTAAAAAAAGAAGGAAAGAATCCATACAATTTTTGAAATATCCTCCCACATAAAAGATCAATCATCTAACAGATAACAGTCAGCAAAAAGAGTGGTTCAATATACCGTATTGATCCTAATTACTGCTCCTCCTGCCTGCACCCCCAATTGGTTCATCTGCCATTATAACAACAGGCACAAGATATAAGATTTAACCCTTTTCTGTATAGATACACCTTTATTGCTTGGGTGAACAGTTTAGATCCAGATCAGCCGGCACATCCGATCAGGATCTAAACTGTTTGCTTTTTGATTCATTAGGTTATTTCTGATCAAAATGCGACCAGTGCAGATCCTGATCAGACGGCACGGATATAGATACACCTTTATTGCTAGGATGAACAGTTTAGATCCAGATCAGCCGGCACATCCGTGCCATCTGATCAGGATCTAAACTGATCGCTTTTTGATTCATTACGTTATTTCTGATCAAAATGCGACCAGTGCAGATCCTGATCAGACGGCACGGATGTGCCAGCTGATCTGGATTTACACTGGTTGCAAATGCGTAAAAATGCATATATATCAAGGAAAGGGATAATTAAGAGCAAACCAGCACCAATACGCATTTTTTCTTTACTTGTGTTATAAGTGGATCAAGACTGGGACTCAAACACAGGGCTGCATCTCAACTAAGCTACATGGGTAAAAGAATCATGTTCTCTGTTTTAATTAGAAAAATATGCTTGTGTTTATGAAAATGGCAAAAAATATCAACACACAATTTTGATTTTGGCTGGTTGAACTATAAAAAATGAACTCCGAACACAGTAATGACAGGACACTATCTTGATCCTTTCCCATTGGCATAGAGGTGCGAAATTTTGATAATTTTCAATCTAAATTTTCTGTATTCCCTCGTTGCAAAATCAAATTTTGCCAAAACAATGTTTACATTATGAAGCAAATGCTATACCAGTTGCAAACGAGACTTGATCAGACTTGATTAACTGGTAAAAGATTCTTTTTTGAACCTTTACACCATATAATTATATGCCTTTTTATGGGTGTGTGACTAGTGTAGATCCAGATCAGCCAGCACATCCATGCCTTCTGATCAGGATCTTCACTGTTCACTTTTTGTTCAGTAATAACCTAATAAATCAAAAAGCATATGGTGCAGATCCTGATCAGATGGCAGGGATGTGCCGGCTGATCTGGATCTACATTGTTCACCCATGCCATAAAGGCCTGTATATGGAGGAAAGGGTTAATCTTTATTAACAATATTTGGCGTAATGGAACAAATACTAGGATTGTTTAGAAGAGATACGGTAAAACTGTTTTGTCATTGCTGGGATGTTAGATGACTTGTATGGAATCCAATCAAAGAAGGCAAAGAAGACAGAGTATTTCATCATTGTAACCACTGCTAGGTATAATTACTGAAAAACAAGTATCTAGGAAATGACTAGAATAATGCATTATATAAATCATTGATCTCATATTAAAACATATGAGGTTTTGAACTTAAGAAATATCCACAAAACAGAATATGATAAGTCAGAACATGACTATCATGCACCTTTCCAATTGGCATAGAGGTGCGAGATTTTAACAGATTTTTGCACTAGTTTTCCTGTATTCCCACATGTTGCTAGCACCCTAGAACCTGGTTTAAATCCCCAGTGGCAATTTGTTTTGCCACTGACTGTTCCAAGGCAGTATCCCCAAAGGTTCTCTTTTTCATAAATTGTTTGTGGCATCTTATTTGAATTGACATACTTATAACAAACATGCTCTCTCTCTCTTCTTCTCTGTTTTCATTGCGTGGAGAGGCTGTGTTTTTTGTGTGGCGATTCCTGATGTGCATATTTCACCTTTTTCATAAAATTGTTTATAACAGTTTGTATGAAAATATCATTTTAGGTTTCATATCAAAAGTACAAGAAATGACTGAAGCTTATCCACCATTTTGACTAGTTGTTGATTTTAAGTGTCCACTCTTTTCCTCTTAAGTAAGAATACAAAATACATGTTATTCAACAGTTTAATGGATTTCATGTATTTCGTACAAAGCAGTCTGAGACAATGTTTAAGACATTTAATTACATATGTGTTATGAACTGTCTCTTAGCAATGGTGTACTATTACAACCTCATAAATACATTTGCTGCCTCTTGGTCACAATTACTTCAAGACACACCATTCAATTCTCAATTGAATCATACAAAGTTAAAAACCTTTTAGTCTGCAACAGACATATTAAGAACAGCATGGAACATTGGAACTGTATTATGTTTCACAGACATTAACCCCACATCTTTAGTTTTTAAGATTTATTGCTTAGAATTGCAGAACAAGAGGGCCATGATGGCCCTGAATCACTCACCTGAGTATGAAACTCAAGTTATTAACCAGAAACTGAATTTTTATTTTTAGCAACAGTGACCTTGACCTAGATCACAGACACGTGGGTAGCAATCCCTATTTGTCTCTTGTTATAAGCTACCCATATACCAAGTTTGGAGTCAATATGCCAAAGCAAACTCAAGTTATTAAGTGGAAACTGAATTTATATTTTTAGCAACAGTGACCTTAACCTTGATCAGAGACACCTGGGTAGCAATCCCAAGCTGCCTCTTGATATAAGCTACTCATACACCAAGTGTGGAGTAAAAAACCAAAGCAAACGCAAGTTATTAAGTGGAAACTGAATTTCTATTTTTAGCAACAGTGACCTTGACCTTGATCACAGACACGTAGGTAGCTTTCCCAAGTTGCCTCTTAATTTAAGCTACCCATACACCATGTTTGGAGTCAATTTGCCAAAGCAAACTCAAGCAATTAAGTAAAAACTGAATTTCTATTTTTAGCAACAGTGACCTTGATCTCGATCACAGACACCTGGGTAGCAACCCCAAGCTGCCTTTTGATATAAGCTACCCATATATCATGTTTGGAGTCAATATGCCAAAGCAAACTCAAGTTATTAAGCAGAAACTGAATTTCTATTTTTAGCAACACTGACCTTGACCTTGATCACAGACACCTGGGTAGCAACCCCAAGCTGCCTTTTGATATAAGCTACCCATACACCAAGTTTAGAGTCAATAGGCCTAAGCAAATTCAAGTAATTGAGCAAAGACTGAATTTCTATTTTTAGCAACAGTGACCTTGACCTTGATCACAGACACCTGGGTAGCAACCCCAAGCTGCCTTTTGATATAAGCTACCCATACACCAAGTTTGGAGTCAATAACCCTAAGCAAACTCAAGTAATTGAGCAAAGACTGAATTTCTATTTTTAGCAGCAGTGACCTTGACCTTGACCCTGTGGTCATGATTTGAACAACTTTTGTAGACATCAGTGCCAGGATGCTTCAGGACAAATTTGGTTAAAATCCATCAAGTGGTTTCAGAGGAGATGTTGTTTAAAGCAAATTGTTGACGGACGACGGACAAAGACGGGTCACAATAGCTCACCATGAGCCTATGGCTCAGGTGAGCTAAAAACAGTATTGTTTTTGTATATAATTACCTCCCTTTATAAAAAAATACAAAGAAATTTGTGCTTGTGTTTTTGTTTAGTTATCACCTTTTAAATATTTATTGAATCTTGTTCTTAGCTTTTCTGAACTAAGTAGGAATTTTGTAGAAACAATATGATATAAATAACAACTTTGAAAAAAAGGTAACTTTAAAATTCACTTTTTAGAAAACAAAAAAAAGGAACAAAGCCCTGAAATTCCCCCATGAAAAATACCACAAGAGTGTGACTGTGGAAATGCTTATTTCATGTAGTATATATTTGACACAAGTTATTGTATTTTATAGCCAATATGAAACAGGGAAAATATTAATCAAGCAAGAAGGATGGTTATATAATTATAGAGCTTTCTCTCGATAGTTGTTTTATTTGTTTTATTACAAGAAGCAGAGCTCAAAAGTGTCGGTTGATGATAGGTTTACAGCACCATTATTTTTCTGCGCTGTCATAAAGTGCTGCTGAATGTCTGGAGATATCTACTAGATAGCAGCTGTTGAGAATATCGAACCAGTCCGCCTTGAATCTATTGTCAAATTTTGTAACAAGCATTGTACAGCATCAGAAAGAATTGGCCCGACTATTGTCAAATTTTGCAACCAGCATTGTCCATCATCAGAATGAATTGGCCGGCCTATTGTCAAATTTTGCAACCAGATCGTCCAGCATGAGAATAAGTTGGCCGGACTACTGTCAAATTTTGCAACTAGCATCGTCCAGCATCAGAATGAGTTGGCCCGACTATTGCCAAGTTTTGCAACTAGCATCGTCCAGCATGAGAATGAGTTGGCCCCGACTATTGCCAAGTTTTGCAACCAGCATCGTCCAGCATCAGAATGAGTTGGCCCAACTATTGGCAAGTTTTGCAACCAGCATCATCCAGCATCAGAATGAGTTGGCCCAACTATTGCCAAGTTTTGCAACCAGCATTGTCCAACATCAGAATGAGTTGGCCCAACTATTGCCAAGTTTTGCAACCAGCATCGTCCAGCATCACAATGAGTTGGCCCAACTATTTCCAAGCTTTGCAACCAGCATCGTCCAGCATCAGAATAAGTTGGCCCGACTATTGCCAAGTTTTGCAACCAGCATCGTCCAGCATCAGAATGAGTTGGCCAGACTATTGCCAAATTTTGCAACCAGCATTGTCCAGCAACAGAATGTGCTGGCCCAACTATTGCCAAGTTTTGCAACCAGCATCATCCAGCATCACAATGTGTTGGCCCGACTATTGTCAAAGTTTCAGCCAGTGTCAACCAAGATCAGCAGGAGAAGCTGACTATTTTGCAACATGAGTCCAATAAGATCAGCCTGAATTAGTTGACTACTGTCGCATTTTGCAACCATTATGATTCAAGATCAGCCTGGGTCAGTTGACGATTGTCACTTTCATACCACTGTTCACCAAGATCAGTATGGACGTGCGGACTTTTGTCAAATGTGACCAGCAGTGGCCAAGATCAGAGAATGTCAGCGTGACTGCCACCAGTCTCCACCAAGATGATGAGCTCCCTATTGTCAAATGTTGTGACCTGCATCAGCCGAGATATCTTGGATGAGCAAACTTGTCAAATTTTGCAAACAATGTCAACCAAGATGTCAAATTTTGCAAACAATGTCAACCAAGATGTCAAATTTTGCAAATAATGTCAACCAAGATGTCAAATTTTGTGAACAATGTCAACCAGGATGTCAAATTTTGCAAACAATGTCAACCAAGTTGTCAAATTTTGCAAATAATGTCAACCAATATGTCAAATTTTGCAAACAATGTCAACCATGATGTCAAATTTTGCAAACAATGTCAACCAAGATGTCAAATTGTGTGAACAATGTCAACCAAGGATGTCAAATTTTGCAAACAATGTCAACCAAGTTGTCAAATTTTGCAAATAATGTCAACCAATATGTCAAATTTTGCAAACAATGTCAACCAAGATGTCAAATTTTGCTAACAATGTCAACCAAGATGTCAAATTCTGCAAACAATTTCAACCAAGATGAGCCTATATCAGCTGACTATTGTCACATTTTGAAACCAGTGTCAACCAAATTATAAGCCTGGATGAAGTGACATTTTGCAACCAACATCAATCCAAATCAACCTGCAACCTGACTAGTATCACATTTTGCAACCAGTGTAGACCAAGATCAGCTTGGATGAGCTGACTTCTTTCAAATTTTGTGACTAGGCTGAGTACCAACTAAAATCAGCCTTATCAAGTGACTATGTCAGATTTTGCAAACACTGTCCATTAATATCAGCCTGTTTTGAGCTTACTGACAAATGTAACATGTTTGACATGTTAGAACTACACTAGTGTGGATGAGCCAAGTGTTATGTCACATTTTGTTTAATGTTCAGACCTACTTTAAAATGGAGGAGCCAATTTTTGTAAAACTTTGTGACCTGTGTTAATTGACATCAGTGCCCAAGGTTATAAAACTGAGCATGGAAACCAGTCTCAAATCTCAAGCATCTGATTGCTTGAGATTTGAGACTGGTTTCCAAACTCAGTTTTATAACCTTCAGCCCAGTATGAATCAACTTACTATTACAATATAGAAACAATAGCTTTACAATCTTTTTGCAATTTAAATTACAGTGCATCAATATGGAATAAGAAGGATAGAAATGATTTAGTCCTAGAACTACACTCATCAAGAGAGAGATGCAATACATTAAGTGTAGGTAGATTGCAATTTTACTGCAATTTCTGGATAAATCCGTCAGTCTAGACACTATCCTGCTTTCTAAGACATGACATATTGTCTGTTGCATAGCAGACTATAACCACATAGGGACACTACTTGTTAACTACACTTTTCACTTTTTGTCTTAACAGACACAGCTAAATACTACAAAACTGACAATTGTCTACCCAAGAGACTGCTTTTTACGTAAGTAAACCAGCGCAGACTGTTGTCTTCACTAGTTCAACACAGCAGACAGCTAACTTCACTAGTAAACCAAAGCAGAGTGTTGTCTTCACTACTATACTAAATGTATATCAAACTGCTGTCTTAACTAGTAAACCATAGCTGACTGCTGTCACTGGTATACCAGACCAGACTGCTGTCTCTACTAGTATATCACAGCAGACTGCTGTCACTGATATACCAGACCGGACTGCTGTCCCTACTAGTTTATCACAGCGGACTGCTGTCACTAGTATACCAGACCGGACTGCTGTCTCTACTAGTATATCACAGCGGACTGCTTTCACTGATATACCAGACCAGACTGCTGTCTCTACTAGTATATCACAGCGGACTGCTGTAACTGATATACCAGAGCAGACTGTCAGACTGCTGTCTCTACTAGTATATCACAGCAGACTGCTGTCACTGGTATACCAGACCAGACTGCTGTCTCTACTAGTATATCACCGCAGACTGCTGTCACTGGTATACCAGAGCAGACTGCTGTCTCTACTAGTATATCACAGCAGACTGCTGTCACTGGTATACCAGACCAGACTGCTGTCTCTACTAGTATATCACAGCAGACTGCTGTCACTGATATACCAGACCGGACTGCTGTCCCTACTAGTTTATCACAGCGGACTGCTGTCACTAGTATACCAGACCGGACTGCTGTCTCTACTAGTATATCACAGCGGACTGCTTTCACTGATATACCAGACCAGACTGCTGTCTCTACTAGTATATCACAGCGGACTGCTGTCACTGATATACCAGACCAGACTGCTGTCTCTACTAGTATATCACAGCGGACTGCTGTCACTGATATACCAGACCAGACTGCTGTCTCTACTAGTATATCACAGCGGACTGCTGTCACTGATATACCAGAGCAGACTGTCAGACTGCTGTCTCTACTAGTATATCACAGCAGACTGCTGTCACTGGTATACCAGACCAGACTGCTGTCTCTACTAGTATATCACCGCAGACTGCTGTCACTGGTATACCAGAGCAGACTGCTGTCTCTACTAGTATATCACAGCAGACTGCTGTCACTGGTATACCAGAGCAGACTGCTGTCTCTACTAGTATATCACAGCAGACTGCTGTCACTGATATACCAGACCGGACTGCTGTCCCTACTAGTTTATCACAGCGGACTGCTGTCACTAGTATACCAGACCGGACTGCTGTCTCTACTAGTATATCACAGCAGACTGCTGTCACTGGTATACCAGACCAGACTGCTGTCTCTACTAGTATATCACCGCAGACTGCTGTCACTGGTATACCAGAGCAGACTGCTGTCTCTACTAGTATATCACAGCAGACTGCTGTCACTGGTATACCAGAGCAGACTGCTGTCTCTACTAGTATATCACCGCAGACTGCTGTCACTGGTATACCAGAGCAGACTGCTGTCTCTACTAGTATATCACAGCAGACTGCTGTCACTGGTATACCAGAGCAGACTGCTGTCTCTACTAGTATATCACAGCAGACTGCTGTCACTAGTATACCAGAGCAGATTGCTATCTTTGCTAGTCTACCAGACCAGACTGCTGTCACTAGTATATCAGAGCAGACTGCTGTCATTACAGTACTGAAAATCATAAAATTGACAATAGGATTAGAAGCGGATCGGAAGCGGACTGCAAACCGATCCCGTTAGGAGCACAATGGAAGCGCAATCAAATTGGAAATGGAATGGAATCGAAACGAATTGCTTTGAACATTTGGATCTCTTGGAGTGAAAAGACCAGAGCATTTTGACCGGATCGGAATCACTTTGAGGGTTTGGATCGCTTAGAGTGAAAAGACCGGAGCGATCGGATCGGATCGATTCTATTTATAATGTTTTTCAGTTATATACAGTAGCGATCCGAATCTCTTCTTCCGATTCTTTTAACGACTTTAAACCAAGCAATTTTTGACAATCATTTAATATAGTTTTCTGCTATCAAACACTAGTAATAAACTAGATGGGTGTTCAGTTGAACACTTGTGTCGCCCTCTGGTGCTGTCAGAATAAAAATGCAAGTACAAAAAGGGGCATTACTCCAACAAATGTGACCTTGACCTTAAGAATATAGTATCGTCACGAGCGTATTGTCATAGGGAATATAATTTGAAAGTTTGATGAAGAAATATTAATAAATGGCAAAGTTATAGCCAATGTTAAGTTTTCATATAAAGGGGAATAACTCCATCAAGTGTGACCTTGTCCTAAAGAATGTGGTATTATCAGGAGCATGTTGTTAAAAGGAATATAATTTGAAAGTTTGATGAAGAAATATTAAGAAATGGCAAAGTTATAGCAAATGTAAGTTTTCGTAAAAAGGGAAATAACTCCATCAAATGTGACCTTGACCTAAAGAATATGGTATCATCACGAGCGTGTTGTCATAAGGAATATAATTTGAAAGTTTCATGAAGAAATATTAGGAATTGGCAAAGTTATTGCCAACGTTAAGTTTTTGTGTCTCAATATAAGTACAAAAAGGGGCATAACTCCATCAAATGTGACCTTGACCTTGAGAATTTGGTATCATCTCGAGCGTGTTGTCATAAGCATAATAATTTGAAAGTTTGATGAAGAAATATTAAGAAATGGCAAAGTTATAGCCAACGTTAAGTTTTTGTGACGGACGGACAGACGGAAGGACAGACGGACAAAGCGGTCCCTATGTATCGCCATTTCTTCGAAAGGAGACACAAAAAACTAAATTAACGATAATTTTGTAAATGAAACCGAAGACATATAATAGAAAATGATTTGTTTACCATTCACACGCATGATATTATTAAAATTTAGTTCGTAAGCATTTTGTATAAAGTGCCCTTTAAGCAAACATACGTTATAATTTATCTTACACAAAGGAAGAAATAATGAACATGTACACTCACTCGTGCCACATTATGGCATGAATGTATTATTTAATTTAGTAAGGAGATTCGCAAATGAAATGTGTTTAATGCTAATAAACACTTTTGAACGTAAACATTTATTAAGTCCAGTATGAAATATAAACCATAAACGCTGTCCGAAACTAAAAGAGAAACTATTTTTCCCTTTTGATTTCAGCGGTGAAAAACAAAGATATAATCTCTTTCATTTCTATGTTACAGCCTAAATTACGGAAAACGGAACGAATATTCTTATTAAGTCTTTCAAAACATCAATATTTCAGCGTACATTTATGCTAAAATATTATTTAGCTCTTCAACGGTATATTCTGCATGTTTTGCTACTTCATAGAGCGAAAAGTTTTATTATCTCTGCTTATTCATGCATACGCACTTGAATCTCACTTGTATCGGGTGTAATTTACTCTTATATTTTAAAACTGCAATGTAATAAACGCATACATTAAACTGATGTAAAATTTAATAAGACGTCATTTAAGATCTAAAATGATCACTTTACTTTCTTAGTAACCACAGTGTTTAAACAATAAAATTAAACAAAAAAACTGCAAAAAAGAAAAATGTCACAGAAATGTAAATTCAGTGCGAGATGCGTTATAAGTAATGACCAATGAAAAACAGGAGCGAAAAGAGTGGAATCGGAAGAATCGGTTTGAGCGTAAAGATCGTTTGGAGCGAATTGTCTGGAGTGAAAAAATTAGAACGCAATCGAATTGGAATTGGATCGGTTATAGATGACATTAGGATTGGAAGTGGACCGGATCGGAATCCGAAAAATTTGTCAATTCCATAATTTTCAATACTGTACTCGTATATTGCTAGTATATCACAGCAGACTGCTGTCACTCGTATACCAGAGCAGATTGCTATGTTGGCTAGTCTACCAGACCAGACTGCTGTCACTAGTATACCAGACCAGACTGCTGTCACTAGTATACCAGACCAGACTGCTGTCATTACTAGTATATAAGAGCTGACTGCTGTCACTAGTTTTCCAGAGCTTACTGCTGTCACTAGTATACCAGTGCAGACTGCTGTCTTTACTAGTATATAAGAGCTTACTGCTGTCACTAGTATATCAGAGCAGACTGCTGTCTTTACTAGTAAACAAGAGCTGACTGCTGTCACTAGTTTTCCAGAGCAGACTGCTGTCTTTACTAGTATACAAGAGCTGACTGCTGTCAGTAGTATTCCAGAGCAGACTGCTGTCTCTACTTGTATATAAGAGCTGACTGCTGTCGCTATTATACCAGAGCAGACTGCTGTCTTTACTAGTATATCACAGCAGACTGCTGTCACTGGTATACCAGACCAGACTGCTGTCTCTGCTAGTATATGAGAGCTGACTTCTGTCACTAATATACCAGAGCAGACTGCTGTCTTTACTAGTATATAAGAGCTGACTGCTGTCACTAGTATTCCAGAGCAGACTGCTGACTTTACTAGTATACAAGAGATGACTTGTGTCACTAGTATACCAGAGCAGACTGCTGTCTTTACTAGTATATCACAGCAGACTGTTGTCTTTACTAGTATACCAGAGCAGACTGCCTTCTTCACTAGTATATAAGAGATGACTGCTGTCACTAGTATTCCAGAGCAGACTGCTGTCTCTACTAGTATATAAGAGCTGGCTGCTGTCACTAGTTTACCAGAGCAGACTGCAGTCTTTACTAGTACATCACAGCAGACTGCTGTCTTTACTAGTTTACCAGAGCAGGCTGCCTTCTTTACTATTATATAAGACCTGACTGCTGTCACTGGTATACCAGACCAGACTGCTGTCTCTACTAGTATATAAGAGCTGACTGCTGTCACTTGTATACCAGAGCAGACTGCTGTCTGCTAGTATATAAGAGCTGAATGCTGTCACTAGTACTCCAGAGCAGACTGCTGTCTTTACTATATATCACAGCAGATTGCTGTCACTGGTATACTGCTGTCTCTACTGTTATATAAGAGCTGACTGCTGTCGCTATTATACCAGAGCAGAATGCTGTTTTTACTAGTATATCACAGCAGACTGCTGTCACTGGTATACCAGACCAGACTGCTGTCTCTACTAGTATACCAGAGCAGACTGCTGTCTCTACTAGTATATAAGAGCTGACTGCTGTCACTAGTATACCAGAGCAGACTGCTGTCTTTACTACTATATAAGAGCTTACTGCTGTCACCAGTATACCAGAGCAGACTGTTGTCTTTACTAGTATATAAGAACTGACTGCTGTCACTAGTATACCAGAGCAGACTGCTGTCTTTACTAGTATACAAGAGCTGACTGTTGTCTTTACTTGTATATAAAAGCTGACTGCTGTCACTAGTATACCAGAGAAGACTGATTTCACAAGTCTTCCAGAGCTGACTGCTGTCTCCACTATTTTACAAGAGAACTGCTGTCTCAAACTGATGACTTGTTCTTGGTGCCTATAAACCTTTGGACAGCTATTAATGACTCCCTTTATTTTAGTACACTTTAAACCTATTATATGCATCATTTTATAAAATATTTTTAAGACCTCATCTGAACATAACGTTCTCCCCAACTCTCACACATTTACTTCAAAATCGTCTATCCTTGTTGGCGGCCTAAGCTGTAGGACAGTTCTAGAATTGAAATATCATGTGACCAACAACTTGCTGGTGAAAATCAACATTTACTGCTCAATAAATGTCTCAGTTAAATGGAATTTGGTGTTTGGTGTGCAAGAAAATGATGGAAACCATAGAAATTCACACGATGAGAGGATGCCGCTGTCAAAGAGAATTTAATGTCCCAACAAGTGCACTTCCAAGAAGAAAAGTAGACACATAGAAATCACAACAGTTTTTTGTTTGTTTTTAACAAAAACAGGAAATAACTCTTAACCCTTTCCTCCATAGATACACCTTTACTTGGTGGACAGTTTAGATCTAGATTAGCCAGCACATCCGTGCCATCTAATCAGGATCTTAATTGTTCGCTTTGATTTGTTAGGTTATTTCTGACCAAAATGTGACCGGTGCAGATCCTGATCAGATGGCACGGATGTCCTAGCTGATCTGGATCTTTACTGTTCGTCCATGCCACAAAGGCGTGTATATGGAGGAAAGTGTTAAAAGATAAATGGTCTTGATAACCCTTTCCTCCATATATATGAATTTTATTGCATGCACAGTTTAAATCCAGATCAGTCAGCACAGCCATGCCATCTGATCAGGACCTGCACTGATTGCTGTTTGTTCAGAAATAATCTCATTAATCAAAAGCAAACAGTGCAGATCCTAATCAGATAGCAAGCCAGATCTGGATCTACAATCTTTTTCCATGCCATAAAGGCATATATATATATATATATGGAGGAAAGGGTTAACTTAAACACATCCAAATCTGATGTGAATTAGATAACATTGCCAAAGAAAAATCATCTATTTACAATTCAAGCGATTTTGTCTCAATCTCATTTTGTACGTTTCATTCGTTTTAAAAATTGTTTTCATGATAAAATCATCAAGCGAGTCATGATGGAATACCAAAATTGGAGGGCAAAGACCCAATCTCCGCCTTCAATTCCATTAAAGCTGTATTTCAAGGGAATATCCCACAAAATTGGAAAATGACACCAGCACAATCGTAGATTGATGAATATCCCATTAATACAAGTCTTGTCACCAAATGGTCTCTACAAAATATTAATGCCATTTTCTTGTCAGAATTGCTATGAAAAGAGGCACTTTAAGCTTCTGTCCAATATATGTTTACTGCTCTCTGCTGTAAATGATTATGCCTACTGTCATAAATGTATGATAGGTTTCAATAAAGAATGGACATTTATTGAAACCCAGAACTGTTTTATTAACCTTACGTAAGGCTCTGATCAGGTTGTTGTTGTTCTTGCTGTTTTCAAAGGATAAAACAATAAAAAGAAAGGTCAAGGAGTGGGGTCTATTAAGGGAGCATGCTTTTGTCTTATTATGAGTTGCTCCAACCTTTATCACTGTGCTGCAGATCATAAAATGAAATCTGGAGACGAGGCACAAATCAAGCATCAGATTGGCGGAAATGGTAAACCAAATGGCAACTGGTCACCATTTCAGCCAATCAGATGCTTGAGATTTGAGACTGGTGTCGCCATTTCAGCCAGTCAGATGCTTGTGATTTGAGACTGGTCTCCAATCTCAGTTTTATGCTCTTTGGCCCTAATGTCAAGTATCAATTCAACAGCTACCTAACTCTTGTGTTTAATGAAATGATTGTGCGGGGAGTTAATTTGAAGCAGTATGGAAGCAAAGTCAATATTTTCACAGCTTTTTCAAGTGCTCTATCAATAGCAAATCTAGGAACCTCTAAAAATCAGGCTAAATGTGGGCAAACAATCAATCATTTAGAACTCTGCGATTGTTTTCATGTTGCATATCGGCTTAATCTTTGCTCCTTTAACATAACAACTTAATTGAGATTGTCAATAAACTCTTTACTCATTGACAAACTCTTTACTCCCTTTTTTAAGTGTTTTTGAAGCATGTGTACAGTGTAGATCCAGATCTGCAGGCATATCCATGAAATCTGATCTGAATCTGCACTGGGTGCATCTTGATAAAAAAATAACCTAATTTATCTAAAAGCAAACATTGTAGATCCTGATCACACGGAACAGATGTGTTCATTTCTGACCAAGTTATGAGAAGTGTAGATCCAGATCAGACTGGATCAACAGTTTTTGTCAATGCCATAAGCCATATAATTAGTTGAAGTAAAGGCTTAAAGCAACACCTATTTTTTATCTTAGAATACTGTTATTCCGCTACCTCTGTCAAGTGAAAATTAACCGGCTTTTCTGCTAACATGGTTAACCTGCATTCCCTTAAGTTAGAACTTGCTGACTGGCAGTAAACTGGCGGGGACGTGACTAACATCACTTATGTTATAGATGATTAGCTGTCTAATGGTTTATACTGACCTCTGTTGAACATCATCATTGCATGACGGAACAGGAAGAGATGTTTAATTACTCAGTCTACATTAGGCAGGTGTCTAGACGGAGAAATCCGATCTGAAGTGGCTGAAAATCTTCTAATAATCTTTCGTCATCTTATAATCAGATTTCGTATTATGATGTTGCACCTATTTAAGCAAAGCTAATCATTACATTGTTGTATTATGAAATCTGTGTTATTACTTAAAGATATTATCTGTCCATCTGCAAAAATTATTGTGTTTGAAGAATATATGAACTAACTTGGAAACAGTGTAATAACAATAATGACTTATGACAATACTGCAACACGGGAGCCAGTGCAAGACTGTTTTAACCTTGCCATCTGATATCGATCTACACTGGTCACTTCTTGGTCAATCTGATTAAAATCATCTCCTGAAAACCGCTACGCTATCAGGATCTGACGACGAGTAACTACATCATGTTTTTATCACTAACCCTTTGAACCAATCAGATTATCGCCTACAAAATCGCAAAAGTGAAAGTCAACATAGTACAATGTATTTTAAACCATGGAAAATGTTGATAGACTGCGAAAGACATATTTTAGTGAAGATATATGTGTTTTTGTAGTATTGCATTCATTTCTATAGTATTGACATCTTCAGATCATTTTGCGAGCTTATAATCACGCTTTCTACATTGACAATTTCTAAAAATAGTAATCGGGGAAACCGCTATAACCTATGTACGGTATTTGCGACCATCATCAGATCTAACATTTTGTTAGATCTGACTTTAGTGAGATTGCTTTTGGGGAATACATAATGAATCTAAAAGCCAACAGTGGTGATTCTGATCAGACTGCATGGATATGTAAGCTGTAAGCTTGATCTGTCGATATATTGCCGATTTTTTGTGCAACATTCACACCGATTATGATATGTTTTGATGACAGAGCATCGAAAATATTAAATTTACTGAAAAATTTGTCAAAATATTAAATTTACTGAAAAATTTGTCAATTTTTCGCCTTTCTTTTGCGACATTCACAAATAACGGGTCCTAACTTACTGAAATTTCACTCCATCTTATAAACGGGTCAACACAAAAAACTCAGATTTTGGCGGAAATGTAGGGGGCCTGTCTTATAAGCAGATCGACTTATAAGCGAGTATTTATGGTAAATATGGAGTTTAAAAATGACGTTTCACTGAAATTAGAAACTTGACAATGAAATTTGCTGATGAGGTATGAATAAGTGAATAAGAATGGAAATGTGTCTGGAGACAAGAGACCACAATTTTCTTGGTAATTATATATGACTGGAGGGCTGGGTCTATGGACAAACGTATTCTTCTTTGCAGCAATCATGTCTGCACATAGCTAATAGAATCATCTGACCACAATGGAAAAGGTCAACTTCGGAGACAGTGTCTTTGATCTAGGAGAGACTGTGAATGCTGAATGGAACTTAATGAGCCTACAATCGAAAAATATATTAAGCACTATAATTCTAATGCAACTGCTAAGATTCCCCATAGACAATATATGGAAGCGACAGTGATTAAATCCATAATGTATCACTGCTTTTTTTTTCTGATGTCACACATCATTTTTGACGTCGTAAACCCAAGTCTAATAAAAAATGACAAACCTTATAATGCAGCCAAGTAGTACCATTATTTCCAAAGCTCTATAAAGCATATTCATGTTAGAACTGAAATAATAAATAGGTTCCGGTGAAATATCAAAGGCTTCATCACCGGATGTGGTGATAAGCCCCTTGAGGTATATTGTTCCGCATGTGAACTCCACCCTGTGATAAATCCTGTGATATATCACCGAAAGCTATTTTTTATTTCATAAATTAACTAGGAGAGTTAATTTAAAAAAATGTTCTGTATTTTTATTGTATATAAAGTAATGTTATAGAAACATCTGTATTTTTCTTGGACAAGTGTCCAAATAATTTGAATTAAAAAGTTATCAATTTTATTAAGAGTTATAACCAAATTTCTCTTTTGGAAGAGTGTTTGCATTTGTAACAAGTAAAGTATAACACAGATGTATTATATGTAGACGATATTTAAAAGAAGTTAGATGCTGGGTTTAAGAGTTCATGCAGGTGATGGATTGTTTATAAACAAAGAAAGAATTCCGTGATAATATAATTGTTGTCTTTAATTGGCAAGGATACTGAACATTGAAGGATGTGCGTGTGTATTACATGTAATTGTGGAATGCGTTGTACAATTGTACACAAGGAAGGGAGAAGGTTTGAAATGGTACTTTCAGGATGAAAATCTATAATAACTATCAAAATTCAGACACAGCATCTCGATCCCGTAAACCAGAGGGTGGGGTGGGGGTGGGTGGGTTTTGAGTCACACTTCAATACCACCTCAAACCAAATTATTCTGAACAACAGAAAAAGACCTACAACAAGGGTTATACAATCATTATTTACTTTAAAGACACAAACTCTCCTTCTCCTTGTAAAACAGAAACCCACAAGAACCATCAATTTCAACATCAGAAACATTGTAAACAAAGAACCATCATATATAGGTCACATTCATGTGTCAAAATCAAGTCACATGATCGCCAATATTTGTAAACAAAACAGAATCTTCAATACCCGGTATCTGCCAAGAATAACTATCTGAACAATGTCTCTTACTACAAGTACACTCTTTCTATAATTGCTAACAACAATAAACTTTCAATTCGCATATATTTTGATTAAAAGAAAACACCAACTCATGGATCTATTTATATACTCTATATATCTATTTATATACTCATTTATATATAGCTTGAGCTGGAACTTAACCTTCGCTAACAACCTATATATGAAGCTGGGCAACATGGTACTCAACATTCGCTGTAAATGTCTGTTTGTAGCCGGGCCCATTCTTTTGGGTCGGAATAGATGTATGTTGTAAAGGTCATCAAGTAATAGTTAAATAGTACTTATAAGTTATGACCCATAATTCATCCAGAAAATATTAGGCATTAAGTTACATTAAAACAATAATACAAGAGCAGGATTCTACAATAGCAACAGTGATGCATCTACAGCAAGATGCTTAAACAGTATGTACAGTGTGAAAATGATCAAGTAAAGCTGTCCATAGACTGGCCTTGTTATCTCATGTGTGACCAGTGTAAATCCAGATCAGACATTTTAGATGAGCCAGGTGATCCAGATCTACACTGGTCATGAGCAATATCTCATGATGAAGTTAAAGGGTTTAATCAATTAACAGATGACACAAGAAAAAGTCATGTGACATCACAGGAAAAAGGTGTCATCTGTAATATTTCTAAATTTTATTTGTTACGGTATTTGGAAAGAAATTTCAATTTATACATTTTTTTTCTTATAACTAAAAAGGAATTTTAATTAAACAGATAGACCATTTAATGTTTCTTTCTACTGCAATATGCATAATATTAATTGTCGTCTGCTCAACTTTATGACGGGATTTAAAGAATTAACGTCAACTCTCTGAAGGTACCTTTTCCCCATGAAGTGACACATGCTATTTAGGCCTCAGTTTAGGTCATCTTTTTACACATGTATCATATGACAAGTGATGCAATTAAGTGGCATTTTCCAGAAGCTAGTAAATATGCGGAAGTGGCCTCCTACACTTTTGACCAACATGTAATCAAATGTATCTTTTCAAAGATCACCAAAACCATCAACATTGTTACCTTTAACCTTTTTAAAGGAAGAAATTTCTACAGTAACAGCAAAGCAATCTATAACAGGCGAATTTGCGCTTGTGGAAAATCTTGTCAAAGAGTCCTGAAAATGCTGGGAAATCTAACCAATCAATCAGAGAAAATGAGAAAACTTTAACAATGCTTGATATACAATTCTAATCTATCACTCCGGAAAGAGTTTTTACCTAACAATTGCATATAAGAAAATGGAAGACCTTGACCCAATTAGATAAAATCTATTTTCCTAAGGAGTCATCAATTCATATTCTAGCTGTTATTATTGTTTTTTTAATATAAAGAAATTTTTTAAAAATATTGCAATAATCGAAAATTCAATTTAATTTTGATAAAAAGTATAACTGAAAAGTCCTTATAACTTTGTTTAAAGTAATTTTATTAAGCATAATTATTCAAATGAATGTTTAAAACTACCAACCATTGCAATTATTCACAATGACATTTGCGAAGTCAAAACACTGATAATATTGATGTCATCTCAGGACCTGACGTGGGAGATTGCAACATTCCCTTTAAGTTATTTTTTCTTCAAATATTACCAAAAAGTACATGATTTTATTCACAATCACATTGCTTGTTTAAATATTTTTTTTTACTTTTAAGCATTTTATAAATTCTTATTTTGAGAGACTGTACCATCACTGGCAGTTTTTTTAAATGTAAAGAAAAATTGGTTGTTATGGTAACAAGCTTTACGATAAGAATTTTGCAGAAGTATATTCATGCATATTTAACCCTTTCCTGTATAGATACACCTTTATTGCTAGGGTGAACAGTTTAGATCCAGATCAGCCGGCACATCCGTCTTCTGATCAGGATCTAAACTGTTTGCTTTTTGATTCATTAGGTTATTTTTGACCAAAATGTGACCAGTGCAGATCCTGATCAGATGGCACAGATGTGCCAGTTTATCTGGATCTACACTAGTCGCACATGCATAAAAATGCATATATATCAAGGAAAGGGTTAAGTCAAACATCACATTAAATGAGTCTGCATGGTAAAATCTGGTAAGGAGGTAAATACATCTGCATTTATTGTTTTTGATACAAGGACAGACAGACCATATAAGAACACAGACACCTGTAACCAATAACTTACAGGCAAGTATAGGACTAAAACAACATGAAGCACAGACAATCCCTAGTTGACTGTCATCAAGTTCTAATAGATGTTGAATAGCTATCCATCCAGTAAACATAACAAATCGCTTCATCATAATGACTGAATTATGGTAAAATATTTATGTTATGCTGTTTTCATAAACACTGATCATCAAATATGCCATAATTTGTTGTTTGCTGAAAAATTCCCTAAAGACTCTTGTTGACAAATGTGAAAATGGTTTGTTTAATTACAGGCAAATTGGATGCAAAAGATGATTCAATGGGTTGCTATGGAAACAAAAAGATAAAATTTGAGGAATAACAATTCCATTGGGAAATACAGTTTTCTACTGAATACATAAAATTTGCAACGTTTAGTGAACCATACTGATTAGATTAAATGTTATATTCCATTGAACATTGTGATGCATTTTAATTTTTCTAAGGCAGATTCAATGCCTTTGAATGAATTAGAAAGTTCCAAACAATGTGAAAGCAGTCTGTTAAATATGCAATCTTTCAGCTTCTGAGCAACATGAGCATGTCTCAACTTTCTGAACAGGTGCCAAGGTTATAAAGCTGAGATTGGAAACCAGTCTCAAATCTCAAGTATCTGATTGGCTGAAATGGCGACTGGTCGCCATTTCAGCCAATCAGATACTTGAGATTTGAGACTGGTTTCCATGCTCAGTTTTATAACCTTGGGTCCAGGTGTTAACATTACGAATATGTTTCAACAAAACAATTCCATGCTGACCTTTAAACCTTTCCTCCCTATATACCCCTTTTTACGCATGTGCAACCAGTAAAAATGCAGATCAGATGGCACATCTGTGCCGTCTGATCAGAATCTGCACTGATCGCATTTTGGTCAGAAGTTAGGACCTAATGAATAAACTAGAAATGTGTCCATAGGACACGGATGCCCCCGCTATGCATCGTTTTCAGATACTAAAGTGCAATGATGGGAATAATAGCATTTCATAGACAGTGATGTTCGAGTAATTATAAGAATATGCATAAACTTGATGATCAAGTGAATTATTTGTATTTGTGGCACTGTTGTATTCTCATTACGGAAATGTTTGTGAAGAAGTTGGTGGTAATGCAATGCAATGTCATAGTGAACATTTGTGCCAAGTTATTTTGAAATCCCTTCCTTCATAAAGAAGTTATAGCCCGAACAAGAAAATTCAAGTTTTAGTAACTGTGACCTTGACCTTGGACTTACAGGCATGGGTAATGTACGCAACTCACCACCTTGTCATGGTGAACATTTGTGCCAAGTTATTTTGAAAACCCTCCATTCAAAAGAGTTATAGCCCAGACAAGGAAATTCTATTTTTAGTAACAGTGACCTTGACCTTGGACCTACAGGCATGGACATGGTACATGACTCACCACCTTGTCATGGTGACATTTCTGCCAAGTTATTTTGAAATTACTCTATTCCTAACGTAGTTACAACCCTGACAAGAAAATTCTATTTTAGTAACAGTGACCTTGACCTTGGACCTACAGGCATGGGCATGGTATGGGACACACCATCTTGTCATGATGAACATTTGTGTCAAGTTATTTTGAAATCAATCTATTCCTAACAAAGTTACAGCCCGGACAAGAGAATTCTATTTTTAGTAACAGTGACCTTGACCTACAGGCATGGGCATGATACGCGATACACCGCCCTGTCATGGTTAACACTTGTGTCATGTTATTTTAAAATCCCTCCATTTATAATGAAGTTACAGCCCAGACAAGAAAATTCTATTTTTAGTAACAGTGACCTTGACCTTGGACCTTCAGGCTTGGGTATTGTGCGGACACACTGCCTTGTGAACATTTGAACAAAGTTATTTTGAAATCCCTCCATTCATAACAAAGTAACAGCCCGGACAAGAGAATTCTATTTTTAGTAACAGTGACCTTGACCTTTGACCGACAGGCATGGGCATGGTACGCGACACATCACCCTGTGATGGTTAACATTTGTGCCAAGTTATTTTGAAATCCCTCCATTCATAACAAAGTAACAGCCCTGACAAGAAAATTCTATTTTTAGTAACAGTGACCTTGACCTTCCACCTAAAGGCTTGGGCATGTAAGTGACATACCGTCTTGATATGGTGAACAATTATACCAAGTTATTCAAAAATCCAATAAGAAATAACAAAGTTACAGAGCGGACAAGATTTTGCAAGAAAATTCTATTTTTAGTAACAGTGACCTTGACCTTGGACCTACCGGCATGGGTATTGTCATGACACACCGCCTTGTTATGGTGAACATTTGTGCCAAGTTATTTTGAAATCCCTCCATTCCAAACAAAGTTAAGGGCAAAGTGTATATTTTTCTTAACACAAAATGTAAGTGAAAAAAGGGCATAATTTGAAAAATATTGGAAGCAGGGTTATGGGTCTTGTTGGTTATGATGTAGATTTTGATGGTGAAAATATATTTCAAGTTTCAAGGCAGTATCTCAAGTAATTTTAAAGTTATGGGCAAAATGCATATTTTGCTTAACACAAAATATAAGAAACAAGATATATTCCTATTAAAACTAATGTAAATGGAAGTATCAAAGGGCCATAACTTCAGAACGGAACATGTAAGAGCAAAACCCCACCTCTATGCACAACAACATATCAGGCCAAGCATTGCGGTAAAGTTTCATCAAATTCCCAGCAGAGGTGTAGGAGGAGTTGCGTTCATGAAATATACTCCTATTAAAACTAATGTAAATGGAAGTATCAAAGGGCCATAACTTCTGAACGGAACATGTAAGAGCGAAACCCCACCTTCATGCACAACAACATATCAGGCTAAGCATTGTGGTCAAGTTTCATTGAATTCCCACCAGTAGTGTAGGAGGAGTTGCGTTCACGAGATATACTCCTATTAAAACTAATGTAATTGGAAGTAACAAAGGGCCATAACTTCTGAACGGAACATGTAAGAGTGAAACCCCACCTTCATGCACAACAACATATCAGGCCAAGCATTGTGGTCAAGTTTCATTGAATTCCCACCAGTAGTGTAGGAGGAGTTGCGTTCACGAGATATACTCCTATTAAAACTAATGTAAATGGAAGTATCAAAGGGCCATAACTTCTGAACGGAACATGTAAGAGCGAAACCCCACCTATATGCACAACAACATATCAGGCCAAGCATTGTTGTCAAGTTTCATTAAATTCCCACCAGTAGTGTAGGAGGAGTTGCGTTCACGAGATATAGTCCTATTAAAACTAATGTAAATGGAAGTATCAAAGGGCCATAACTTCTGAACGGAACATGTAAGAGCAAAACCCCACCTTCATGCACAACTACATATCAGGCCAAGCATTGTGGTCAAGTTTCATTAAATTCCCACCAGTAGTGTAGGAGGAGTTGCGTTCACGAGAATATCGGACGGACGGACGGACAGACGTTCTGACAGACGGACGGACGGACGGACAGGAGCAACTTCTAATGCCCGTCGCCATTTCATGGCGGGGGCATAAAAAGCGAACAGTTAAGATCCTATTTAGACAGCACGGATGTGCCAGCTGATCTGGATCTAAACTGTTCGCCCGCACAATAAAGTTGTATCTATGGAGGAAAGGGTTAACACAAAGATGAAGGTGTACCAAGTGTGTGTGCTGAGCACCCTTCTATACAGTAATGAGGCTTGGACCCTAAACATGCACCAACAGTGAAGACTTGATGCCTTTCACAAGCGCAACCTCCGACGACTCCTTGGCATCACCTGGCAGGATTGTTTATCCAATGCAGATGTTTTGACCCAGCAGATCTTGGTACAGCATCTTCCGACCACTCTAGCTGGTGTACAACTATCAAAACGGGCATCAAGCAGGCTGGGGAGAAGAGAGAGATCCAATGCAAGGAAAGGCAGAGCCACAAACAGCAGAGGACCCAGCCTATCACAATGGTACCACCACTGACCAGACTTGTAGCGAGTGTGGCAGGAAATGCAGCTCGCAAATTGGCTTATTGAGCCAAAACTGGCAATGCAGTCCCACAAATAAGTAACACTCCTGTGCAGAAGCCATTGTCTCTAGAGACTAAAGGATGCCAACAAACAAACAAACATGAACAATCCTACATACCATGAACATATTAAAACAATTATAATGAACATGATTAAACAACATGAAAACCTTTAGTTCAACATAAAATTTAAGTTTTCGACTTCTAATATTATATTATGAATATTCCAATCTGATTAAAATCATATCCTGAAAACCGCTACGCTATCAGGATCTGACAACGAGTAACGAAAACGTGCTTTTATCACAAACCTTTTGAACCAACCAGATTGTCGCCTACAAAATCGAGAAAGTGAAAGTAAACATTCTATATTAAACCATAAAAAGAGTTGAGAGCCTGCGTAAGACATACTTTGCTGAATTTTTTTGTGTTTATGTAGTATTGCAATTATTTCTAATGTAATAACATCATCAGATCATTTTGCGAGCGCTGTATATCATGCTTCCTGTGTTGATAATTTCTAAAAATAGTAATCGGGGAAAACCGCTAAAGCTTATGTACGGTATCTACGGGCCGTCATCAGATCTAACATTTTGTTAGATCTGACTTTAGTGAGATTGTGAATATTCTGAGTTGTTCTACACTGTGTGTACTTTCAAGTTTTGTGAACTTCAGTCACATGGTCTGCATAACTTTTACAGCTAATTTTAGACACCCCATTTAACCCTTTCCTCCATAGACACCTTTATTGTGTGGGCGAACAGTGTAGATCCACATCAGCCAGCACATCTGTGCAGTCTGATCAGGATCTGCACTGTTCGCTTTATGATTCGTTAGGTTATTTCTGACCAAAATGCGACCAGTGCAGATCCTGATCAGACAGCAAGGATGTGCCGGCTGTTCTGGATCTACACTGGTCACACATGCATAAAAATGCATATATATAGAGGAAACATTATTTTGCTGCATTATAAGAAGAATGATGATTACTGTTGTATCATTTGATTTCACGGGGACCAAATTTCTTGCAAAAGGCATATGTGACATTTTTGCGAGGACTTATATTTGCGCACTTGTATTATTTAATATTTGATTTCGCTCACTTACCCTAGCGCAAAATACGCGAAAATTAAACCATCGCGGAATATAATGATACCACAGTAGCTGATGTAGAGTGCTCATACTTGGAAAATCACCCACTTAATTTTAACTCAGACTGTATACTTTAAGCTTTTCTTCTGGCAGGGTTTATTTACCAGACATAATTTCTAATTTAATTTAAGCTCAATTTCCGGGAAGTCCTGCTTTGGTTTTATTATGTTTATGTCACTTATAAAAAATTTTTTGACCAAAAAAAACAGATCCAACTAACAAATGACTCACAGTGATCCTTGTTTTGTTTTGGTTTGTTTTGATATTGTTTTTGTTGATTCATTTTGATTTGAAATATTGTTGTTGTTGTTTTTCCTCTAGATCATTACAAGGTTAAACTTGGTAATTTAATTCTGAGAATTTGCTGTAAATGTCTATCTACTGATCTGGAGTTTAACCCTTGCCTCCATATATACGCATTTTTAAGCATGGGCGACCAGTGTAGATTCAGATCAGTCGGCACATTTGTGCCGTCTGATCAGGATCTGCACTGGTCGTATTTTGGTCAGAAATTACCTAACAAATCAAAAAGCGAAAAGTTTAGATCCTGATCAGGTGGCACAGATGTGAGGCAGCACAGTTAAGAAATAAAAACAAGTTAAGAAGCATCCAAGGTTATATCCAGAGCATTATATACAAGTGGCACAGAGTTTTCGCATGGTGAACCAGAAATAACACTCAGAATTAGTCATCCCCCGTACTCGCCAAACCTCACTCTGCTAGACTTTGTGCAATTTCGGGCTCATGGGTCGCAAATTTGAGAACTGCAACAAGATCAGAAGGCTTGACCTTCAAAAAAAGTCTTCCAACAGAGTATTACTACATTAATGTATTTATAATCGTAACGGTAATCTATTTTTCTTTGATATTTCGCATACAAATTACCAAATGATGTCTTAACTGCTGTGAAATTTGCATAAACATGTGTGGAGTAGTGTTCGTTCTATTCAAATAGTATACGATTTATTGGGACAACCCTCATAAACTTTTTGATTTGTTAGGTTATCTCTGACCAAAATGAGACCAGTGCAGATCCTGATCAGACGGCACGGATGTGCCAGCTGATCTGGATCTACACTGGTCGCACATGCGTAAAAAGGTGTATATATGGAGGAAAGGGTTAACATACAAAGCTGAATTTGTTGGAAATGTTGGGACCTATATTGCGGGTGGGGAAGAAGTGTTTGTAGTATTATTTGTACTTTATGACTTTATGAACAAGTGGGTCACTTACATTCTGGACTGGTCTTTTAAAATCAACTCACCTGAAAAATAAAAATAAATATTATTATTAGTAGTGGTAGTAATAGTAGTAGTAGCAGTAGTAGCAGAAGTAGTAGTAGTAGTAGTAGTAGTAGTAGTAGTAGTAGTAGTATATTAATTATTTTTTTTAAATAACTATACAATATTTTTCTAGCAGTATATATTTAAAACGCCTGTTAAATTAATTTGAACTAAATAATTAACAAAACAATTTAAAAAATCCTTGAACCTTAATCATCCACTAATAACATGTTATGAAAAAATGTCATATTTCTGTATCCAACAATATCATTTTGATTAGTAAGAACTAATTGTTTCATTCTTTTTCAACAGCTTATTTTTAATATCAGGTATAGACACAGGATTTCCAAAAAGGGGTGTTTCAATTATAGGTGTCTAGTGGTAGTTACAAGACAGTTTTAAACTTTCTGGCCAAAATTCACACGGAAATTTAGTAGTGGTGCCCAAGAAAAGGTGGTTCAAACAACCCCACTGAAAACCCTCCAGATCCAACCCTGAATATTTAAGTATTCAGAATTAGGATAGACGTTTTGCTTCTGTAAATAATGCACTAGTTGCATCACTAGGGATAACTTTGGCTGTCTTATTCAGCATCTATTAGCAGTAACTTCCCTTTATTATCACAGCCAAGAAACATCACTGTCAAATTAATACAAATCACAGCATACCCAGTTACCTCCCTTAGTGCATTTTATCAGCCATAATGTTGTTATGTGTCTTAGACATTTTTACCATTATCTGAGCTTTTTGCTCTTTTTTATCAAAGGACATAAATATTTTATTTTTTTTTTGCTAAACATTAGAAGATTTTGTAACAAGTTTTCCACACTGTACCATCTGCTTAACTGTTTTTCAAGGAATGGCATCAACTTCCCAAAGCCTCATTTTTGAATGGCACCACTCCTTTTACTCCATTAATTGTCGTTGCAAATAAGAATTCCAGCCATAATGAGCTATCCTAATTTCATTTCATTTTAATTCATATAGAACTGCTTAATAAGTTAACTGATCTACACATTTCAAACCTCCATGATATAAATACATCAATTTAATTTCAGAAAATTGAAAGCCATCCTTTTAAGAAACCAAAAAAATGCATTTCTATCAACCATGTAACTATATGGCCTCTTATATAAATGATTTTGCTTTTACTTTATATTTAATTTACAGATTGAAAGACAACTGCAGTAGTTTCCAATTTTCTGGAGACAATTACAACCTGAACAATATCCCCCCCCACACATGCAGGAATGTTGGAAAGGTTATGGATGCTTAATTGCAAATTAACAAATATATCTCCAGCAGTTTGGAAGTTATGGAGCAAATATAAAAGACATGGTTAAATATGAACCTTCAAAGACAACTAGTGACCTTGACCTTCAGCCGGCCAGGCTGGATCATGGGTTTTGCACATCATCTTGATGGAATGAACATTTGACTAAAGTTTGATAAAATTCATAGCAGGGGTTCAAAATATATGAACCGGACACAAAATACATAGTTCAAATCTTCAATGAACTTGACCTTGAGCCAGCCAGGTTGTAACATGGGTTCTGCACATCATCTTGATAAAAGTTTCATGATATTCATTCTAGGGGTTCAAAAGATATGAACCAGACACAAAATACATAGTTCAAATCTTCAAACATCACTGGTGACCTTGACCTTGAGCTGGCCAGGTGGGAACATGGGTTCTGCACATCATCTTCATGGGCTGAGCATTTGACTAAAGTTTCATGAAATTCCTTCTAGGGGTTCAGAAGATATGAACCGGACATGAAGTACATGGTTCAAATCTTCAAACACCACTGGTGACCTTGACCTTGAGCCGGCCATGTTGGAACGTGGGTTCTGCACATTGTCTTCATAGGCTGAGCGTTTGACTCACGTTTCATGAAATTCCTTCTTGGGGTTCAGAAGATATGAACCGGACACGAAATGCATGGTTCATATCTTCAAACACCACTGGTGACCTTGACCTTGAGCCGGCCAGGTTGGAACATGGGTTCTGCATGTCGTCTTCATGGGGAGAATATTTGACTAAAGTTTCATGAAATTCCTTCTAGGGGTTCAGAAGATATTAACCGGACACAAAATACATGGTTTAAATCTTCAAACACCACTGGTGACCTTGAACTTGAAATGGCCAGGTTGGAACATGGGTTATGCACCTCATCTTGATGGGGAGAACATTTGACTGAAGTTTCATGAAATTCCTTCTAGGGGTTGAAAAGTTATGTACCAGACACGATATGTGCGCGCACGGACGTCCTAACAAATCGGTACTTAAGTGGCTATCCTTTTGTTCTCCCCATTGTTCTTTTTAGCCACATAAACCGAAATAGCCACATAAACCCATTACGGAATGAATGACATCAAAGAAAATGTACAGTTACCTATTGTCCCTACAGCCACCTAAGTACCAATTTATCCGGACGGAAGGACAGATGGAAGGACAGATGGACGGACAGATGGACGGATGGACAAAGACCATTTTATATCCCCCAGCCGCTATGCGGCACCGCTATGCTGCAGGGGATAAAAATACATCAATTATGCAACCGGCAAGGCACATAGGTTGAGTAATTCTGTAATTCTTAAATACAGCAATCAAATCACGTACTCATCATAGGTAACAATGCAGTAACTAGCACATATTGATCAAATGACAAAAACAAAAGGTACATCACATGCTGATCATAGGTAAAAAAAAACTTACCATCATGTGCTGATCACAGGACACAACAAAAGGTACCATCATGACTTGTGCTGATCATAGGACACAACAAAATGTATCATCATGAGCTAGGACACAACAAAAGCTTCCTCATTGGCTGGGCACAGGACAACAAAAGGTACATGAATCATCATCAGTACAATCTTGTGAGGAACATTGGTCCTAACCAAAAGTACCTTAGTTTTCAGAACATGGGATACAACAAAAGGTACAATCATGTGTTGATCATAGGACACAACAACAGGTACCATCATGTGCTGATAATATGACACAATAAAAGGTATCATAATTTGCTGTTCATAGGACTCAACAAAAGGTATCACAATTTGCTGATCATAGGACGTAACGAACAGAACCATCATGTGCTGATTATAGAACACAGCAAATGGTACCATCATGTGCTTATCATAGGATACAACAAAAAGGTACTATCGTCTGCTGATCATAGGACAAAACAAAAATTACCATCATGTGCTGATCATAGGACATAATAAATGGTACCATTTAAGGAATAAATTTCGTGTTTGATAAGTTCACCGAGTCTTGAATGTCATTAGGGCTGGTTAAAGTGTATGGAGTCCGAAGGACTCCACGCGTGCTTTAACCAGCCCTAATGACGTTCAAGACTCGGTGAACTTATCAAACACGAAATTTATTACTTATATTTACACCTCATTTTATCATTTTGTTTCTAAATTTAATATAAAATATATACTTTTTACTAATTTCGAAATGTTGTTTAAAACATTTCTTACCCCGGGTTTGGCATTTGGACTGGTCCGCCTATTTACTCAAATAAAAAAAATCATACTACGACCAAAAATAGTTCCATGTTTATTGAACACCTTCATCCGTTTTTTCAAACATTTATATACAGAAAAACCTAATATTTCACAACAAACATCAAATTTGTATCACAGCAAGTACTATCTATGCGAGTAAGTGATAGTCTAAGAAAAAAAAAACGTTATTTTGGCGGGAAGTTAGAAAAGGCTAATGCGTTATTTTCAACCAATGATAATTCTAGAAAATGGAACGTGCTTATTGACGATGTCATATAAGTAAACTTGTTTACTTCCGGTTTGAGGGGTATAAAAGCAACTAAAAATAAAAGTAATCTAAAAATAGCAACATTCCAGGAAGAGCTATCTAAAATTAGCAACAATTATAAAAATAGCGGGGATTTCATGACGTCACCAGGGCATTCCTTTACCATTGCGCGGTGATAAGGCTAACGGTGTTCATTGAAGATTGACCTTCACTCGTCCGGTAAAGGATATTGAAGCAGTGGAAATAAAGGTGTAAATATTGTGAGCTGATCATAGGACACATGAAAATGTACCATCATGTGGTGATCATAGGACACAACAAAAGGTACTATCATGTTGTGACCATAGGACACAACAAATGGTACCATCATGTGCTGATCATAGGACATAATAAATGGAACCATCATGTGCTGATCATAGGACACAACAAATGGAACCTTCATGTGCTGATCATAGGACACAACAAAAAGAAGTACAATCATTTGCTGATCATAGGACACAACAAAAGGTACAATCATGTGCTGATCATAGGACACAACAAAAAGAAGTACAATCATTTGCTGATCATAGGACACAACAAAAGGTACAATCATGTGCTGATCATAGGACACAACAAAAGGTACCATCATGTGTTGCTCGTAGGACATAACAAAAGGTTCCATCATGTGCTGATCATAGAACACAACAAAAGGTACTATCATGTGTTGATCTCAGGGCACAACAAAAGATTCCAGCATGTGCTGATCATAGGAGACAATAAATGGTACTATCATATGCTGATCATAGGACACAACCAAAGGTACCATCATGTGCTGATCAAAGGACACAACAAAAGGTGCCAGCATGTGCCGATCATAGGACACATTAAATGGTACCATCATGTGCTGATCATAGGACATAATTAAAGGTACATGTATAATCATTTGCTGATCATAGGATTCAACAAACAATACCATCTTGTGCTATACATGATTTCCTAAATATTGTTCATAATTGTGTCATCCCTGTAGTTTCAGTTGGGGAGATTTGTATGGAATGAGCAGTCCATCATTTCCCCATCAAGCAAAGTGAGGATATAATTTTAAAATGTGCAGTTAGTGGTTATTATTGTACAATAATGGCTATGTACCTGATGGCAAAGCAATAACAGTAATCAGATGCTTTTAGCATTTCCAATATAATTGCTGAGGGCAAAACATTTAAGATTTCCATCTAAGACATGATTATGACATTACTACAAAGCACAACAATCTTTATCCTTTTATAGGTATCCAATTAAGCCTAGACCACACTATGACCATGCCACAACTGTTATATATTAAGTATGTTTTTTGGACAGACTAGCTTTTTTAAAGGTATAACATTAAGTCTAGACCACACTATGACCATGCCAGAACTGTTTATTAAATACGTTTTTTGGACAGACTAGCTTTCTTAAAGGTATAACAAAAGTCTAGACCACACTATGGCCATGCCACAACTGTTATATATTAAGTATGTTTTTTGGACAGACTAGCTTTTTTAAGGGTATAACATTAAGTCTAGACCACACTATGACCATGCCACAACTGTTATATATTAAGTATGTTTTTTGGACAGACTAGCTTTTTTTTAAAGAAAATTACAATGAAAGAAAAATTTGACCTCTATACCAATCTAAATCCTTTATAGGTATTCCATTAAGCCTAGACCAAGCTATGGCAGCACCACAACCGTTTTTTATTTTTTTGGACAGACTAGCTTATTTAAGAAAATTAGAATGAAAGAAAAATTTCAGCAGCTCTGTTTTTAAATCCTGTGATTCCAGCTGTATCTTGTAAGTATAAAGTAGAATAGAATGGAACAGAACATTATAGAATAGAATAAAAAAGAATAGAACATAATATAATAGGAATGGAATGGAATATAAAATAGAGCGGAACAGAACAGAATCAGACAGAACAGAAAAAAATAGAATAAAATAGAATAGAATAGAATAATAGAATAGAATAATTGAATAGAATTGAATAGAATAGAGTTTTATTTCAATCATGAGTAAATCACAATGTTAACGGTAATGTAAAGCAGGATTAATTTTGATTTGTACAGACCAAAGATTTTCAGTAAGATCAACATAACATTAACTAAAAATATATTTACAAAATGTCTGGAAATTCTAACTATTTTCAACAAATTTAATGTTTCTTGAATTGATTTCAACTGGACTTATGTTAAAATACCGTCATTGTTTGAATATAAGCCGCACTTTTTCCCAGAAATCAGCAATAAAAAATTGGGGGTACGGCTAATACACAGGTTTGGCTGCTTATACACTTCGTTAAGCCATTTTCATCTATTCTATCAGGTTTGGGGATGGTGCGGCTTATACATGAGCGCGGCTTATATTCGAACAATGACGGTAATTAAAAAATAAAACAGTCAGGACACTGCTTTAAGCTTTCACTGATGACAGGGGACTAAATTCTAGTTACAAATCTAACAGATATCACTTGTCCCAGGCAATATCAGAAACATGTGTTACAATGACCACATTCATTTAAAGCTTAATTAAATACATTCCAGTGAAATGTCAACCCAATGTTTCACCGTTATACTGTACATTAAATTCAATGACTGTCAGTATTGTCCTTTTAAGTTCTGACAAATAAGACCTCACAGACAGTGTACTATTACAAGTGTGTCAATTGGTTACCTTTGGACAGTTGACATCAATCATTGAAATGGCCTGGAGGTTACAAAGCTGAGATTGGAAACCAGTCTCAAATCTCAAGCATCTGATTGGCTGAAATGGCGACTGGTCGCCATTTCAGCCAATCAGATGCTTGAGATTTGAGACTGGTTTCCATGCTCAGTTTTATAACCTTGGGGAATGATGTCATGAAGTTTAATTTTTTAAGGACAAATTAATTTATAGGCATTTTGCAGTAAAATATACATTTCTACTGTCCAAATGTGTAACAAAACCATGTTTTAAATGAGAAAATGGAAGATAATTGTAAGTTTTATCTAAATAAAGCTACAACTAAACTGTTAAAAAATATTATGAAAGAGCTTTTCCTGTGGTGTGCACCATTTAAACTTTTAAATATACTCACAAGCCAATTGAAAGTGACCTTTTTTTTCATCACAACAAGCTAACATAAACAGAATGCAAATGAAATGGAAGCAGAATGGAATTGAAGTGGTTAACATTTCCAACTAAAATAAAAAAAAACAGAACGGAGTGGAAATGGGAAAAATATCAACTTCATGATTTTCAGCGGAGATGTGAAAATCTTTAAATTGTTTGAAAAATATTTGGAATTTTAATGTAAACCTAGAATTGATTTAGCACCTTTTAAGGAAAACTCTGACCAAGAATTTAACACTTAAATCCAGATCAGATGGCATAGATGTGCCAGCTGATCTGGATCGACACCTGGGTCGCCATGACATGTCATAAAAGGTGAATTCAAGGAATAAAAGGCTACATTTATCTTTTACCTTGTTGCTCCATACTAACTATAGAAAATATAAATAATTTCCTTTTACTGTGTTGATATCCTTTCAGATTAATGTGCAGGAAATGGTTGGTGATTTAATGTAGTATTTATGCAACACGCTGTTACCATGACTGTAAATCTGTCTATAACACATTCATGGTGATTTCCAAATTTGAGTTAAATATTTCAATTGTAACACTGTTTTTTTCTGTACATGAAAATATAAAAGTGTTATTCAATGTAAGATGCCTATCAAAATCAATGTCAAATCTCAACAGTCAATATCCAATGACAATCAAAAACCTGTGTCAGATCTCAACATTCAATGTCAGAGGCCAATAAAAGATCAATGTCTAATCTCACTATTAAATGTCAAATGCCAATGAAAAATCAATGTCAAATTTCAACATTCAACGTCAGATGCCAATGAAAAATCAATTTCAAATCTCAACATTCAATGTCAGATTACAATGAAAAATCAATTTCATATGTCAACATTCAATGTCAGATGCAAATGAAAAATCAATGTCAAATCTCAACATTCAATGTCAGATGCCAATGAAAAATCAATGTCAAATCTGAACATTCAATATCAGATACCAATAAAAAATCAATGTCAAATCTCAACATTCAATGTCAGGTGCCAATGAAAAATCAATGTCAAATCTCAACATTCAATGTCAGGTGCCAATGAAAAATCAATGTCAAATCTCCACATTCAATGTCAGATGCCATTGAAAAATCAAAGTCAATTCTCAACATTCAATGTCAGGTGCCAATGAAAAATCAATGTAAAATCTCAACATTCAATGTCAAATGCAAATGAAAAATCAATGTCAAATCTCAACATTCAATGTCAGATACCAATGAAAAATCAATGTCAAATCTCAACATTCAATTTCAGATGACAATGAAAATTCAATGTCAAATCTCAACATTCAACACCAAATGCCAATGAAAAATCAATGTCAAATCTCAACATTCAATGTCAATGTCAGATGACAATGAAAAATCAATTTCAAATCTCATGTCAACAATCAATGTAAGTTAAAATGAAAATCAATTTCAGATAGTTTTATGGACAAGAGTCCAGAGCTATAGGTAAATAGGATTGCATTAGGATAACTATTCTGAATGACATCATCAAAGAAACTCATTGTGCAATGTCTTAAACATTTATTTCAGTCCCTGCAGCAAAATGCTTATATGTAATCTAGGTACAGTCAAACCTCTATTAAGCAGCCACCGATAGGAGTGACAAAAAGTGGCTGCTTAACACAGGTGGCTATTAAACCAGATAAAAACTAGAACAAAAGTTTAGGACACATTTGAAGTAGCTGTTTAAAACATCTGGTTGCTGAATGCAGATGGCTGCTAAGGCAGGTTTAATTGGAGTAAATGGTAAATGTTCACAGCTCTTTATCAGTAAGAGATAATGCTGATTCAGTGAAATGTCTTGAGATTTAAGAGTTTTCTAGACTCTTCAAATTCAGGATTTCCCTTCGGCATGGTCTCATGTAGTAGCTAAAAAGTGTTGACTTCTAGGTTCATTTTGTATTTTAATATAGCACTTAAATCACAGAAGCTGCTTTGACATGTCTGGAGAATTTAAGAATTTTCTAGAATTTTCAAAGACATTGAATACCTACTTGGCATGGTTACATAATCTTAGTTACTCTTAGACTAGCTTAATGTTGTATTTGAGTTAGCACAAAAACCCCTGAGAGCTGATAAATATTCAATCTGATTAAAAAATGTCCTTAAAACCAGTACGCTATAAGATTTTGACAACCACTCAACTAAAACATGCTCGCAAACCAATCATATTGTTACCTACACAATTACAAAAGTGCATGATGATTGCGGTAATTGTCAAAGTCTTCTGAACATTATATCATGTCCCTTCGTAAGACATATTTTACTGACGATATAATGTGTTTTATGGGGTATTGCATTAATTCCCACTGAAATATTAATTCTATAGGACATTTTGTACCCCAACCAATAGCATTATGAATCATGCTTCCTGTATTGACTGTTTCTAAAAATAGTTATTAGGGAAAACCACTATTGCTTGTATATAGTGTCTGGGGGTCAGCATCAGTAATCGGAACTTATGTTTTGTCAAATCTCAGGTCAATCAGATTGCTTCATATACTCATTGTTTTAAAGGTTGTCTAGAATCTTTCAATCCATAAGGAGTGAACATCTAGAATTTTTGAAAAGCTTCATTTATTGCTTTGTATTTGAGATAGCCAAACTGTTTCATGGGGCATTAATACATCTGGAATATTTAAAAATCTTCTAAAACACAATTTCTAAATCACATGATATCCCTTGCAGTCAATGAGCAGTCAAAATCTAGCATTTTAGAAATGCTTTAATTATTGCTATGTGTTTGAGTTAACAAAACTGTTTCATGAGGCATTAATAAGTCAGAAGAATTTAAAAATCTTTCAAAACACTATTTCCCCTCAGCAGGATATCTGATGCAGTCACATAAAGTTGTCTTGTATTTGTATTTAGAATTGAATCGATATTTTATTGTGTTCATTTGGGTATGGAAACCATTTGTGTTACTTAAAGCCTGAAAGGCTTCATATGTACTTTGAAAAATCTTAATGTTTTTCATAACCAGATGAAAACTATCAAATACGAATCATTGCTCATTTATACACATGAGCGTGCTCATCAAGGTCACAAATCAAAACATAGAAGCAGACCAACAAAATTTGTATTAAAATTGTAGCCAGGTCTTTTAATGCACCACACTGCATACTACATGTACCAGGAGTTAGACAAATAAAACATATTTTTAGAGGATGAAGTTGAAGTGCAAACATTATTTGCAAAAATACCCCAAAAAAACATTTTTTTCAAGGGACATTAAATTAAAAAATTCTGGCTTTTTATGTATTATATGTACTATACAATGTTTGGCAAAATCTGAATTGAATTTATTGCCAAAATGAATAATACCAATGCAAAATTTGGTTACTCTTAGTTACTGATGAATGCCAATGCAGAATTAGGTTACTCACAGAATTGGGTTAATCACAGAATTAGGTTACTCAACAGACTGCCATAATACTGATAACAAGGTGGAATTTCTGTGACATGTCCTGTTATTTGCATTGATTTCAGGTCATGTCTCTATTTCTGTCACTTTAAACAGTCCTTGAAAACATAACAAGTGCTGATTAACAACAACACTATACGATAGGAATAAAATTCCAAGAAACTTAAACTAAGAGCTGGTAAATCATCTCAAAGTTGAATCCTAGTTGATGAAAATGTAATATTGAACAATTTTCTCCATAAAAACACCTTTATTGCTTGGGCAAACAGTTTTACAGTGGTAAAATAAAAAAAAATAATAATTTCAATTGGTGCTTATTTTGTTACAAGAGTCATGCAGTGGGGCATAGGTCAAGAAACTCTCAGTCTGTTCTATTTGACCCAAGACCTTATCCTTTTACTGTGAAATTTCCAAAAAGCCTGACATTTTGACCTCTATCATTTTAATTGAAATGTCATTTTTTTCCTCAAATACCGTATATTCCCTCATTAAACACCCCCGGGGGCGTTACATTTTGCAAAGGGGGGGCGTTTAATAGAGACCAACTATTGACAAGATGTAGTTTTCAATATTTGTGTTATTTTTTAATAAATAACCTTAGGAAACAATTTTGTCATTTTCCTAGAACTTATTTTTAAAAAACTTAACCTGAAATGACATTTTTCACACCGAAATGATTATTATGAGAGATTAAAGATCGTCATGTCATGGTAAGTCACTCGTTTACTTTTGAAAAACGACTGGGAGGGCGTTTATTAGGGGAGGGGCGTTTAATAGGGAATATACGGTAGTATGGGTATTTTAACTCTTTTCTCCATAGATACACCTCTATTGCAAATAGTGAAGATCCAGATCAGTCGGCACATCCATTCACATTTTGATTTGTTAGGTTTTTCTGATCAAAATGTGACCAGTGCTGATCCTGATCAGATGGCTGATCTGGATCTACACTGGTCGCACGCGCGTACAAATATGTATATATGGAAGAAAGGATTAACTGGCAGAATCACCCACAAAAAAATCAAAATGACCCTGAGAGTCAGCAGCTAGCGGAATGAATTATGACTCTGATATATTCTGATTTGGAAAGAGAAAATAATCATTATTCAGTTTTCTAACAACTCTTTCAAAATGAACATGAGCTGTTACAGTTCTGGTGTATGACACTATTAGAAATGTTAGACTGGATAACCTGCAATCTCACTAAAGTCAGATCTAACATATTTCACTCTAAGAAGTGTATGCAAAGTCAGACCCCAGCAAATATTTACCACACAATTTCTTACGTGCGAATTCTTGTATGTGCACAAACCTCATTTCAGTTGAATGTGCGAATATTAGGCCCCGCGAAATGATATGATACCAAATTATAATATGATGTGACTGTCTACTTATCAATAATGTAATTGCTCTACCAAACATATACTTTGCAACTGATAGGTAACACATCTACTAATCAAACATTACCCTGTGGCGCACCGCTTTGGGGTATTGTGCGAATCCAGTGTAGGTATTGTGTAGGAGTTTTATCGCCTGGTACTGTGCAATTCGTAGTTGTGTGATTAGTTGCAGTAATATAATATAAAATGTCAACAGACCTATAGTATAGTTCATCCCATCCAAGGTGAAGGTCGCACTCTTGCACTTCTTGAACTGTCTCATTGGTTGTCGCCGTGGTAACCTTTCAGCATGCTCTAATTTTCTCTCGGCCATTTCGCAAATTAATATCCACTTAATATCACTTTATATAAATGAGCACTTTTTTTGCACTTAAATCCACAACACCAGTATAATCAAATACACATTTGAATTCACTTTCAAAAAAATAATCCTTCTATATATTAAATATTGTTTCGTTCCACTTTATTATATCCTTTTATGGGAATGATAAGCAATGTGGGTAAACTATTTGAATATTTATTCATAATGTGCACCAGTTGCAAAAATGATATATAAATCCAAGATTGAATTGATTATTCCTGACACTTTGTAACTATCATTCATTTACTGTTGAAAAAACTGTTACACAGTGATCCTATTCCCTTCTCATTACTTTACCTGGTTTTTGCAGTTTCATTTGTTTAACAAACCAGCAATATAAAGTATACCATTGTTTCATTTGTATCCATTGTGATCATGTTTTGTTTTTATCATTATTCTATCAAACAGCTGCTGTATCTTGGTTAACAGTTTTCATCACATGTTTTAGTTGTCAACAACTCATTTAGGCATAGGGATTCCTATATAAGACACTCTCTCCAGATTTTCCAAGAAATATTGTCACAGCAAGTAAATGGCGTTTTCACTAGAAACTCAATTTATGTTTTCTAAAAAACTGCCTAGTGAAATAATTTATTATTTCCTATTTCTATTTTTCTGTGCATGCTCTCTTGTGAAGTATACAGAAGTTCTAAGAAAATACCCATCATTCATTGTGAGTACCATATGATCACTGACAGGTGTCCTTATTGCTGTCATTTCCACAATTTCATGTTAATTTCAATCCAATGTGTAGACAGCAGTATATAAGCTGTAATCCAGTCTAACTGTTAAGTCATTTAGGGCTGAAGGTTATAAAACTTAGATAATGGAAACCAGTCTAAAATCTCAAGCATCTGATTGGCTGAAATGGTGACTGGCTGCCATTTCAGCCAATCAGATGCTTGAGATTTGAGACTGGTTTCCATTCTCAGTTTTATAACACTGGGAACTGATTGGCTTATATTTTCATTAAGGATGTCGTTTTTCTAGACAGGAGAAAAAGTGGGTTTTTATTTACATTTCCTTTTTTGTGAATAAAGGCCTTATAAGGCTGTTAATATTCTTTTAAGCTGCCTATTCACAGTTTCAATGTTTTAGTTGTGTGACTCACTATTATAGTTCCTATAAATCTTTAAAAAAGAAGCAAATGTTGCTGATAGCAAATGTTGCTGATATCTTGGACGAGGTACATTTTAGGAAAGGAATATGTGAGTGAATTTTACTTTGTTAGTAATGCTATAACATTGACCCTTCTCCCCCTTTGTATGACTTATATCCCATAGGCCAACAGGTAGATCCAGATCAGCTGGAACATCTACACTATTTTATCTCAATCTACACCGTTTGCTACTTTGATCAGAAATAACTGTAATCATCTTCAAGCTAACAGTGTAGATCATGATCAGAAAGCATTGATGTGCCAGCTGATCTGAATGTTCACTGTCTGCCCAAGAGTTAAACTGGAACTATCTGATTATTGTAAACTCATGGCTGAGAAACTAGCACCATATCTTTCTGGAGTTATTTAATTCTCAGAGAATCAAGGTCAACTAGCACTTTGCAGATAATAATTTCCTGATTTATTTGAAGGTTTAACGTCATGTTTTACATTTTAATACAGCAATTCCAGTTCTACTATTGCATCTTTAGCATTTGTAGTCACAAAAATAACCCTTTACTCCATAGATACACCTTAATTGCCTGGCCAAACAGTGCAGATCCAGATCAGCTGGTAGTCATCTGTGCCAATTCTGATCAGAATCTACACTGTTTGCATTTTGATTGATTAGGTTATTTCTGACCAAAAATATAACAGTGCAAATCCTCATCTGAGTTGTGCCAGATTATCTAGATCTTGAATGGTAGCACATGCGATGGAACGAGTATAATATTATTATATGGTATAGAGGTATTAAAACGCGTTAATAAAACAGCACTAATTACATTATTGCTTTTGTAGCATTTATTCCCATAAAAATAAGTTTTTAACTCAAGGGCAAACATATAATACAAATATCGCCCTGTGATGGTTACAGTCCTAAGAAATGTAATGTTGATGTAATGGCATTTATAAGAGTGGATATGTTTAATCTGAGAAATGTAATGTTTTAGCTTAATGACATTTGGTGACAGAGGATTATATCCAATCAATGAAAAGTGTAAATGTTGACTGAGGTGTAGATCAAGGTCAGCATTACTTCTAAAGGTTGTATAATGTCATATTTAATTAATGCATTTTGTGTCCAACATTGAAAATGTGATTTAATTAAACATTTAACAACTCAGCCATTATTGGCCATGAACAACTTAAAGTACAAAAGGGGCATAATCCTTACAAATGAAAACTTGATATGAGCTTCCTTTACACAAAACAGAACACTTCATGAGAGAAGTAATACAAATAACCAGAAATTCTTATCAAATATGATGAAGTGCTAAGACTTGGCAAATGATAATTAATAATGGCAGAAATATGCAGAATGTCACAACATTGTACCAGAATCTTTTAAAGCATAATTAATGTCTACCAAGACTGCCAGTTTAGTACTGCACACACTTAAAGTGACATACCATAATTTGGTGTAAAAAGTTATAGTGTCTTAAAGTGACATACCATGACTTGGCATAAAATGTTATAGTGTCTAAAAGTGACATACCATAATTTGGCGTAAAATGTTATAGTGTCTAAAAGTGACATACCATAATTTGGCGTAAACAGTGATAGTGTCTTAAAGTGACATACCATGATTTGGGGTAAAATGGTATGGTGTCTCAAAGTGACATACCATGACCTAGCATAAAAAGTGTAAGTGTCTTCAAGTGACAGACCATGACTAGGTGTATAAATTTATGGTGTATTAATTTCACAACATTACTTGGCAAAAACATTTATGGTGTCTTAAAGTGACATACCATGACTTGGGGTAAAATGTTAAAGTGTCATAAAGTGACAGACCATGACTTGGTGTATTAATTTCACATCATTACTTGGCAAAAAAATTTATGGTGTCTTAGAGTGACATACCATGACTTGGGTAAAATGTTAAAGTCTCTTAAAGTGACAGACCATGACTTGGTGTGTCTGTCATGACTTGGTGTATAAAGTTATGGTCTATTAATTACACATCACTACTTGGCAAAAAGATTTATGGTGTCTTAAAGTGACATACCAAGACTTGGCGTAAAATGTTTAAGTGTCTTAAAGTGACATACCATGATTCCAATAAAAAGTTATAGTGTTATAACATACTTTGTAACTCAGTTCTGTCTGTTGATATATTAAAATTTTGAACGAAATCTGTCAAAAAATGGAAAATATTGGAAGGCGACCAACTGTCATAAACAATATAATATATAATTCATAATAATATGATATAATATTTGTTTGTCTTTTTTAGCCTAAAGTTATAACATGTTTAACTGACAATGTAAATTTTTTATAAAAGATTGTCAAGTTCAGGACAATACATGTAGAGAATACCATATCCGCAATTTCAACATTAAATATCAATTATTAAAGCTTTTTTATGGGTTAAAAAAATTCAAGCTGAAGTGAAGTTAATGGTATTTTCAAGTCAGTTTTTCTTCAAATTATTATATTATGATGTTAAAAATTTTGAATATTTCGCACTCAGAAGTGTATGTTAAAAATTTTGCATGACATTCAGCTAAAGCTTCATAATGTTTTGCTAACAGCTGTATGAAAGTCTATTATTCCATAAACTGTGTCAAGAGTCCAAAAGCACTAAACTGGTTCCTATTTTATTGCACATGAAAAGTCAGCATTTTAAAGGTAAGATGCCAGTGTCTCTTAAAGAGACCAGCTTTTTTATTGCAACATTATATAAACTGTCTAGCACCTGTGTCCATTATATGAAAAATCTCCAATTGCAGGGTTGTTTTCTCTGAAAACAATTAGATGGCAATTAAGTTTTAAGTCCCAAAAGCACCTGCATTACCCAACATTAACCACAGTTACAGTAAGAATTAATGATTTTCAGACCATTTTAAGTAGAAATATGTACAGAAGATCAGCATGTAAGAGTAAATTGATACGAGGACAATTTTGTAATTAAGCAAGCATTGTCATTTTACCTTATCTACTAGTGAGAAGAATAGCAGAATTTCTGGACAAAATATCGGTCATGTGTTATATTTACAGTAAACTAATAATATATATACTATCAATTTCAATCCACATACCCAAGATCATAGAAAATAAGATTAGAGACCAGTTAAAAATTTCAAGCATCTGATTTGCCAAATAGGGACTGGTTGCCTTTTCAGCCAATCAGATGCTCAAGATTTAAGACTAGTCTCCAATCAATTTTTTATATTTCGTGAATTCGTGAATTTTCGTTTCGTTTGGGTGTATTTTTTCCAAAGGAAGTAATTTATTTGATCAAATGTAATCTGCGATCATATGCAATAATATGCGGTCCTAAAGTCCTTATAAATAAGGTCTGTAATAGTCTAGATTTGGGGCCGCAAAAAAGCTGCAATTTAGACTTTCATTGTTTAAATGTGGCCGACATTTGTCAGGAAAACGAGGAAGATCGCAATAAAGTTTACAATTATCCGTGAAAATGCAACACTTTGTACTGCTAGAGTCTACATTACAGCCCCACACTGCTATGACCTTTGTAAAGATGATGTCATTTTCGAAATCAATATTCCTTCCGGCATGATAATTGATAGTGTATTCAATTTCGGACATATTTTTATGGATTTTATTAGACTGAAATGTGTTTCTTATTCTGTGCTGATGGATGTTAACCATGGATAACAAGAATTCCTGACTGAATGCCAGCGTCTAGGCCATTTCGGTTTCAAAAAAACAAAAATGGCTTTGTTGCTGGTGTTACATTTCAACTGACTGAAAAGTGAAGTAAAAAAAATAAAATGAAGACTATTCTTTTGTGTATATTTCAACAAGGAAATACAGAGACAACCTTTTTCTAAAAGATAGCTGGAAAAAGTTGTGAATTTTGCACATTGGAATGGAAGCCTACGACCCGTAAATTTCAGCTGTTCCAAGGATGGCAGGTTTGACTGTTCCCAACAGGTTACTGTCTTTTGATAGCAGGTGATATTGGACTCTGCCTATGTAGTCTGATAAGGCTAAGGCAGAGCCTTGCCTTTCCTACCACCATATCGGCCTTGACCAATATCACCTGTTATTAATTAACTTAAATAATATTGACACAATATGTACAATGCAGTCCATTATATCCTTTCCACGACCATAACGTATTTAAACGTGACAAAATTTTGACTTCCCAAAACCCAACCCTGTTTTACGGGAGGATGCCCGAAACGTATTTGAACGTATAAAAAAAATCGCTTTTCAAAACCCGACCGTTTTTCCGTCAGAAACCCGTCGACTTTTTTTTCTTTTTTAAAAAAGTTCTTACTTTGGTGGCTATTTAGAAGAACACGGAATCATCGATCAGTATTTTAACACTATTAGTCCTTTGAAAGCATCGCATATTTCCTCTCAAATATTATTTAGTAAGAAATTGATTACATGTGACTTAGATAATCTGAAAAGAAAATAAGTGACTTTAATGTCAAATTTTAAGAAAAAAAATCTAATTACAGCATTGCTGTTTCTTCATCTTTTATTGTCAAAATAAAAAAGTGGCTCCAAAACAGTTATCCATTATGTTAGAAAATACCTATATCTACCTAGTAATTACTTAAAAATGACATTTTCCGCAATGGCATAAAAATTAATGACTGTTAATTAGATTAATTGATTTACGGAATTTTTCGTTACAGTCTTCCAGCGATAAACCGAATTTTTCACCCATTACGCAAAAGAGCGTTGAGATTCGGGATTACAACGCACTATTCTTGATATGCATATCCCACCTTTTTTACAGAAGAAAGACCGTAACGTTTGATAACATGTTTTACAGTTATTTAATCGGGTTTCTTACCATGTTGAAAATTCCGAATTTCATTAAAAGGTAGAATACCTGTAACGGACAAAAGCGTTTATGCTTTATTCAAACATACGCTGATCAACAGGCATTAAAATAAATTTACGCAGATTTATGTTATGTGTTTTAAAAATCGTGAAAAAAGCATAAGTTTAAATACGTTTCGGGCTTCTTCCAGTAAAACAGGGTCGGCTTTTGAGAATTCAAAATTTTGTCTCGTTTAAATATGTTACGGACGTCCGTCCGGAAAACCGGGTCGGGCGCGGAAAGGATATGGGTTACAACCAATTCATATGAAATCTCAAATGGGCCAATACAAGATAACTTGGGCCAATACAGGTTTTACTGAGCCAATACGAGATCGCATGATTCTGATTGGATAATGAATTGGTCCAATATGAATTGAATCACTTCCTTTTTGTGTCGCCCTTTCGAAGAAATGGCGATACATAGGGATCACTTTGTCCGTCCGTCCGTCCGTCACGAAAACTTAACATTGGCTATAACTTTGCCATTTCTTAATATTTCTTCATGAAACTTTCAAATTATATTGCTTATGACAACACGCTCATGACGATGCCATATTCTTTAGGTCAAGGTCAGATTTGATGGAGTTTTGCCCCTTTTTTGTCACGAAAACTTAACATTGGCTATAACTTTGCCATTTCTTAATATTTCTTCATCAAACTTTCAAATTATACTGCTTATGACAATACGGTCATGATGATGCCAAATTCTTTAGGTCAAGGTCACATTTGATGGAGTTATGCCCCTTTTTTGTCACGAAAACTTAACATTGGCTATAACTTTGCCATTTCTTAATATTTCTTCATCAAACTTTCAAATTATATTGCTTATGACAACACAGTCATGATGATGCCAAATTCTTTAGGTCAAGGTCACATTTGATGGAGTTGTGCCCCTTTTTCATCAGGAAAACTTAACATTGGCTATTACTTTTCCATTTCTTAATATTTTTTCATCAAACTTTCAAATTATACTGCTTATGACAACACAGTCATGATGATGCCAAATTCTTTAAATCAAGGTCACATTTGATGGAGTTATGTCCCTTTTTCGTCACAAAAACTTAACGTTGGCTATAACTTTGCAATTTCTTAACATTTCTTCATCAAAGTTTCAAAATACATGTATGTTGCTTACAACAACACGGTCTTCATGATACCGAAATCTTTAGGTCAAGGTCAAATGCCACAAAGTAATGCCCCTTTTCATACTTATATTTTGTCATGAAAACTTAATCTTGGCTATAACTTTGCCATTTCTCAATATTTCTTCATGAAACTTTCAAAATATATTGCTTACAACAACACAGTCTTCATGATACCGAAATCTTTAGGTCAAGGTCATATTTGTTGCAGATATGCCCCTTTTTGTACTTGGATTTTGACATGAAAACTTAACATTGGCTATAACTTTGCCATTTCTCTATACTTCTTCATGATACCGAAATCTTTAGGTCAAGGTCATATTTGTTGCAGATATGCCCCTTTTTGTACTTGGATTTTGACATGAAAACTTAACATTGGCTATAACTTTGCCATTTCTCTATACTTCTTCATGAAACTTTCAAATTATATTGCTTATGACAAAATGCTCATGATGATGCCAAATTCTTTAGGTCAAGGTCATATTTGTTGGAGTTATGCCCCCTTTTCTTACTTTTTTTACACGAAAACCTAATGTTGGCTATAACTTTGCCATTTCTCAATATCTCTTCATGAAACTTCCAAATTATATTGCTCAAGACAACGCACTCGCGATGATGAGATGTTGTTTCGGTCAAGATGGAGTTATGCCCCTTTTTGAACGTGCATTTTTTTCCGACATTGTACCAGAGGGCGACACAAGTGTTCAACTGAACACCAATCTAGTAAAAATAAAAATGCCGCCCATTTTGGAATTTCTAAGTCGATTTTTTTATGGATAAAAATGATAATAGACACTTTGGACTCGAGGTGCATTTAAGCAAAGCGGCAGAGGATGTCTATGTTGCCGCTTTTGGTGATTTCTTTCTGTGTAATAAAATCTTTGAGTTTAACTTGCTATACAACAACAACGCGGATGTCTGCAGCAAGAATTCTTGTAACTAAAAAAGACAGTGAATTATATGGGATAACTCTTCATTTGAGCAAGTTTATTGAGCGTAACTTTGCAAAAAGGATCAAAATTTAGTTTGGATTATAAGCTTACGGACATGTTGAATTCAGTATTAACATGTGGAAGTCGTGGATGAAATGTGCCAGAAAGTAAACTTATTTTGGATATATCTGGATAAAAACTAAATTCAGACTGGATGAACAAGAGACTTGGCTGCCACAGTGTGTAGTAATGATCAGGCTTTTTTTGTATTCAAAACAAAACAACCTTCATATCTGCATTTCCCTGGTAGCTTATACCAGCCAGGTCACTAGCGTAGATTGAAGATTGAACATTTAAATCAGAGCTGACACTTCATCTCTTCAGACCGGTAAATTAGTAATTTTAAAGTCTAAAACCATGGATATTTTGTTAATTAATAAAATTGTCATGACTACCCTTGGCCCAATAACAACGCCAATATGAATTCACTTGATTAATAACATTATATTATAAAAAGACAGTAACCTGTTATTCTTTATATAATGAAAGATAAACATTGAAAATGATTATATAGACATAGACAACTGTATTGTATTGCTTTTCTAAGTGTATAATGCGCGAAATGGATATAATTTCTTAAATGTCCGATAATTGCCGATTAAACAATTAATTAGTTGGTTGAAAGTTCTGATTAATAGATGTTGAAAATTCCAGCCGATTGCCCATCACTATTGTTTTCTATAACCCCCCAAACCCCACTCTTCATGCAGTTCTTCCTTTAAAATGTTCTTGGTTTGTACAACACCCAGCCAAGGAATGCATGAAGTTGGAATTGCTTTTCTCAAGATAAAATGAAGTTAACATTTGTAACTCACAGAGGACCACCCTCACACAAATGACATTAGAAATTATGCTCTTGATCACTGATGAAGTAAAAACAGCAACATGTAAAGAATCGAAACTTTCACAAAAAAGGGCTTGTCTTCTGTTGAAAAATCATTTGTTGCATGCCAGTGGCACGTTAGAACATGCTAGCAGTTTTCAGTTATCTTACTTAGTCGCCATTACCGGCTTTTTGTTCTTTTTACACACACCATAGTCATGTTAGACACACATTAATTACATGCCAGATGTGTCATCATCATTCTATCATGCTCAAAAATTGAACAATTGAAATGTTTGGAGACCAGAACATGATTATGTGATGGCCCCATTAGCTATAATGATGCTACTTTGACTGTAAAATTTCTATTACATTCAAGTGGGATAACCACATTCTTAGCATTTAAATTAAATGTGTTTCAGGCTTCAAAATTAACTCTTAAATGCATTTAATATTGCAATACTGGTACACATGATCAACAAGCAATGACCATTTTCACCAATCAAAACAACAGTTTTATTTTATGCTTTCCAGTGAATTATAGAATTTTCCAAGTGAAATAAAAGTGGTATTTAACTGTTTTCGAAGAGTGGAATATCATTTTAAATTTCATTATGTTTTCATGTTGGTACCCGAAGGCAGCTAACATTCCAGAAGGTTTAGAAAACAGGCTCAAGTAGGGTATATGACATCATAACATCATGTCATAAACTGATGTTTTTTGGTGCCATTTCATGCAATTTTTCTGTCAAATTCACACAAATTTTGCACTGGAAACAGAAAAAAAAGAAATGTGTTTTAACCAATGAAAGATGGTAGTAAATGTCACTTGTGAACTCAAGAATTATATATTTTCACTTGTGGCTTATTCACTCATGAAAATACGAATTCTAAGCTCACTTTGTGAAGTACATGTATATATCTATCTTACACTGGTTTTCAAAAACAAAATCTCTATATATTTTGGCTACTTAATGAGGAAGTATAGGACAATTGTGTACTCTTAATAAGAGGACAAAATCATAGACAGCGTGTGTACTTTAAATTGTACTTCAATAATTAACCGTATAGCAGTTTAATTTACTTTCAATGTCTTCTCCATGTACTTGAACATGGAGCTATTAGTAGCTATTATAACCCTTTCCTGGATATATACGCATTTTTACCCATGTGCGACCAGTGTAGATCCAGATCAGCCAGCACATCCGTGCTGTCTGATCAGGATCTGCACTGGTCGCATTTTGGTCAGAAATAAGCTAATGAATCAAAAAGCGAACAGTTTAGATCCTGATCAGACGGCACGGATGTGCTGGCTGATCTGGATCTAAACTGTTCGCCCTAGCAATAAAGGTGTATCTGTACAGGAAAGGGATAAGCATTGTTATGTGGTGTGGAGCTAAAATAACAACTTTATCAATATCTGAGATGATTATTTCAGATTAATACCTGCAGACCTGATGCTTGTTTTAACACTTAGCATTGATGTAAGATAGCAGAGAGCTTGAAATATTCCTTGATGTGTACTTCTAGATTTTAGTGGATGAAAGGGGGCTATGTGCCCATCCCAGAATTATTCTAGGTATAGCTGTACATGTTCATAGAACCTTTTCTTTATTCTAGATAGTTTGGCTAACCCCTTTTATTCATTGGGATACAACTTATTTGTGTGCAACCAGAATAAATCCAGTTCAGCCACATGCAGTCTGATCAGGATCTACACTATTGGATTTAATAATCAATAGCTTTTTTGAACAGAGAAGCAGAGTATATCAAGATCAGACAGCACAAATCAGGAGGCTGATCCGGATTTGTCTATTTTAAGGCATGATCCATTGTTGTTTTAAATATTTTAACATTTGAAATTCTTAGTTTTGCTAGGTATTGTGAAATTACATTTCTAAAATAAATTTAATACAGCTTAATTCCCACTTTGAAAACTTTATCAATGTATTGAAAGCCAATGTGACTTTCAAACTTTCAGTCATGCAGTTATAATTATTATATAACCATGTCTAATCAAATGATGCTACGCTAAATATGAAAAGGACTGACAGTTATTAAAATGAACATGCTCAATTTGAGAATGCAATCAGTATGATTGATTAGGTAATTGGGAGGAATCAATTACGGAATATTAATTACCCGATCTTTTCATTGATTAGACACTCATGATGAGCCTATTAAATCATAATTAAGCATCAATGTGGGTAACACCGCTGAGGTATCCATCATCTTTGATAGCCGTATGACAGTGCAGACTTTTGAATTTTATTATTTGCATTTTGTTTTTTAATTGGTGCTAGGCATATTTATCTGTAACCCGTTACTTTACTTTAAGTATGGTCATAAAAAATTAAGAGGGTTAACACTTTTAAAATCAATAAATTATTTCATTCAAATGTAAACATTTATTGTAAATATTTTTCAAGTATTTCAAGTACAATTAACTTTCAAATTTATATTACACTTATTAAAACATTGCAGAGAGAACACAAAGGCTGGCATTGCTGTCTTAAATTAGCGACATACTATTTTTTTAGCCATTTACTCCAAGGGATATTGCTTTTATCTTTGGAAGAACTGCGTAGAACCAGATTTGCAGGCACATATAATTTATGCCATCAGATCAGGATCTACACTGTTCACTTTATAATTAATTAAGTTAAAGAGTGAACAGCATAGATCCTGAACAGATGGCACAATCATGCCATCCGACCTGGATCTGTACTGTTTGTACATGCAATAAAACCTGCATATGGAGTATAGGGATACAAATTATAAAACATCAGAGAAAACTGGAATTCATACCCTCTACTCCATTACTAGCTATGCCTTAACCCTTTCTTGTACAGACAACCTTTATTGCTAGGGCGAACAGTTTAGATCCAGATCAGCCGGCACATCCGTGCCGTCTGATCAGGATCTAAACTGTTCGCTTTTTTTATTCATTTTCTTATTTCTGACTAAAATGCGACCAGTGCAGATCCTGATTAGACGGCACAGATGCGCCGGCTGATCTGGATCTACACTGGTCACACATGCGTAAAAATGCGTATATATCCAGGAAAGGGTTAATGCAGCATAAGGAACCAGTGTAGTTAATATCTGTGCTATCTGAACAGGATCTACACTGTTTGATGTGAGATTCATTAGGATATTTCATGCCAACATGTAAAAAGTGCAGATCCAGATCTGACAGAATAAATGAACCAGCTGATCTTCTAAACTGGCCACACTTACAATAATACCTGTATAACACCACTTATTACAATGTATGTGAAACTATTGTAACTTTATAGGAATATACAAGGTTTTACATTAGTTTTGCATGTAAGTGTCGACAAATAAAGGGTTAATTGTGATGATCAAAAGAAATGCTGATTTTATTAAATTGAAGCAACTAGTTTTGATTTTATGTGAATTGGGTGATTAAAATTCTAATTGATTACATTGGAAAAAATTCAGAATTGAAATTTAAAAACTTGTTTACTTTCTCTGAATGTAAATAAAATGTCAAGAGTTAATGAACAATCAATTGAATTGTAGACAATCTTAGAATGATGTTAAAATGTGTTGACATTTTCTTATTATGGAACCAGACTTAATTGAGTGAGCTATAAAAGACACTCATCATGTTCATGCTGTGATTATAATGACATGTAGTGCTGAAGATCTTTTATTTCATGCTAGGTTCAGTCAGTAACAAAGTAAACATATAAATTAAATTATTGAAGGGAAAAGCTAGCTAAGAGAGTGACTTCAACATCAACTTTTAACCCTTTCCTTCATACACATTTTAAAGGATGTGCTACCACGCACTGTGTGCCATCTGATCTGGATCTGAACTGGTTGCATCTTGGTCAGAAATAACCTAAAGAACCCAAAAGTGAACAGTGTAGATCAGGATCAAACGGCATGAATGTGCCACCTAATCTGAACTTGTCTCAGCTTTGCTAAAACTTTTACTCCCTAGAATATGGCTGTTATCCCATTGGTGAAAAGTGTACATCCAGATCAGCTAATGTGACATCTGCTATGCTTTCCTAATATATATAGAATGTTATGTACTGTAAATTCTTAACTATTTGCATTAATGTCCAATTCTTAATAACCTCATTTATATGATGTACTCATGTATTATTTGTCTTAAATATTTGTCTATTTATATTATGCTTTTTATTGTTATTTATGCTAGTCGGCTTTAAAAGCTCAATAGAGCTTGTGTTATTTGTCGTGAAACCCGACTATATAAATAAAATTTACTTGACTTGACTTGAGCAAGCACTAGTTCAGAAAATAGTTATGGCCATTAACACTTAAATTCATATAATTAACCCTTTTGCTGCCATGTTTACATGTGAAAATGAAAGCAATAACATTATTGGTCAATATTTGAATGATCTGCCTACATCAGCATAGAAACCCCCGCTGTGCATGCTGGTATATATATATAGAAACGGTACAAACGGCAAAAGCCGTCCATATGGCAAATACGCCGAAAATAACAGGGACGGCATATGCCATCCTTATGGCAGTGAAAGGGTTAAATCATTTATTTTGTCTGCCAACAGTGTAGCTCCAGATCATCTGGCACATCTATGCCCTGTGATCAAGATCAATTCTACACTGTTTGCTTTATTGGCCAGAAGTAACCCAATAAATTTTTTAGAAAATACCCGTAGTGTAGATCGTAATCAGAAAGCATGGATGTGGCTGCCCATCAGGAAGAAAATCTGTTTCCCCAGCCATATTCCATGGAGAAAAGGGACACTGCTCGATTAAGCCAGTTTTTTTTCATGAAAGATACATACAACCATGCTGTTCCTTAGATTTAAAAGGGAAAACAGTGAGTAACTGACAAGAACATGCAAACAGACTGTTTTTTTACAACATATCTGTTATTTACCCTCTAGCATGTCCAGTTATCTGTCAGAAATAATGGTAACCTGCAGTTTTTTCTGACATCTATTTGTTTTGTTCCTGCTTTATAGCACATATGTTTCTTGTGAAGAAAAGCATCTGTGAGGCATCTGCTGGTCAATATTATTTTATTCGCTGCTTTAGACCGTAAAAAGTACATTCTAATAGATTTAACCCTTTCCCCCATATCATTGTACGCCTTTTTACGCGTGTGCAACCAGTGTAGATCCAGATTAGCCAGCACATCCATGTCATCTGATCAGTATCTGCACTTTTAGCTTCTTTATTTATTTTATATTAATACTATACTGTTATTAATCAAGTGTATTTATATTGGCCTTGTTATTGGGCCAAGGTGTTCATATTAGCCAGATGCCGAAGGCCGCAGGCTAATGTGACAGTCCAAATTAATTAACTGACTAAAACTATCAAACTCATATGAAGACTAAATTGGGCCAACATGGGAATGGCTTGGCCAATATAAGAATTGCTGGGCCAATACGAGAAAGTTAATTAATAAATTTATTTATTTATCACAGCAGTGATATGCTGGCTGATCTGGATCTACACTGGTCACAGATGCGATAAAATGCATATATATGGAATAAATGATTACAGGTGACTGTTGTGGCAGCATGACAGTCATGGTCACTGTCAATAAATCATTCTCATAATTATAGCAATTCTTGCTGATGGAAGGTTTCCTACAATTAACTAACTCTCTACATGAATGGCAGCAATTAAACTCAATGCCCCACTTGACATCAAGGGTGACAAGAAGATCGGTCACTGACCCGGGCCTGGCTTTGTACAAGACTGATGTACTTCATATATTAGGCGGACTCGGTAATTAAGCATGTAAACATTGTTTCCTATTCTGGCTTACTAATTGCTGGACTATAAACCACTCCTGGCCCAAGATCATAAAACTAAATCTGGAGACCAGTCTCAAATGTCCGGCATCTGATTGGCTGAAATGGCGACTGGTCTGAAGATTTGTGACTGGTCTCCAATCTTAGTGTTAAGGTTTCTGTAAATCTTGATTTTAATATTGTAAACATTATAAATTGTTATTCCTAGCAAACAAATAATAACAACAACGACAACAAAGGATAGGATGAAATGTCGACTGGTCGCCATTTCAGCCAATAAAATGCTTGAGATTTTAGACTGGTTTCCATGCTCATTTTTATAACCTTGGGCACTGGTGTAAAAAGTGTAGACCCAGGCTGCAGATATCCAGACTGATTTGGGGCTACACTTACTGGCCGATTCAGAAGGGGTTCGATGGGGCTGCTCTAAGGCTCCCTTTCTTAATCAAAAATATTTAATTTTCATAGGGAATTTGGCCAGAAAGTTGGAAAATATTAGGTAACTCTATTACTATAATACTGCTTCTAACTAACCCCCTTTCTACTTAATCATGCATCCAAGCCTCACTTGTCCTGCACTTGCATAATGTCTAGAATAAAAATGAGCAATTAGACTACAAAGACAGAACTCAGAGCAGTCATGCAAATGCAGTGCCACTGTTGAATGGTGCCAGAAGGGCAAAATATCTAAATAATCAGCTTCAATTCTAGTGTTACTAAATGCTGTTAAATTCACTCACAACTGTTCCTAAAATTTTACTGATTAGTCTAAAATTATGGCGAAATTCACTCCTTTTTTAGTAAATTATAGGCATTATATATTAGAACAATTTATATTAACTACAACAGTTTTACTGAAATAGATGAAAAGCGAACTTTGAAAGCCATCAAACAAGACAAATATGAAAATATTGCAGGCTCGGTTTGATCTGTGCGGTCTGATCAGAATCTACACTCGGTTGCATTTTAGTCAGAAGTAACCTAACAAATCAAAAAGCGAACAGTGCAGTGCCTGATCAGATGGAACAGATGTGCCTGCTGATCTGGATTTACAATGTTTGCCCGTGCAATTAAAGTTGTGTATATGGAGGAAAAGGTTAATATTAACGCCACCACTATCATATACCTATGGCTGACAGGTCTTCAACAGTCAATACTGTATAGCGCTTAATATTGGCAGTGTCAAATTTTGGCGTATTTTGAAGTGTTTTATATTGGCGGGGTCATAAATTGGCGCATACAAACCAGACCGCCAAAATAAAACCAATATTGATGAAAAATGACAGTTCTAAAATTAGCGTTAACAAAGATCATCAAAATAATACATTCAATATATTTAACACCACATTATTTTAATACCGGTGTGAAAACAATATCACAGCTACCTAATAATAGTTTGATTCACGACATATTCTTATTAATAAAAATTTTTTTGTATCAAACTGAGAAAACTGCGACATAATATGCGCTAGTGTAACATAGTTGTCTCTACCTTTCAGATATTAGATGGCAGTGTTATTGATTTACGGTGATTTATAATGGCGGTATTTAATATTGGCACAACTGACCCTGACTGCCAATATAGCCAAAATTAAGCCCCCGCAAAATATGTACTTATACAGTATTACAAATCTTGATGTACACTTAATATTTTTGTCCTGATATGTGACCAGGCATCTTTAATTTACTGGACAGCTATAATTACAGCCTGTGTGGCGCCAGTAACAGATTGTCACAGCTGGTCATGTGACAGCTGCAGGTCATGTTGCAGCCATGACAGGGCAGGCAACTTTAACCTGCAATTAACAACAATTACTGAAAATTGATAACTATAACAATATTCTTGATTAGAGTATTCCCAAATTGCCACTACCGTATGCTTTCTTATAGTTTCCTCAACAACATGTTTGCAATTTAGTGTGGATAAAATTCAATAACTTATTGAAGACAATCCATAACTTGACAGTCATTTGACAAATACGTTAATTAAAATATTGTTTATTAACAAAAGCAAAAAGTCTTACAAAGTTCTCTTAATAAGTATTGATCACAAAAAATATTTAACACTTTACGCCTTTTTACATGTGTCTGACCAGTGTTGATCCTAATCAGTTGGCACAAATTCCGAGCCATCTGATCAGGATTTGCACAGTTCGCTTTTAGGTCAGAAATAACCTAAAAAATCATAAAGGGAACAGTGCAGATCCTGACCAGACAGCACGGATGTGCCATCTTACCTGGATGTACTCTGTTTGCCCATGCCATTAAGGTGTTTATATGGAGAAAAGGGTTAAATACTGTTATTAAGAAAACAGTCTTACAGAGTTCTCTTAATGAGTATTGATTACCAGAAAAAAAATTTAATTCACCTGTATCTGCCTTAAGAATTCTACTTAATTAAGATCCTGATTGGTTATATAATAAGCAATTTTCTTTAATTAAAAAAGGTTTTAGACACAAATTAAAAGTACACAATTAAGATTCATGACTTTGTGTTTACAATATTTAAAGTGCATTAAAATATTAGTCAAAGCATGAATGGCATTAAATAATTGAGAACGTGAGTGTAGGGTTGGTTGTAGGTTGTCCACTATCTTAGAAGTTGCCCTTCATTTGTAGCCAATCAGAAGCTATGAAAATTCAAATTCCTCAGCAATTTATTTCAACAGAACTCCTTTCGATCTTACAATGAACAAAATAGATCGATCTATTTTAAACTGCGCATGCCCATGGCTACAAATGTAGGGCAACTTCTAAGTCGAATAGAGTCTATTAAGACGTTTCTATAGAAAATAGATGCCTGCATTCGCTGCGCTTGTTTCGGCTTCTATTTTCTATAGAAACGTCTTAATAGACTCTATCCTATACTTAAAGATGGTTCAGGTTCTAATCAATTTATGCATTTCAAATTGCAAAACTGACACAAAGACCTATATATTACATAGATATGCATCATCGCATTATCTCTCGTTATCTCGAATCACATGATCGCCATCTTTGATACAGAAATCCTTCACCAATTGTGATTATCATTAAAACTTTTTTAATGAATGGTTAATAAAAATTTGACTTGCATTAATTTAAAGAAATATGCATATTCTTCACCATGAAACTAAGGTTTACTATTTATTTATTGATATGACAATCAAAATCACCAAAATAACATCATACCGTTCAAAGTGCATTGGCCAGCAGAAAGCAAACATACAATCATATCTTACCTTACACGGGTCTTAAAAAGATGTGATAATTTACTCAATGTGTTCAAGAAGTATATCAAAATAACTTAATAACATGAAGATCGATTAATAGTGATTTAAACATGATTAAAATCCTGCCAAAACGTAATTATCACCTATCGAATCGGCAACAAGATGGCGGATTATATAAGTGAAAATAACGCTTTGTCACGTGATGAGATTCTCGTCCAGTCCACGTATCAAAACGGGATTTATTATCAGTTAAAGAGAGATGCGTATCTATTTATATATAGGTCTTTGACTGACACGCATCCTTTTCACCATCTTTCTTTGGTACACTGTATATTTGTGCAAAAAGCATTCTAAGGTTAGGTTGATGAAAGAAGATAGCTTGATTTACAACCTATTGGTTTTTGTTTTTCGAAAAAAAGGTCTACCATGATATAGTTCAACACAAGCTCCTTGATATGCTACAGCCCGTGTAACAGGAATGAATTCAATGTCTTCAAATTTTGGTCAGTCTCATCATAATTATTTCTTGGGTTGCCATGACGGATTCAAATTTGACCAGATTATAGAAAATATAGACACTTTTAGTAAATATGTGCTAAAATATCATGGCCTACCTTTAATAAATAGGTTAAAACTGTTAAATGCTTTTACAAGCTCTTTTAAATTCTAACATTTTTAACAAGCTCTTTTATATTATTACCTTTTATACAAGCTCTTTTAAATTAAAACCTTTTTTAAAAGCTCTTTTAAATTACAACATGTTTTACAAGCTCTTTAAAATTTCAACGTTTTTAATGGTGGCATTTTCTTTTTTTTTTCAATCATTTCCCATAATGCAATGAAATCTAATTAAAATGAAATTATTGTCTGGAATAAATGTCAGGAAGCCAAGAAAGATTTGTCTAAGCATTCACAACATCTTGTTAGTGACACTCCTTAACAATCAGCATGGAATTAAACCCGAGTCCAGCAAGCCCAATTCCCTGACAGGGGTTTTCCTAGCCATTTTGGGAAAAGGACCCTGGCCAGAATTGGGAAAATTTTAGCACGTGAAACATCTCATTTTGGGAATTTTTATCGACAAAAATACGAGTTTTGGGAATTTTGAAATCATTGTTTTATGCATTTTTCCCCTCCTTTTAAAACTTTTACACGGAAGGATCAGTTTACTTTTTATTCACCCAGGGTGGTTTAGTGTTTAAAACCTACATACAGGCTTTTTTTTTTCAAAAAAAAACTCGAGGTATGGAATAATTTTAATTTGTTGAAGTCAGCAAATGACTATAACAGAATTTTTCTTTGTTTTCTGTGCTTGAATGCATCGCATAGTTCCTCCAGAGGGCATCATCTAAGGAGGCCTGGCCCTAAATGCATATCAGCATCAAGTCACAGTCTTGTTCAGTGTTTTTTTGTTGCCATTTCTTGCAAAGGTCAACAATTGACGAACAGCCTTTTGAATCCCGTTTAATTTTTTTTTTTTGTGTAGTATTTGCTACTACGAGAGGCCATACTCGGTAACGTATTTATTTTAGTGTTTAATATTGCGAAAACGAATGATTTGTTTTACTCCAAATCCCCTGTTAACTCCGATCGATTTTATCCGGTTAAAATTTCTTTGAACAGAATGGAACGTCCATTTTCTCAGCACGGACCGGTATCTCGACAAACTGTTCTCCATACAGACAAATAATTATACCATATGCACCGAATTTTAAACCTGGCTGTGACGTCACCAGCATAGTGCAAGATAAAGCAGTCAGTTGTTGTTTACAACGTAAACTGAAAGTTAACACTGTTTGTTATGTTTGAAAATTATCTGTGGATTCAATTGGGAACAAGAGCTGTCACTTGAAATTGACATATGCCCCCAAAATGCGGCTTTGAAATCGAATAGGTATACATATGTAATAAATAAACATATGTAATGAAAAATATGCTTGTGGAAGACAAAGCATACTGCATGCATATAATGTGAAAGATGAAAGGATCCCAATTTACAGCCAAGACAAGATAATTCTATTTTTAGTAACAGTGACCTAGTTTTTGGAAAAAGATGACCCATATTCCAACTCCTCCGAGAAATTACTGGGACAGATACCCTGACCAAGTTTCATGACAATCAGAGCAAAAATGTGACCTCTGGAGTGTTATTTTTAGTAACAGTGACCTTGACCTTGGACCAACCGACATGGGTATTGTACTCGACACACCGTCTTGTCATGGTGAACATTTGTGCCAAGTTATTTTGAAATCCAATCAGATATAACAAATTTACAGCCTGGACAAGGTTTTTCTATTTTAAGTAACACTGAACTAGTTTTTGGACCCAGATGACCAATATTCGAACTCGTCCGAGAAATCATTGGGACAAACATCCTGACCAAGTTCCATGACAATCAGAGCAAAAATGTTATTGCTAGAGTGTTAACAAGAAAATTCTATTTTTAGTAACGGTGACCTAGTTTTTGGACCCAGATGACCCATATTCAAACTCGTCTGAGAAATCATTGGGAAAAACATCCTGACCAAGTTTCATGACAATCGGAGCAAAAATGTGACCGCTCGAGTGTTAACAAGAAAATTCTATTTTTAGTAACAGTGACCTAGTTTTTGGACCCAGATGACCCATATTTGAACTAGTCTGAGAAATCATTGGGACAAACATCCTGACCAAGTTTCCAAACAATCGTGGCAAAAATGTGACCGCTAGAGTGTTAACTATCTAAGTGCGGATGGACAACGGACATTGATCGATCCTAATAACTCACGCTGAGCCTACGGCTCAGATGAGCTAAAAAAGTATGGCCTTAACTTGCCAGTTTGTGTACATACACTGTATACATCTAAGGCTCTCTTAAATTTAGTCTTAACATTTTGAGAATGTGCTACAAATTTGTTGTTGTTGTTCTTGTTGTTGTTTTACAAACAGTGAATAACATATTCAGAAAAGCCTGATTTTCAAAGTGCTTTAAAGTAAGAAAGTTTACTTGTCACTATCCATAAAATGACAAAATTTACCCTATAAAATCTTCCAGAGCAAAGTTCTTAATATTGCATAACACAGATCTAAGCAGCAAAGTTCATCAGGTCATTGTCCAGCAACTGTACCAATAAACTGGTAAACATCATACCTAAATATAGCTGAAGACAGTTAGAAATATTGGATTTTGACACTTGAAATTTTCACCCTGCTACTAAAATTTTTGTTTCAAATTTTATCACTGAACAACCAGGAAAGATTGAATTTTAAGATGGTATAAAGGTTGTGTCAAAATCTGGTTAATAACTGTAGAAAATCAAAGGTTAAAAACAGAATTTAAAAGAAATAAAAATTAAAATCCCCAGGCGAGGCCCCTGGTCAATTTAACAACATGATTTTAAAAATTTGTGTAGAAATCATCAATTTCAATATTCATACCAAATTTCATGACAATCGGACAAAAAATGTAACCTCTATTGCGTTAACAAAATTTACCTTAGGGTTAGGGTTTAGGGTAAGGGTTAGGGTTAAAATAATTCGATCAGAAAACCCTTAGGATATGCACAACTAGGCTTGGTGACAAACACTCCTGTGAAGTTTCAATGAAATCCCTCAAGCGGATTTAGAGAAGAAGCGAGGACAAGATTTTGCTAAAAAGGGCCATAACTCAGCTAAAAATAATCTGAACAGAAATTCCTGACGATATGCACAACTAGGCTTGGTGACAAACACTCCTGTGAAGTTTCAAAGAAATCCCTCAAGCGGTTTTGGAGAAGAAGCGAGGACAAGATTATTTCAGACAGACGGACAGACGGACGGACAGTGCGATTACTATATGCCTCCCTTCGGGGGCATAAAAATGGAAGAAATTTCAGATTGGGAAAGGGTCCGTTTGCTTTGGGAAAGGTTCCGTTTTCCAGACCCCCTGCAAGGCAAGGAAAACCCCTGCCTGAGCCTGTAACTTAAGAGAGGTGAATGTGCTGGAAATATATGGTATATTTCTTGGACAAAATGTTGTATATGCCTCAGAAAGTATGTGGTATTCTTGCATATCAGATAAGTACTACCGCGTAATTTACCAAGGAAAGAAAATCTTATCTTTTCCCTCAGTGAAAAAATACCGTTTGTGTGATACAATAGGGACGTCATGTCTTCTAGTACCTTACATAATATATTCAAGTTCAGTGACATCATTTAGAAAGTAGGGTTTGCAGCATAAACACCATTTTGTCCGGAAGGGTACCACATTTTTCCACTATTTCCACTATTTCTGGGAAGTTAACTACATGCTTTTTAATATTTTCACCATTATCTTACTGCTGGTGATATCATTATATTCACATGGATTTATATTTTATGAATTTCACTCAAAGGCAAGTGGGTGAATTTAATAAAACCCCAGCAAATTTACCTCATGTTGTAATATGTCTTAACAGATAATTATAATTGTGCAAATTTATGACCATGTGAATATATCATTTGCAGCTTAATTTGCTTCAATATTAAATGAGAACACACGCTGAGCAAAAATGGTTTTCTAAACAAAACATGGTTAAAAAGAAACTTTTTTCATAGCTCTGCATATTTTGTTAAATAAATTAATTTGTGTTCAATATCATGTTGCAACAGCATTTTATGAGGATCCCTCAATTATCTAGTAATCTGTGCCCAAGGTTATAAAACTGAACATGGAAACCAGTCTCAAATCTCAAGCATCTGATTGGCTGAAATGGCGACTGGTCGCCATTTCAGCCAATCAGAAGCTTGAGATTTGAGACTGGTTTCCAAACTCAGTTTTATAATATCCAGTCCAGATGGTATAAAATGGTAAACACAATATCAGTTAAACACAGTTTCAGAAATAATTGTCCAGACATTTTATTAGACATGTGGGAATATGGTCACAATCTATATGACAATATCAAGGCTAAAAGCTTTTACAATACACCCTTTTTTTTTGTTTTGTTGACAAATCGAGGCAAAAAGTATTTTGATACGTCAAATTTTTTGTTATGTTATTTGTTTTACATGTAGCACAAAACTTACTATGATCATTAAGCAGTGGGAGTTGAGCAGTTACATCAGGAACAACTTGAAGAACAAGATAATTGTAGTGGAACAGATGTATGCGATGGGAAGTATATCAGGGACACTGGAATGGTGCTTAAATATATGTAGCTAAATCAAAAGGCAATAACTGAAGCTGTCACTAGTTGCAAAGCATATGTTATATGCATTCTAAACTTTAAGTTATAAGGCTTCTCATACAGTTTTGTTTAAAAAACAAGATACTTCAAATTTCAATTTCAGTTAGATTTTGGCTTGCAACCAAAACATCAACTAGATGGGTGTTCAATTGAACACTTGTGTCGATCTCGGGTACAATGTCGGAAGAAAAATGCAAGTACAAAAAGGGGCATAACTCCATCTTGACCAAAACAACTTGTCATCATCACGAGTGTATTGTCTTGAGAAATATAATTTAAAAGTTACATGAAGAAATATTGAGAAATCGCAAAGTTATGGCCAACATTGTGTTATCATGTAAAAATCCAAGTACAACAAGAGCTGTCACTTGAAATTGACATATGCCCCCGAAATGCAGCTTTGAAATCGAATAGGTATACATATGTAATAAATAAACATATGTAATGAAAAATATGCTTGTGGAAGACAAAGCATACTGCATGCATATAATGTGAAAGATGAAAGGATCATATGTTTTAAGTCTGTAGTAAATATATAGTTTAATAAAGTTAAATATTACATTTTTTTTTTAAATTCGAAGATTATTGGGGAAATTATCCTGGAAAATGATTATTAGAGTTATGAACCTTACTACATGTGATGTGGGTAATATGAACCAGAGGGCCATGATGGCCCTTTATCACTCACCTGAGTACAACAAAGTTGTGTTGTACAAGACCCAAGACCCATATGGTGAACATTTACACCAAGTTATTTTAAAATCCAATAAGAAACAACAAATCTACAGCTTGGAAAAGAAAATGCTATTTTTCGTAACAGTGACCTTGACCTTTGACCTACCGGCATGGGCAACACATCCCTTTGTCATGGTGAACATTTATGTAAAGTTATTTTGAAATCACTTCATTCATTAGGAATTAACAGCCCAGACAAGAAAATGTTATTTTTTGTAAAGGTGACCTTGACCTTGGACCAACAGGCATGGGTACTGTTCGCGAAAGTACACCTTGTCATGGTAAACATTTGAGCCAAGTTATTTTAAAATCCAATGAGAAATAACAAATTTGCAGCCTGGACAAGATTTTTCTATTTATAGTAACAGTGACCTAGTTTTTGACCCCAAGTGACCCATATTCAAACTCGTCCAATTAATAACTGGGACATATGTCCTGACCAAGTTTCTTTACAATCTGATAATCAGAGTAAAGTGTGACCACTATAGTGTAAACAAGAAAATTCTATTTTTAGAAACAGTGACCTAGTTTTTGGACCCAGATGACCTATATTCGAACTTGTCTGAGAAATCATTGGGACAAACATCCTGACCAAGTTTCATGACAATCGGAGCAAAAATGTGACCTCTAGAGTGTTAACAAGAAAATTGTATTTTTAGTAACAGTGACCTAGTTTTTGGACCCAGATGATCCATACTCAAAATTGTCCCAGAAATCATAGGGACAAACATCCTGACCAAGTGTCATGACAATCAGAACAAAAATGTGACCGCTAGAGTGTTAACAAGAAAATTCTATTTTTAGTTACAGTGACCTAGTTTTTGGACCCAGATGATCCATATTCAAACTCATTCTAGAAATCATTGGGAAAAACATCCTGACCAAGTTTCATGATAACTGGAGCAAAAATGTGACTGCTAGAGTGTTAACAAGAAAATTCTATTAATAGTAACAGTGACCTAGTTTTTGGACCCAGATGACCCATATTCAAACTCAGCCTAGAAATAATTGGGACAAATATCCTGACCAAGTTTCATGATAATTGGAGCAAAAATGTGACTGCTAGAGTGTTAACAAGAAAATTCTATTTATAGTAACAGTGACCTAGTTTTTGGACCCAGATGACCCTTATTCGAACTCGTCCGAGAATTCATTGGGACAAACATCCTGACCAAGTTTCATGACAATCGGAGCAAAAATGTGCCCGCTAGAGTGTTAACAAGAAAATTCTATTTTAAGTAACAGTGACCTAGTTTTTGGACCCAGATGACCCTTATTCGAATTCTTCTGACAAATCATTGGGACAAACATCCTGACCAAGTTTCATGACAATCAGAACAAAAATGTGACCGCTAGAGTGTTAACAAGAAAATTCTATTTTTAGTAACAGTGACCTAGTTTTTGGACCCTGATGACCCATATTGGAACTCGTCCGAGAAATCATTGGGACAAACATCCTGACCAAATTTCATGACAATCGGACAAAAAATGTAACCTCTACTGCGTTAACAAAATTTACCTTAGGGTTAGGGTTAGGGTTTAGGGTTAGGGTTAGGTAAAAAGGCCCATAACTCAGCCAAAAATAATCCGATCAGAAATTCCTTTGGATATGCACAATAAGTCTTGGTGACAAACACTCCTGTGAAGTTTCAATGAAATCCCTCAAGCGGTTTCAGTTTACGTTAGGGTTAGGGGTTAGGGTTAGGGTTAGGTAAAAAGGTCCATAACTCCGCCAAAAATAATCCGATCAGAAATTCCTTCGGATATGCACATCTACACTTGGTGACAAACATTCCTGTGAAGTTTCAATGAAATCCCTCAAGCGGTTTGGGAGAAGAAGCGAGGACAAGATTTTGCTTAAAAGGGCCATAACTCAGCCAAAAATAATCCGAGCAGAAATTCCTGACGATATGCACAACTAGGCTTGGTGACAAACATTCCTGTGAAGTTTCAAAGAAATCCCTCAAGCGGTTTCTGAGGAGAAGCGAGGACAAGATTATTTCGGACGGACGGAAAGACGGACGGACGGACGGACGGACAGTGCGATTACTATATGCCTCCCTTCGGGGGCATAAAAAGGGGCTTTAGACTCCATCAAATGCGACATTGACCTAAAGAATTCAGCATCATCATGAGCGTGTTGTCATAAGCAATATCATTTGAAAGATTCATTAAGAGATATTGAGAAATGGCAAAGTTATTGCCAACATTAAGTTTTTGTGTTAAAATCCAACTTCAAAAAGAGGCCTAACTCCATCAAATGTGACCTTGACCTATAAAATTTGGCATCATCATGAGCGTGTTGTTATTAGCAATATAATTTAAACCTTTCATGAAGAAATATTGAGAAATGGCAAAGTTATAGCCAACATAAAGTTTCGTGTCAAAATATAAGTACAAAAAGGGGCCTAACTCCATCAAATGTGACCTTGACCTAAAGAATTTGGCATCATCATGAGCGTGTTGTCATAAGCAATATAATTTGAAAGTTTCATGAAGAAATATTGAGAAATGGCAAAGTTATAGCCAACGTTAAGTTTTTGTGATGGACGGACGGACAGACCACTTTCGGACGGACGGACAAAGCGATCCCTATGTATCGCCATTTCTTCGAAAGGGCAACACAAAAACGATGCCACACCTTTTGTTATTGTTTCAACATCCCTGATGAACCCAGAGCGACAAAAATTTGATTGATAGCAAAATCAATTTGGAAGTAAAATGCAGCATCTTTTGATTAGAGCGGCAGTGACATTGATGACAAAAAATGTGGTCAGCGTCTTGTGAAGTGCTGAAGTGCAACAGGTGTTTATGGAGGTTGCTCGCTGGGTCAATATCTAATTGAAATCGAAATTTAAAGTAATTTTGGTAAATAATTTAATTGTGATTAAATAATACTATATGTAGCTAAATCATAGGGACTGATAACTCAGTAAACACAAACTGTCACTTTTTTAAGCTAATGTTATATGTAAGTCTACAGTTTTAAGTTTTGCTTCTCAGTTTTGGTGAAAGTAGAAAGTTATTGCTGAAAAACAATGTAGACAGGAATGGTGCTTCAACATGTATTATGCGCAAAATTCCATAACTGCTGCGAAAAAAACAGCATAAATACAACATGAGGATGCTTAGAAATAATGCAAACAATTATGGTGCTATTAATATACTACAACGAAATTCTAAGGGCTATAATTCTGTGAAAATGCATCAAGCCATAAAACATGTTGATACTAATGCATATCAGCTCTTGTGATGTTAATCCATTATGATATGTCAATAAATTGCAACTAGTGGTTGCTGAGAATAATCCTACATACAGAATGTACAGATATTAAGCCTCTCTGAGAACTTCTGATAATATGCACATCACCTATTGCTTGTTTTGCTTTCCATATTTTATTGTGATTCAATTCTAACTGGTGGTGGCTGTGAAGAAGTCCAGACACTCATTAGAGAAGCTCCCCATAAAGTGCCATTTAATTCTTTATGACATTGCTTACAGCCCTGACATAAATGGTCCTATTTATAATTTTGTGAATATTTTATCAAGCCAAACAGGGTTGATTATAATTTATGCACATCTCTCTTGTTATTGATGCTGAAGTGTCATTGAAATCAACTTGTAGTTGCTGATAAGTATCAAAGACACAAATCTTCCTAAGTCATTCTTTAGAGAAATATAATGGGCAATAACTCTGTAAAATATTGCCAAATTTGAACAATATTTTACAGAGTTATTGCCCTTGAAATTTCTCATGACAATATGCATATCTTTTCAAGTTAATGAAGCTATTACATAATTATAGTTTTACTGAATTCAAACCAATAAGCCAGTTTGGTAGAGAAATAGCCTGGACAAAAGCAGAACAGGTCAGAAAAGGTTGTAACTTTATGTATGCCCCCCCCCCCCCCCCCCCCCCGCCCCCTTATGGAGCACAACAAGGCAAATCGATCAGAGATAATTTGATCTGTTGAATAAGGTATGGTTGTCATCATTCTTATGATTTTTTGAAAGCACGGACTCTAGATCCAAGTGCAGCATGTGCATCTTGCTGTTAGATTCATAAGGATATTTCTGACCAAAAAGTGAGCAATGTTTATCAAGATCTTGACTTGAGGTTATAAAGCTGAGCATGGAAACCAGTCTCAAATCTCTAGCATCTGATTGGCTGAAATGGCGACTGGTTGCCATTTCAGCTAATCAGATGCTTGAGATTTTAGACTGGTTTCCAATTTCAGCTTTATAACCTTCAGGCCATACGTCAATATTTGCTTAAAGTAACTGCTCTGGATCCATAGAGGTTTAACAGTCATGATAAAAATCATACAAAATGAGTATTTTGTCTTTATGCTACCTCTTAACACATTCTAAATTTTATTTTAAAATTAAATGCTATTTTTAATTGCATACTTTTTAAAATTCAGAAGTGGTATAATAGGCATCAGAAAACTGAATCTCTTAACTTAACTGACAATTGTTAAATTTTTAAGGCTATAAAGCTTATTTCTAACTTTAAGGTCCATTGTAATGTCAATCATTACAATTTAAACTTGTTTGATACTCATATAAAGACTGTTTGCTTTTCACATACTGTTGAAAATTAAACTTTCAAAATTTAACTTGAATGTTTACAAGTAGCTTGGAGGACAACTTCTAATGTTTACTTTTATTCTTCAATTTGTTCAGCGTGACGTACTGTACATTTCGGTGACTTAACCATTTAATTTACACATTAACCATTATCCTACTAAATCCTTTCTCAACGCCTATCTTTTCCTATATTTTCACAAATCCAATTTTAGTTCAACATGATTGTAAAAGTAATTGTGACCTTCTAAATTACACTGCAGCGGGGAGGTACTCAAACTGTTTTTCAAATACTCCTCATGCGAACTTCATTAACTTAGTTTGAACTCCGAAAGTCTTCAAGATAATACAATCTGAATAATACTGTCTTGCAGTTCAGGATCAGAAATTCCAGAATTGTCATCAGTGCCTGATTTTACTTGCTGCGAGGTAACTTTGTCATAATGAATGAGAAACCGTTTCAATCATGAGTTTGCAAATAAAAAATCAATTATGAACAAAATAGACAGGGACAGTAAAAGACAAATTATTATTTATTGCACATGCTCTGCTTTTTCTTTTGGAACTTTGGAATTTATTTTGGACTTGGATTCTCTTATAAAAAAACTTATTTAGTATAAGTATTGTCAATTAAGAGGCCAAAATTGTCATGAGTTTATAGTCACATTTAATCATTAAACAGCTTAATTTGCGCTAAATATTGATAACCCAACAATACCGTAACTAAATGACTGTTTCAGATGTAACAGGATATGGAGGGTCTCATTTAATTGGGGACTGATTTATTCCAATCAGAAATTAACTGCCACTAGATAGTGATGGGTAATTAACTGCTTTAATAATCAACTGTGTTTACTTTCATATTAATACTGAACTTCACATGCTTTGATTCTTTTTAATTTACGTACATGTACATTTAAACATGCCTTAGCAGCCACCTGCATTCAGCAACCATCTGTCTTAAACAGCCAGTTTTAATATGCCCTAAACTGACAATTTGTTTTTTACCTGTCTTTAACAGCCACCTGTATTAAGCAGCCACTTTTTGATACTCCCTTTGGTGGCTGCTTAGTACAGGTTTGACTGCATATCATCACTTTCCCATTTGTGTAGGGTTAAGAAGATAGTGGCAGGAATATGGACATCTCTTTTTAATGAAAGAAGACATAAATTTATCACAAATGAATGAGAGTATATTAACCCTTTCCTCCATATATACGCATTTTTATGCATGTGCGACCAGTGTTGATCCAGATCAGCAAGCGCATACATGCCGTCTAATCAGGATCTGCACTGGTTCGCATTTAGGTCAGAAATAACCTAACAAATCAAAAAGCGAACAGTTTATATCCTGATCAGATGGCACGCAATAAAGGTGTATCTATGGAGGAAAGGGTTAAACATAACTTTTTTAACAACTATGGAATAATTATGGTTCATGTTCATTGGATAGCTTCTCAAACATTATAAATTTTATAATTGTTCCCATCAGCCACTACTGATAAAATTTTTAAGATATAAAAGGGGAATAATTCTGCAAATACAAATGGTTGATTTAATTAGTTTAAATTTATACAGAATTCAAATTTGTCATGCCTTTTTGAATTGTTCTAAATTTCATTAAGTTCCATTCATCAGCATAGAGACATGTTCATAACAAGCTTTTTTTAATGGATAAAAAAAGGAAATTATTCTGCAAATACATGAGGTATAGTTATGGTTCTTGTGCACTGCAAATCTTTGCAATGCACTTTATCCATTCTTTTATCTTGGGACCATACGCCGCTGAACATGGAATGGTATTAATCTGAAAATACCTCATTGAAGGTTCCATGTTCACCGCCATATGCATACCATTGTTTGGGATGGATCAAAATTGTGCTGTTTATTGGTGTTAATATTGAGTTGCGCTCAAACCGGGGCTTGGCAGCGTGGGCAGTAATATGCAATCCCATTACTGCCCATGAACAGGCTCAATCAAACCAAGCCTGCAGTATTTTCATATTTGTGGTGTTTGGTGGCTTTCAAATTTCCCTTTTCATCTATTTTTATCATGATTGTTCTTAGTTTCATTTCATTTAGTTACTTTTAACAGTCTGATAATGCAAAATCATTATGCCATATGATCACGACCTACTGTTGTTTGTTTTTTTTTATTTATGAGGTTATTTCTGGCCAAAAAGCAATCAGTCTGATCAGACGGAACATGTGTGATGGCTGATCTAAATCTACACTGTTCGCCCACACAATGAAGTTGTATCTATGAGGTAAAGTCAGTTAATACCTTACACATAATTCTGACTTGTCAGAACGTGCTTCCTAAATCTTGCCGATTATCTTTGTTTATGGCATTTCCTTGATATACAAGACATAATATTTAGACACACTGCATTCTGCACTCTTTAGATCATTATCCAGTTTTTGCACCAACACTTCACAACAGTAAGCATCTAACAAGTGATTTTGCAGTCTCAAAGGTAAGATGCTTAAGCTTTAAAATGACTTTGAACTTTTTAATCTCTGTAGGAAGCTAAAGACTGTGCATTGATAGTTATCAACAAGAATATTCCTAGAAATAAATACCAGTTCTTCTATACTCACACAGTACCCAGTAATCTTTGCATACACTTATTCAGTTTCAATTACTTCTTAACTTTGTGATATTTTTATGTAAATTAACACAATAGCAAATTATTATGTGAATTGCTGCGTTTAATCACATATTTTCAAGGTAGGTTACTCCTCAATTTTTTCACAAGGAAGGTATGAGTCAAAAGATAAGTTACTCCTTTAAGTTTTCTCATAAGGTAGGTAACTCCTCTATTTCAATTTCTTCACAGGGTAGGTAAATCCTCAACTTCTTCACAAGGTAGGTAACTCCTCAATTTCTTCACAGGGTAGGTAACTCCTAAATTTACTCACATGATAGGTTACTCCTTAGTTTTCTCATTAGGTTATTTCTGACTAAGAAGTGACCAGTGTTAAGCCAGATCAGTGCCCAAGGTTATAAAACTGAGCAAGGAAACCAGTCTCAAATCTCAAGCATCTGATTGGCTGAAATGGCGACTGGTTGCCATTTCAGCCAATCAGATGCTTGAGATTTGAGACTGGTTTCCAATCTCAGCTTTATAACCTTCAACCCTGATGGCTCAGATGTGCAAACTGATCTGGATTCACACTTGCCGCACACAACATCTAATTTTAACCTACACTGTTCATTTTTAGATTCTTTAGATTATTTCTGACCATGAAGCAACCAGTGTAGATCCAGATCAGACTGACCATGAAGCAACCAGTGAAGATCCAGATCAGACTGACCATGAAGCAACCAGTGTAGATCCAGATCAGACTGACCATGAAACAACCAGTGTAGATCCAGATCAGACTGACCATGAAGCAACCAGTGTAGATCCAGATCAGACTGACCATGAAGCAACCAGTGAAGATCAAGATCAGACTGCATATATGTGCCAGCTGATCTGGATCTACACAGGTTGAAAATGCGAAAATTCCCATACAAATTGGAGCAAAGGAATAACATAAAGAAAAGCAACGCTTATGGTATCTTGCTAACAGAATTTAAATCATGACATTCTCTTATACATTGGACTGGATACCATTAAACTCATATTCAATGCCTCTCCCCTTATCAATGTGCCCCTACCCCCCCCCCCCCACCCCCCCCCCCATGTTATTTTTAAGGAAAAATGAGTTAATCTATATATATTATCTAATATCCTTTAAAATCTAATACAAAAACAAAAATAGTTTACATAAAAAATAAGCACCCCTCTTTTATAAAATGTTACTCCTGGGGCGTTTAAAAGAAATTTTACGGTAGTTTTAGAACATTTTCAAAAACAAAAACAGAATTTCTCACGTTTCATTAATGATTAGGTAAAACCAATTAGTGACAACATGAGATTTGATTCTGTTATTTCTATTTATGGCAAAAGCTGCTATTGTCTGCGAAGGTCTTAACACAAAAGTAAGCCGCAACTCCTCATGTTCTTTAATTTCTCTGTAATTATACAAGATAAAGATGTTTTCTGACCTTACTTTGGAATTTACTTTTTTTTCACATTTTCAAAAAAAAATATCTCCAATATCATTAATGATTAGGTAAAACCAATAAGTATTATTCAGAGATGTGATTTTAGTATTTACATATAAATGTATTTCAAAAGCTTACTTCTTATTGTTTGCAAAGGTCTTACACAAAAGTAAGCTTACTTCTAATTATAAAAGATTATATAGTCTGTCCATACTTTGGAATAGACAATTTCTTTTGAACATTTTCAAAAAAATATATCTCCCATTTTCATTAATGATTAGGTAAAACCAATTAGTTCTAATCTGAGATGTGATTTTAGTATTTACATTATTATTTCAAAAGCTTACTTCAAATTGTTTGCAAAGGTCTTACATAAAAGTTAAAGATTACTTCTCAGGTTCTCTAATATTTCTGTAAATATAAAACATAAAGATGTATTCTGTCCATACTTTGGAATAGACGTTTCTTTTGAACATTTTCAAAAAATATATCTCCAAAATAATTAATGATTAGGTAATACCAATTAGTCCTAATCTGAGATTTGATTTTAAATTTTTAATTTTAATGTATATTTCAAAAGCTACTGCAAATTGTTTGCAAAGGTCTTACATAAAAGTTAAAGCTTGCTTCCCTGGTTTTTAATTTCTTTGAAATTATAAAAGATAAAGACATATTTCTGTCCTGACTTTGGAATAGACGATTTTTTTGTATATTTTCGAAAAAATATATCTCCCATATTATTAATGATAAGGTAAAACCAATTAGCTGCAATTTAGAGATTGGATTCTGTTATTTCTATATATAGCAAAAGCTGCTTTCATCTGCAAAGGTCTTACAAAAAAAACAAGCTTACTCGTCACAATCTTTAATTTTTTTGTAATAAAAAAAAAATAAAGACTTATTCTATCCATACTTTGAAATAGATTTTCAAAAAAAAATTTCCAATATTAATGATGAGGTGAAACCAATTAGTTGTAATCCAAGATCTGATTGAGATCTGATTCTATTATTTTTGTATATTTTGGAAGCTGCTTTTGTTTGCAAAGGTCTCTTTTGGTCGTTATGTTCTTTAATTGCTCGGTAATCATAAAAGATGTATTTGGCTCAAGACTGTTCAAAAACAGTGTCTGAAAATCAGCTACCATTGAATGATTGACTAACTTAAAAATTGAAAAAAAATCTGCATCGTTTTTTGCTTGCTGTTAAATTCATCAGGTTATTTTTGACAGGGTGACCAGTGAAGATCCAGATCAGACTAGAAATGTGTCCATAGGACACGGATGCCCCCGCTATGCATCGTTTTCAGATACTTAAGTGAAATGATGGGAATAATAGCATTTCAAAGACAGTGATGTTCGAGTAATTATAAGAATATGCATAAACTTGATGATCAAGTAAATTATTTGTATTTGTGGCACTGTTGTCTTCTCATTACGGAAATGTCTGTCAAGAAGTTGGTGGTAATGCAATGCAATGTCATAGTGAACATTTGTGCCAAGTTATTTTGAAATCCCTTCATTCACAAAGAAGTTATAGCCCGAACAAGTAAATTCAAGTTTTAGTAACTGTGACCTTGACCTTGGACTTACAGGCATGGGTAATGTACGCAACACACCGCCTTGTCATGGTGAACATTTGTGCCAAGTTATTTTGAAAACCCTCCATTCAAAACAAAGTTATAGCCCAGACAAGAAAATTCTATTTTTAGTAACAGTGACCTTGACCTTGGACCTACAGGCATGGATATGGTACACGACTCACCACCTTGTCATGGTGAACATTTCTGCCAAGTTATTTTGAAATTACTCTATTCCTAACGTAGTTACAACGTAGTTACAACCCTGACAAGAAAATTATATTTTAGTAACAGTGACCTTGACCTTGGACCTACAGGCATTGGCATGGTATGGGACACACCATCTTGTCATGATGAACATTTGTGTCAAGTTATTTTGAAATCAATCTATTCCTAACAAAGTTACAGCCCGGAGAAGAGAATTCTATTTTTAGTAACAGTGACCTTGACCTACAGGCATGGGCATGGTACACGATACACCGCCCTGTCATGGTGAACATTTGTGTCAAGTTATTTTGAAATCCCTCCATTTATAATGAAGTTACAGCCCGGACAAGAAAATTCTATTTTTAGTAACAGTGACCTTGACCTTGGACCTTCAGGCTTGGGTATTGTGCGGACACACTGCCTTGTCATAGTGAACATTTGTGCAAAGTTATTTTGAAATCCCTCCATTCATAACAAAGTAACAGCCCTGGCAAGAGAATTCTGTTTTTAGTAACAGTGACCTTGACCTTTGACCTACAGGCATGGGCATGGTACGCGACACATCGCCCTGTCATGGTGAACATTTGTGCCAAGTTATTTTGAAATCCCTCCATTCATAACAAAGTAACAGCCCGGACAAGAAAATTCTATTTTTAGTAACAGTGACCTTGACCTTCGACCTAAAGGATTGGGCATGTACATGACATACCGTCTTGATATGGTGAACAATTATACCAAGTTATTTAAAAATCCAATAAGAAATAACAAAGTTACAGAGCGGACAAGATTTTGCAAGAAAATTCTATTTTTAGTAACAGTGACCTTGACCTTGGACCTACAGGCATGGGTATTGTCACAACATACCGCCTTGTTATGGTGAACATTTGTGCCAAGTTATTTTGAAATCCCTCCATTCAAGTTAAGTGTATATTTTTCTAAACACAAAATGTAAGTGAAAAAGGGGCATAATTTGAAAAAAAAATTGGAAGCAGGGTTATGGGTCTTGTTGGTTATGATGTAGATTTTGATGGTGAAAATATATTTCAAGTTTCAAGGCAGTATCTCAAGTAGTTTTAAAGTTATGGGCAAAATGCATACAGTGAAACCTGGCTTAGCAGCCACCTGTGAATAGCATCCACCTGTCTTAAACAGCTAGTTTGAATATGACTTAAACTGACATTTTGTTCTTATTTTTTACTTTTTTTAGCAGCCACCTGTCTTCAGCAGCCACTTTTTGTCACTCCCTTCGGTGGCTGCTAAAGACAGGATTGACTGTATTTTGCTTAACACAAAATATAAGAAACAAGATATATTCCTATTAAAACTAATGTAAATGGAAGTATCAAAGGGCCATAACTTCTGAACGGAACATGTAAGAGCAAAACCCAACCTTTATGCACAACAACATATCAGGCCAAGCATTGTGGTAAAGTTTCATCAAATTCCCAGCAGAGGTGTAGGAGGAGTTGCGTTCACAAGATATTATTCCTATTAAAACTAATGTAAGTGGAATTATCAAAGGGCCATAACTTCTGAACGGAACATGTAAGAGCAAAACCCAACCTTTATGCACAACAACATATCAGGCCAAGCATTGTGGTCAAGTTTCATTAAATTCCCACCAGTAGTGTAGGAGGAGTTGCGTTCACGAGATATACTCCTATTAAAACTAAAGTAAATGGAAGTATCAAAGGGCCATAACTTCTGAACAGAACATGTAAGAGCGAAACCCCACCTTTATGCACAACAACATATCAGGCCAAGCATTGTAGTCAAGTTTCATTAAAGTCCCACCAGTAGTGTAGGAGGAGTTGTGTTCACGAGATATACTCCTATTAAAACTAATGTAAATGGAAGTATCAAAGGGCCATAACTTTTGAACGGAACATGTAAGAGCGAAACCCCACCTTTATGCACAACAACATATCAGGCCAAGCATTGTGGTCAAGTTTCATTAAATTCCCACCAGTAGTGTAGGAGGAGTTGCGTTCACGAGAATATCGGATGGAGGGACAGACGGAAGAAAGGACGGCAACTCTTAATGCCCGTCGCCATTTCATGGCGGGGGCATAATTAAAAGGATGTGTCAACTGATCCAGATCTACACTTGTCACAAGCATGATAAAACCATATACATGTAGCAAAACGTTAAACACTGATGTAACCATTCAGGATGATAGGAGTTCAAAAAGAAAAAGAAACAAGAGTGCCAAAGTGCCACAAAATACACCCATCAAAGAATTTGCTATATTTTGTACCAAAAAGGGCCATAACTCTGAATTGGCTGAAGCGATTTGGCTGGTTATCAAATTTGGCCCAGATATTATTTGCCAATAAACATTTCCCCGTTTCACGATCGGTCAACAACTGTTTAAGTAATTGAGCAGACATTGCTGTGGATGCCACCCGGACCCCCGGACGCCCGCCGTCATGGGTCACAGTTTCCATCATACAACCTGTCTTCAATGGGCGTATAAAAAGCATGTAACCACATGCTCTCTTTATCTAAATAAAAAATTCTGTATTTTTCTTGATAAAGGACAAGTGTCTGGAAATTTGAATTAAAGAGCATTATTAAAATTTTACATAGAGTTTTAATAATGTTTTAACAAAATCCACTCACCCATATATGCTCATTTTTTCACATGCATGACCAGTGGAGATACAGATCAGCTGACACATTTGTGCCAAGATTCTGATCAGGATCTGCACTGGTCACATTTTGGTCAGGCATAAGTTGAACCTAAGGAATCGAACAGTGAACAGTGGAGATCCAGATCAGATGGCACAGATGTGCTGGCTGATCTGGATCTACACTGGTCGCACATGCATAAAAATGCATAAATATGGAGGAATAGGGTTAACTTCAACAGTCTAATTTCATTTATCACAGATGTGAACGCTCATCACATCTGACTGCTGATGTTGATAATCAATTAGGTTTTTCTACAAGATATAATGTACAATTACCATAAACCAGAGACAAACATTGATATTCTGTTAATCTCCTATAAACTGTATATAATATGTGATTAATACCAGTGTTTTTACATTATGTGTGTGTTCATGCTAGCGAAAAATAATATAAGAGGAAACAGTGCTGCTATTAAATCCCAGAATGCCGTTCTTTGAAACGTTAAAACCTTTACCCAATAGATGCACCCTTATTTTTGGGCGAAGAATAAAGATCCAGATCAGCATGCACATAATTATGTGCCATTTGATCTGGATCTACACTGGTCGCATTTTTTTGTTAGAAGTAACCTAATGAATAAAAAAGCAAACAGTTAAGATCATGATCAGATGGTACGGATGTGCCGGATGATCTGGATCTAAACTGTTTGCCCTTGCAATTAAGGTGTATCTATGGAGGAAAGGATTGATCAGAAGTGTTGAATAAAATGAGATAAGAAGTTTCCGATGATCTCAGAATTATTGCCATTATCAGCCAGATCAGACTCCAACAATCATTTTAAACTATTACATTGTTATTGTAAACAAGAAAATAAAAATACCCATATACCCTTCACTCCATAAGATATGGGAGATATCCACAAGTGAAAAGTGCAGGTTCAGATTAGCTGGCAAATCAGTGCCATCTCATCAGAATCTGCACTGTTCAGTTTTTAATTCATAAGATTATTTTTTACCTAGAAGCAAATAGTGTAAGTCCTGATCAAATATCCCAGCTGATCTGGATCTATACTGTCTGCACATGCAATAAAAGCCATTTAAAATTATGGAGTAGTGGGTTGAAAAACAGGCTATGCCGAAGGTTATAAAACTAAGCATGGAAATCAGTCTCAAATCTCAAGCATCTGATTGGCTGAAATGGCGACTGGTCGCCGTTTCAGCCAATCAGATGCTTGAGATTTGAGACTGGTTTCCAATCTCAGCTTTATAACCTCCAGCCCAAGTTTCAGTTTACATTTTTCCAAGGTATAAAGAAGATAAAATTAGACAAATTATGTAACAAAAGCTATTGGTAGCCATTATTTTTCTAGTGGCTTACAATTTATTGTTCTTATTTCTCTTCAAAAATACAGCTTATCTTAGGAGAGTAATCTACACTATCATTCATAGATTATAAAGATCATAACTTCAGATCTGGGAAAGGCAAGATGTTGAAATGTGCAGGAATGTTTGATTTCAGTTTTGATCCTTTCCTCTGTATATATACCTTTATAAGCATGTGCCAGCACATTTGTACCATCTGACCAGGATCTGTAGCCAGCACATCTGTACCATCTGACCAGGATCTGCACTGTTCACTTTTTGGTCAGAAAAATAACCTAATAAATCGAAAAGCAAACAGTGCATGGATGTGCCAGCTTATCTGGATCTACACTGTTTGCCTCGAGAAATAATATATTCTGTGTTAAACATCAATCTTCATGGTGAATATAATTCAATGATAACAGAGATAGAAAGCTTAGTTTAGGATAGCATATCAGTCTGTATGAAGATTGTTTTCACCCATTACTCTATGGTATACTGCTTATATACCAACTGTGACTGGTGTAGATCCAGATCAGCCTGCACATCTGTGCCATCTGAACATAAATATACTTCAACTTTCAGCCCCCTCTTGGATACAGCCCTGGATAAACTTCAACTTTTAGCAACCCTTCAGCATACAGCCCTGGATAAACTTCAACTTTTAGCAACCCTTCACCATACAGCCCTGGATAAACTTCAACTTTCAGCATACCTCTTGCACAAAGTCTTAAACATCAACTTTCAGCCCCTCTCTTGGCTACAGCCCTGTATATACTCAAATAATCATCAGTTACAGGCTCCAAGAATATGGTAATCTCAAATCCTTCATCTTAATCATAAAACACAATAATATATTAAATAAAAGAGGCATTGAGAGACAGGACAATTTAATGACATCCGTCTGGTATAGCTCTCACAACTGTTCCAATTGATTCTGATGCCATCCTATTCAGCAGACATTATGCCATCATATTTCATATAAAATCAACCTGATTACTGATTGCCTGCTCATGACAGATGTGGGTAAACAAGTATGATAATTTAGTCAACCAAGCAGTATAACTCTACAGAAATAATTATGGGATTTGTTAAAGGTGCATAGTAAGGTATCAGGACGAAAAAATAAGTGTTTTTTTTTAAATATCAAATGATACTGTCTCTACCTGGGAGCGAACCTGCACCGTGACGGCAACAGTGCCTAGCCCTCCAATTCTGACAATGCAATCGATTGAGCTAACCAAGACAATAATACTTAACTGAAGAAGTATTTGTAAACTTCTTAAACTATCAATGCATAAGTGCATATTATTAAAGTGAAAGTTGTAACAGCTTTACAAACGCAGTAAAATCACTCGCAACAGATCTTAAAATGTAGTGATTAGTCAAAAATGTCACTCCTGTTTAGAGATTTATAGACAATATATAGTTATACAATAAAACCTAACCACAACAGTTACTGTAACATTGAAATATTCAACATTGAACTGTGAATATACAGCTTTAATGTTTTATATTTTGTGGGTTAAGTCTGGCAGCAGTTAAATTCAATCTTTGTAAGCGCCTTACATACACTTTCATTTAGACTAGGGATGGCAACACAGTAAAATTGGTACTTGAGTATTCGGACAATCAATCAAGTACTTTATTACACAAATACTCAAGTACATGGTTCCTGACGGATACTCATTGCCACCCCTAATGTAGTAACTATTTGAATGTTTAACACTTTCCTCCAAAGATACACCTTGATTGCGTGGGCAACCAGTTTAGATCCAGATTAGCTGGCACATCCGTGCCATCTGAACAGGATCTGCACTGTTGTCTTTTTATTCTTAAGGTTGTTGCTGACCAAAATGCGCCCAGTGCAGATCCTGAATAGATGGCAATTGGATGTGCTGGCTGATCTGGATCTACACTGGTCACACATGCGTAAAAAGCGTATATATGGAGGAAAGGGTTAAGAACATGAGACTGTAAGGTAAAGTACTAAAATATGAAATAAAGCTTCAATGTTACTAAGCATGTAAAGATTATACACTGCTGATGTCAGGTGTTTTTGATTATATATAATAGATTAGCATCATTAATTTATTGTTTCTTGTAACTCTATTCTGTTCAGCCTATTACATTAGACTAGAAAAAAACTCCATTAATTCATCACTTTATAAAAGAACAATAATTGTAATTGGCATTTACAGCCCAGCATATCCTAAAACTTAACCCTTTCCTTGATATATACGCATTTTTACGCATGTGCGACCACTGTAGATCCAGATTAGCTGGCACATCTGTGCCGTCTGATCAGGATCTGCACTGGTTGCATTTCGGTCAGAAATAACCTAATGAATCAAAAAGTGAACAGTTTAGATCTTGATCAGATGGCACGGATGTGCCGGCTGATCTGGATCTAAACTGTTCGCCCTAGCAATAAAGGTGTATCTATACAGGAAAGGGTTAAACATCAATGTAAATGTCTGCGCAAAACAATTTTAGTGCTTTTATGGAGCATAAATGCTTTAAGCTTAGTTTAAAGTTGTTTTGTTCTTTTATAATAAATTATAGAAAAAAGAGATCTTAAATTAATTTCAAAGTAAATTTTTTCTTGTATGCTAAAGATCTTTAGCAATCTTGAAATGTGTAAGTTAACCATTTACATCATGTATATGGTTTAATCACATGAGTGACCTATGTAGATCCAGATCAGCCATGACATACATGTAACCTGAAATGGAACTACTCTGTTTGCTTCAAGATCAGAAGTACCCAATCACTGTGTAGATCCTGATCAGACTGCTCAGAGGTGCAGATTGTTCTAGATCTAAATTGAAGCATGTAGGATATATACCACCGAGTAATGAGTTAAAGTCCTAACTTAAAAGCAAGTAAACAATAAAAGAGTTATAATGCAGGATATTATTGGGGTTACAATGAGAACATTTTTTTTGGAGGGGGGAATGCCTGACACAAGATTACATGCTGAATGCATTAAATTGAAACGAATAAGGGGCCATAACTCTGGTTTTAATAGGCTTGGTCCAAAACCCCAGGTACTAATGTTTGATAAAGGATCTACACTTTTCACTTGATTTATTATATTATTTCTGACCAATATGTGACAAGTGAAGATCCGGATCAGACTTTTTGGTATATTTACTTATTGTTTGCTTTGCACAACTTGACAGTAGTGTGACAAACAAGTTAATTCATATATTTTTATCAGCAAAAACTTTTACAATTTTGATATCGCCAAGTTCTTTTCATGAGTATTAATCACCGAAAAAATATATTTAACATCTGCTATAAGATCATGCTTACGTAGTAATAATTGTAACACTGAGTATCACATGACTGTCAACTAATCCAATTACCAGCGTGTGAACGGAAGACAACAAATTATGATATTAAAATAGTTTAGCATATCCTATTTCAAAATTTGTTTTGGTATAATGTGTTTCATGTTAATTTAAATCCTATTTACTACAATGGGATGTTGATTTAGAAAACTGACAAAGCAAAAATAAATTAAATTTAAAAGCAAGTTGTAATACAAGTGCAAAAAACAGTACAAGTACTATTGAAATACGAAGGACTTACACGGTTTTTGCACCAAGGTTATGAAATATCCCTAGCATCCATAATGTATAATAATTTTGTTTTGAATTTATGTCAATTATCTTAAAATACAGATTTTTTTATCAATTACATGATAATGCATTTATGTGTTTATAGAACATAATTCTTCACCTTTTTGCTTAAAAAGGTATAAGTACCATTAAAATAAGAAGTTACAATGTTTTGGCACTCTGATGATTAATTATATAATTTCTTCATTAAGCAAGTTTAAAAGATAATTTCAGTTAATCATATTAAGTTGCCTATGTTAAGTTTTTTAACTATTCAACAGTCACTGAATTTATCTATGTTATCAAAAAATCTAAGTAATTTTCTTTAATTAAAATAAAAACCCACATTTTCTCTGAACTGGATTAAATTCCTCACTCTTTCAAACACAACTACAGTACCTTTGTATTCTTTATAATAATAATCCACCAACGAATACTGGAACTTAGTGTGCCCCCAATATTTTCAAGGTAAACTCACCGCTGGTATTTCAAAACACAGATTTTAATCCACTGATAATTTAATCTTGAATTGGGGAAGCAATTCTATTAAAATCCACTTATGACCATAGTAATTTTGATATATTGACGATCATCTTCCTATACACTTGAGGTCTTAACCAATTCTTTCCGATAACTGCATGTAAACAATTTATCCAATTTTACTGATGTATTTATATAAGAAATGTAAACATTGGTTTACCATCTATCTTGCAAGATGGAAATGGTGTGAAAATTAGCCAGTAAATCAGAAAAGAAATGTGTGTCAAAAGACACTTTCCAATAGCAGTAAAAAGAGTAGCATGCTGTAGCTAAAATACTTAACCCGAGAGATAATGGACCTTGATGATAATCAATTGCTAACATTATACTACATTATAGTGCTTCACTTTCAAAAATGTATAAAAGGGTTAAGCCCTCAACCCTTTATTCCATTTAACACATGTGTGACTAGTGTAGATCCAGATCAGCTGGCACATATCTGTGCCATCTGATCTGGATCTACACTATGTCCTGCTGGATCAGAAATAACTTAATAAATCTCAAAGCAAACAGTTCAGTTCCTGATCACATGGCACAGATGTGCCTGCTGATCTGTATCTTCACTGTTCACATGATGGAGTAAAGGCTAAAAAGCAGTCTTTTACGGCACCATGGCTTAAAATGGGCACTTATGGGTTGGTTCAGTGGTCACAATTCTCGCAGCTGTTGCTGCTACTGTTTTATTTTTTTCATAGCCATTTTATGAATAAACTTGTTTATCTTATTTTTCATATCCATTTCATATCGAACATCATTAAAAATGATGGTATCGAAAAATATTAAAATACCCCTCAAGCTCCAATAAAGTGTTCAGGGTTTATCACCAAAACCACATCAGGGCTTTTTTCCATTCTTTAGAAGCGAGGCCGTTTATATTCGCCTTCTCCTCTGAAAATTTCTTTAAACTCATGCAGTTTTCCCCAAAAGGTAATTTTACATCTGGGTTTTTCATTCCCCTTGAGAGAAAAAAATCATGTTATTTTCCCCAAAATTATTATAGGCATCAGGGCCTCTAAAAAAATCCCCTGGCAGTGAAAAAAGCCCTGCACATGTATTTTTATTTTTTTGTTCTCACTCAATTTTCCCTTGCAAAATAATTATACAACAGTACTGCTGGTTTTCTAGCGCAAATAAATTCTTGTGTCTATGTTATGATCTTTATGATTCCTTTTTGTATGGAAAAATCTATGGTATGCACCATTTTATTCTGACATCAGACATAAATACTGTTTACACTGCTCTTTTCTCAATGATGTTTTATTAACCCTTTTTCTCCATATATACACATTTTTACGCATGTTAGACCAGTGTAGATCCAGATCAGCCAGCATGGATGTGCTGGCTGATCTGGATCTACACTGGTCACACATGCGTTAAAATGCATATATAATTAAGGCGGAAAGGTTAAATTGTGATTGTATGCCCATACAAGCAAAATTGTGACAAAGTTAGTGAAAAGCAGATAAAGCAGGCAGCAGACATTGCTTACTTGATTAAATATATGCAATTAAATGGTCTGTAAAGGTCCGTTTATACAGAGCACGAATGCAAACATGGTTTTTTGTTCTAGAATAGTTTAGTTACTTGAAGAGGAACCGTTCAAATAGAGTGCGAATGCAAATGCGAAGTTTTGTTCGAGCAAACGACCGCCTTGATTTCCCCCAGAGCGAAATTTTTCAGGCAGTCGCGTGGCTTTTTTGCTATCAACCAATTAGCAAGTACTTCACGGGCATTGTTTCCATAAATAGATATGTGTATGCCTGACCGTCTCCAATAATTGCAAAATGTAGTCATAGCTCCTCAGTCATTTGAAATTATAATTGCTGGAATTTATTAGGATGAAAATTTAGTTCTCGAACGAGGTGATGGACCTCTCCAAATTCATGTCTTCTTAAAGTTCATACACAGAAACACGCCTCTTTCTCTTCCTTCGTTTTGCGTACAAATAACACACTTCAAGCTGACCTTCATGTCTGACTCCATGATTCCAGATGACCATATTTTTTCACTCAAAATAAGAAAATAACGAGTCCGCTCGAAAGATGTCCATGGTTATCCAAGTGCAGGTTCGTGCTCAATTTGAATGGCAAAACTGCTCAAAAGTTGTGTTCATGTTCGCGTTAGATGCGTTGGTGTTCAAGAAATGACAGTGCTAATTAAGGGCCAGCTACACTCCTCCCTTGCACGTTCATTGATAAAAAGAAAATTAGAAAAATCTCAATGCCATTCAATGACACTTGGCACAAATGAGTGTTACTAATGTACATTCAAACCTGTCTTTAGCAGCCAACGAAGGGAGTGACAAAAAGTGGCTGCTGAGTACAGGTGGCTGTAAAGGCAGTAAAAAATTAGAACAAAATGTCCATTTAGGTCATATTCAAACTGGCTGTTTAAGAAAGGTGGTTGTTATTAGCAGGTGGCTGCTAAAACAGGTTTCACTGTATATTTTTCATATGGTAAGACACCTTAGAACAGTAAATCACACTAGAGTGTAGTTGGCCCTTAATTCAAATATCAATGATGAAAAAATGACTGAAGCAATCTGCTGGCTATTTAGTTTGTAAAAAAAATATTTACATCAATAAACAATCTGACCAAATTTGATGAAGACTGGATAAAACTTTTACATGTTAGAGAAGGCAAAGCTATGGGGTGTGACCAGAGCAATCCAGCTGGATATGAAAACTTGAGAGAGATAAATATGGCCAATTAGGCTTAGTCTAAAGGCATTTCAAGCTGGAGAGTAAATAGCGCTAACTTGGTAAACAATCACTAATGAAAGGGCCATAACTCCAGACCCTTAAGCAATCTTGCTGATAATCAAATTTGGCAAATATATTGGCCATAAATATTGTGACCAAGTTCAGTAAATATTGTGTAAAGGCATTCCAGTTGACAGAATAGCAACTGCTGATTTGGGACAATATTCAGTAACTCAAGGGCCATCACTCCAGAGCCTATGGAGCAATCGGCTGGTTACCAAACTTGCCCATTATCATTCTGACCAAGTATGATGAAGACAGAATAAAAATTACCAAAGTTATGTAAAAGTATATTCAGAACCTTTCTGCTGCATGTTTTACAAAGTTTCAATGAAATCAAGAATCTATTTAAAGAAGTTTAGTTGTTCCTTAGTATTTACCAAATGTCTTTCAGGTCAATACAATGCACAGTGTTACAATATCTCTAAATAAGACTTTATTTGTTTAAAAATATGGGTATTGGATCTTGGTGAAATTAAACATTAAATTATTTATTAGTTGAATTTTGAGACAACAGGATTTTCCAATATATATGCACAAATCGATAAATAACTTATCTCACTTGTTCGATACTGTAAAGCCTGTATTAAAGATCATCCCAAACTTAAGACAAACCCAATAACAACACCACCCCACCCTGAAATTAAGACCACTAAAATTTTTCCGCTCCTAAAGGTGGTCTTAATATCAGGATTTCACTTTGACCATAATTTAAGTATTAGCCTGTTCTATTATAAGGTCTACTTGGCATTTCCTGTTTCTTTATTAACATCTTGCATGACTGGTATTTACAGTTCAATCTGATAATAAGAATCATTTCCTGAAAACTGCTGCGCTATCAGGATCTGATCAAGAATTAACTAAAACATGCTTTAATCAACAACCGTTTGAACCAATCATATCGTCGCCTACAAAATCGCAAAAGTACATCGTGATCGCCGTAAATGTCAAAGCATTCTGATCATTATATTGCATAAGACATATTTTACTGAAGAGAGCTGTGTTTTATATTGTATTGCATACAAACATATTGTAATGACATCTTAAGATCATTTTGTGAGGTTATAAATCACCTTCCTGTGAGACAATTTCTAAAAATAGTTATCAGGAAAAACCATTATAACTTATATACCCCTATTGTCTCTTAGGCAGAAAAAAGTTCAAAACTATTAAAAGGGACATTGAGGTAGTCAAGGGTCTTATTAGCAGGGTGGTTTTAGTTTCGGAATGGTCTTAACAAGGGGTTTTACTGTACAAGGTCAGTATTCCACTGTTTTGTGATGCATCAATCGTGTTCGTGTCCGCGTCCACATCCATGCCCGCTATGTTTTACTTACCTAAGATATTGTTGGGTATATTCCATACGTCCGAGTCTGTTCCATGTTCCTGTCCATGACATTTCGCTCAATGAGCAAATTTTCATGTACACAGATACATCCCGGATGCAGCTTACAACGAAAACATGCCTCGCTCAAAGACTGCAAACATTTGTTAATTGCCCAAACTGTTCTCTATTTAATTAAAAGTATGTAGGGAACTCCTCCGCAGATAACTTCAGCTCTCTCACCTAAATGTTGCCTGCTTATCTTTAAGGAATGACATCAACTTGCAGAAGACACCTTTCTGCTATTATGCAGTGGTATCATTAACCCTTTCCTCCATATATACACATTTTTACCCATGAGCAACAAGTGTAGAACCAGATCAGCCGTCTGATCAGGGTCTGCACTGGTCGCATTTTGGTCAGAAATAACCTAACTGAATCAAACAGCAAACAGTGCAGATCCTGATCAGACGGCACAGATGTGCTGGCTGATCTGGATCTACACTGTTTGCCCACACAATGAAGGTGTGTCTATGGAGGAAAGGGTTAAGAAATCCTTCTTGCAATGCTAATCATATGACCAAGAATTGATACTTGATTCATAGCAAGCTATGTTATGGCACAGCTCAAACGTAATGAAAAATATAAAAGCTCAGAAATCTGAATTAACAGTTAAAAAAATTTCAAAGGGATTAGCTGACGAATTTATTTTTGGGTGGCATTTCCGCCAACCCAATGTCATACATGTGAATTTCGATCAATTTACCTCCAGTGGATTATATTGAAAAACGTATACAGTAATGTAGGTATATGGAGGTTTTGAGACGGTTGACGGCGCTGCGCAACTGTCAATCTGTCCAGAGTAAATATGAACCTTAATTAACCAGACTAACGCTTACCCAAACCATAATATCCCTAAAACAACAAATCTAACCATGACCTCGAAAAGAACCAAAAAACAAATTAAATAAAATCATCCGTTAACCATAATGTAACTTAAAGTTTTGCACACCGTACATTTTTAAACAAGTTTTAGCTTTCCAAAAGGCTAGTCCATCATTAGCATGACATTTTAAAAACTAGAAATGTGTCCATAGGACACGGATGCCCCCGCTATGCATGTTTGTCATGGTGAACATTTATACCAAGTTATTTCAAAATCCAATAAGTAATAACAAACTCACAGCCCAGACAAGAAAATTTTGGTTTTAGTAATAGTGACCTTGACCTTGGACCTACAGGCATGAGAATTGTACACAACACAATGCCTTGTCATAGTGAACAGTTGTGCCAAATTATTTTGAAATCACTCTGTTAATAATGAAGTGATAGTCAGTACAAGAAATTTCAATTTTTTGTAACAGTGACCTTGACCTTGGACCTACAGGCATGGCTATAGTACACAACACATCCTCTTGATATAATGAACATTTACACCAAGTTATTTTAAAATCCAATAAGAAATAACAAAGTAACAGAGCAGACAAGATTTTTATAACAAAATTCTATTTTTAGTAACAGTGACCTTGACCTTTGACCTTTAGGCATGGGTGTTGTACATGACACACCTCCTTATCATGGTGAACATTTGTGCCAAGTTATTTTGAAATCCCTCCATTCATAAGGAAGTTTCAGCCCGGACAAGAAAATTCTATTTTTAGTAACAGCGACCTTGACCTTGGACCTACAGGCATGGGTATTGTACGCGACACACCGTCTTGATATGGTGAACATTTATACCAAGTTATTTTAAAATCCAATAAGATATACAAAGTAACAGAGCGGACAAGATTTTTCCAACAAAATTCTATTTTTAGTAACAGTGACCTTGACCTTGGACCTACAGGCATGGGTGTTGTACGCGACACACCGCCTTATCATGGTGAACATTTGTGCCAAGTTATTTTGAAATCCCTCCGTTCATAAGGAAGTTACAGCCCGGACAAGAAAATTCTATTTTTAGTAAAAGTGACCTTGACCTTGGACCTACAGGCATGGGTATTGTACGCGACACACCGCCTTGATATGGTGAACATTCATACCAAATTATTTTAAAATCCAATAAGAAATAACAAAGTAACAGAGCGGACAAGATTTTTTCCAACAAAATTTTTTATTTTTAGTAACTGTGACCTTGACCTTGGACCTACAGGCATGGGTGTTGCACGCGACACACCGCCTTATCATGGTGAACATTTGCGCCAAGTTATTTTGAAATCCCTCCATTCATAAGGAAGTTACAGTCCGGACAAGAAAATTCTATTTTTAGTAACAGTGACCTTGACCTTGGACCTACAGGCATAGGTATTGTACGGGACACACCGCCTTGATATGGTAAACATTCATACCAAGTTATTTTAAAATCAAATAAGAAATAACAAAGTTACAGAGCGGACAAGATTTTTCCAACAAAATTCTATTTTTAGTAACTGTGACCTTGACCTTGGACCTACAGGCATGGGTGTTGTATGCGACACACCGTCTTATCATGGTGAACATTAATTTTGTGCCAAGTTATTTTGAAATCCCTCCGTTCATAAGGAAGTTACAGCCCGGACAAGAAAATTCTATTTTTAGTAACAGTGACCTTGACCTTGGACCTACAGGCATGGGTATTGTACGGGACACACCGCCTTGATATGGTAAACATTCATACCAAGTTATTTTAAAATCCAATAAGAAATAACAAAGTTACAGAGCGGACACGATTTTCGAACATACACACACACACTGACACACACACACACACACACACAGCCAGGGTGAACACTATATGCCCTTCCGCCATTACATGGCGGGGGCATAAAAAACAGCTCTGAAGTGTAAACTATAGGCGAAACTTTAAAACATTTAAATTTAATTAGATTTGATGCAGTGCTCTAATTTTATAAAATTGCTTTATAGTCATAGTATTTTTTATTTTTGCATATCTTTTATTTCTTTCTAGTCAATAAATATTGTTTCAAATTAAAGTGCAAACAGCAATTATTTCATAGTGTTTCATTTCTTTCTAGTCAATTAAAAGTTTGAAATCGAAGCCGTTGACTTATTATTTATTTTTCCTGGCACAATATGACTTCAGTCTTGCATATTAGCATCTGCCCGAATGCCAATTGTAAATAAAAACTTGATAAAGCAGAAGCCAGACACACAAACTTCCATCTCTGCCATCCGAAAGTTCCTTTCCACTTCTTCAATAGGAAACTCCACAAAATCTATAGATGATATGACATTATGACAATCACTCTAAAACGCTACCCATAAGTACTTTCAGTGCTTTGATTCTTCATATACGGTTTTATATAAAAGGGAGGTAATTCAAACACTTTACTTTTCCTAACATTTATTAGTTTCACTGGATGACTGCCCAGCGGACACAGGCTGATCTTGATGTTCACTGGCCACACTTATATCCATGGAGTAAAGAGTTACTAGATACTTCATTCAAAGAACCATTTTACTGACAGCTTCAGTCTTAGAATGTAAATAAAGTAAAACCCTCATTGAGACCATCCTGAAATAAAGACCAAACTGATAATATTTAGACCACTATTTTAATATCCCTTTTAACCCATTCCCGTACAGATACACCTTTATTGCTAGGGCGAACAGTTTAGATCCAGATCAGCCGGCACATCCGTGCCGTCTGATCAGGATCTAAACTGTTCGCTTTTTGATTCATTAGGTTATTTCTGACCAAAATGCGACCAGTGCAGATCCTGATCAGACGGCACGGATGTGCCGGCTGATCTGGATCTACACTGGTCGCACATGCGTAAAAATGCCTATATATCCAGGAAAGGGTTAACAGTTTTGCACTATTTTCTACCCCAGAATTAAGACCATCACACTATGAAAACTACTTTTGTCCATGCAATCCTAAAGGTGGTCTTAATAGTGAGGTTTTAACGTATATTAAAACTCATTTATTACAAGGACCATAAGGCAAGAGAAAGTTAATTCCTAGATTCTCATCCCTGCCCGCCCCTTGAAAATCACTCTGGCCAAATGTTTTTTATTTTGAAATAAAAAATGGGTAATTTACACTATGAGTATGAATCGGTAGAGTACGAAAATGCAGTATGAAACATTTATTCATGCTCAGCTAGACGCTTGTTTATCTTTGCACTACACAAGCGTCGTTAGAAACTGTGGGTTACATATAATGATGAATAAATAAAAAAATAAAACCCACCCACCCGCCCCATTTTTTTCCAAAATTTGGATGAGAATCTAGGAATTAATTTTCTATTGCCTAATACTGATACTTTAGAAAAATAAAATGTATGTAATTCCAATTCCATCACTCAACTTTCAGATTCTTAAATCCAAACAATCTCATTAAAGTCAGATCTAACAAAATGTTAGATATGATGACAGCAGATATGTATCGTATATTTAAGCTTTAGTGGTTTTCCCCAATAACTATTTTTAGACAGTCAACACAGGAAGCCAGAGGTGTAGAATTCCACTTGACCGCTCGCCATGGCGAGTAAATGATCTGTTGGGTCGAGCGAAGCAGCCGAAACACTCGACTGGCCAGGCGAGTAAAGTTTTCAGCAAAGCACATGCGTTTTCTTCGAAAAATGAAATATTTTCACTTTGTTTACAAAATACAATTCGATTTCCGGAATTTCGGTCGATTTCCGGTGTATTCGGAACGTTTCTGATGTAAAGGTAACAGCAGCGATTTATTTTTTTATCCTCATTGGGTTTCCCAAATCAGAACAAGGCTGCAAGTGAATGTATTTTCCCGCTGTATGTCAAAAATTATGTAGAAACAAATGAAGATAACGTTTTTTACACAAGGTATGGGTGATGATGAAAAGCGAGAGCGAGCGAGACAGTAAGAAAGAGATAGAACGAAAAGAAAAACGAAAATTGCAACAGAAAGAGTATTTTATTTAAAATGTAAGGGCGAGTGTACTTTCTGTAAGGGCGAGCGCACTTAATCATTCACTCAACCTGCAGGGCGAGTGGGTCAAAGAAAATTTCTACACCTCTGGAAGCATGAGTCATAATGCTACTGGCAATGATCTGAAAATGTCATTTCAGTGGAAACAAAAATGAATCTTCTTACACTGATGCCCCCACTGCAGAAAAAAACATTTGTAATAACAAAGGACAATAACTCTGGTAAAATGACTGCCAGAAAAACTCCTTTCTTTACTATCATCTACACATCCTGCTTGATCATTTGTGCAAGTTTGAAAGAAATCCACCTGATAGTTTAGGAGGAGTTGATGCCACAACATTTGAAGGACATATGCACATACGGATGGACAGAAGAGTGCAACTCTATATTCCTCCCACTGTTGTGGGGGCATAATGAATGCAATACTATATACAATACACCAATCTTTAGTAAAATATGACTTGCATGGTTTGTCAACACTAACCATGGTTTATAACACTGTGTTTACATGGATATAATACACTTTTGCAATTTTATAGGCGACAATCTGATTGGTTCATAAAGGTTGTTCATAAAAGCACATTTTTGTGGCTTGTCGTCAGATCCTGATAGCATAGCGATTTTCAGAAGATGATTTTAATCAGATTGAAATTCGAACAAATTTACACAGAAATTTACAAAAGCTTTAAAATGTCAGTAGTTTTAAATGTTCCCCAGCAATTTCCATTATCCACCAGGAACTGAATGTCACCATTTCCAGGCATTTATATGAACTGTATTAATGATGTTCTCTCTGCTTGTCCTAACACACAATGGGAGTCATTACCGGGATTTGATCCTATTGCTGATTTGCAGAGACAGATCCAGAGGGATTTAGTGGGGTTGCTCAAAACCCACTTTTTAGGCAGAAAATGTTTAATTTCTTATGTGGATTTTAACCATAGTCGGAAATTATCATGTAACTACCATAAGACAGCCAAAAACAAACCCCTTCAGCCAGTACATGATCACAATATGAAAGTGAAGCTTTCCATGAAGTTTCATTGATCTCCAACTGGTGGTTAGTGAAAAATATTCCAGACACATATTGTCCTACAATCCTCAAGCAAAACATACTGATATTATTATACACATCTCCACTTGTTAGTGGAGTAGTCCTTAAAATTTAATTGAAATGTCAAGTAAGTGGTAGATGAAACACAGCTTAGACATAAATAGCCCTGTATCATACTATATTGAATTAAAAGGGCAATAACTCTGTAAAAATTCAGTTAATCAGAACATGATGACAATATGCTCATCTCCTCTTGTATGTGAAGCATCCCATGAATGTTTATTGAAATTTTACCAGTAATTGATGAGAAATAGCCAAGATATTAATGGCTGTATATAATAATGAAATTAAAAGGGCAAGAACTCTGTATAAATTCAGTGAATCAAAACATGCTGTTAAAATGCTTATTTCCTCTTGTATGTGAAGCATCCCAAGCCAGTGATTGATGAGAAAATAGCTTAGGTTCTCACTTCCGTTATTTGTTTGTGGCGTCCAGTTTGAAACTGATTTTTGTAATACCATGCTCTCTTTTCCTCTCTACTTTTTGGCTGTGTGGGGAGGCTGTGTATGCTGGATGTGGCCATTCCTGATATGCATATTTCATTTTTTTAGACATGAATAGCCATATGTTATACTATGTTGAATTCAAAAGGGCAATAAGTCTGTAAAAATTCAGTGAATTAAAGAACATGCTGATTACATGCTTATCTCCTCTTGTAAGTGAAGCTTCCCATATAAAGTTCATTGAATTCAAGCATGAGGTTGCTGAGAAAAAGAATTAACAGAAACTGAATGGACGGATGGACAAAGCATTGACTAAATATCGCCCTTCCCTATTTCCCCTCACCCCTGGCCCCGTAATTTTTTTAGGAAGCATAACATTCAAAATAAGACATACTCATTACCTTTTTTCATACATCACAGGAAACAAACATTATTATTGTTTGACCTCACCCTGACAGAGAAGCCAAATTGTGCTGTCTGGAAGTAATAAGAAATTATTAATATAACCCCAAGAAGCCCACATTCTGCACAAGGAGTCATGCAAATTCATTATAAAAGATAGCAATATGATTTCTCCATGCGGAAACAGCAATCTTTTCCCAAGGACAATTTATCACCTCCTGCCTGATGAGATATTGACATAACATTGTTATTAATAAATGAATTTCTGCTCCAAGACAATATGGAAACATTATGAACTGTTTTTTAGGCCTTTCCTTAATAATATCTTATTCGTTGAATCAAGTACCTCTCTATATCATTCAATTTCAATGATATTTTGTGTTGTTTAGTTTTTGTGAAATCTTGTAAATAGAATTTTAGGGAATTTTTAGATCTAGTTATTTTTCTTTACTCTTCTTTCCTGTCCTAACATAATATTATGCAAAATAAAGATACATTCATAACATTTATTTGCGCAAAGTGATAGTGAAGGGCATTTTGCCATTACTGAGTTTTTGATAATTTTCGTTGTTATCAATGAACATGCAATGATGACTGTAGATGGCCCTTAATAAATGAATTTCTGCTCCAACACAATATTCAAAAAAATTATGAACTGTTGTTTAGGCCTTGCCTTGATCATAACTTCATAACTTGATCATAACTAAGGCCCTCACCTTATAATTCAGTATCTGCTTGAATTCGAATAACAACATGGTGAAATTTTGCAAAAGTCCAAGAGTAGTGTAAAATATGCAAAATTGTACCTTTTATTCCAAAACTCCAATCACAATCTATTTGATGATAATAACAACACACTTTTTTCTATAATAAACCATTTTGTCTTAATACACAGAAATCAAGTACCAACCAATGTCAACCACCATTATCTTTATTATTATATATTTTGGACATTTTGTTTGTTGCCAAAGAAGTATTAAGTATTTATCTGACAACATGTAAAGTTTCATTTAAACAAATAGAAATAGATTTATAATGGGGAATGTCGTTGGGCATGCAGGTCTCAACGTTTCTAAAGTTTTCTAAGTTCACTTCTTCTCAGTAACATTTCAAGATAAATTGCAGCTAAACATAGTAGTCTGACAGCACAATAGTAATTATCAGGACAAGTTTCATAACTCTTGACTTTTTTAATCAAAGTTATGCCCCCTTTTCAGTTAAAGAAGAAGAAAACCTGGTTTTGTTGCATTGCAGAATCTTAATGTCTGAAGCTTCTTGGGCAACAAAAAAATGTCAAAAATATATAATACTAAAGATATCTTCTGTTGTTTCGCTGCAAGAATAAAATCTTTATTTTTTTCTAATGACTTATTAAGGATCATTTTGGTGTGGCCTAATATACTGTGATACTAAATGTTGCCATGATTTAATTTTCCTAAATTGTGCCCTACAGCAATTACAAAATTTTAAACTCCAGTGAAATTTAACTGTGGTTTTTTAAAGCGGCATTACTTCAATTTAACCTGCTCTTGTATGAAATATTACATGTATTTGGAACTATAGGCACAAACTTTCAGCATTTAAGTTCGGGCTAATATAATTTTTATTTACTAAAATAAATTTGGTCCGCGCGACTAAAAGCGAAAGTAGGCTTTCTGAAACTACACAGAAATCGAGATCGCGCATGAAGTGGTCTCCTCATCGGTGCTAAATATAGCTCCATTATATTTAGCTTCTTAAAAGTTTGTTAACGATAATTTAACAATATAATTTAAAATCCCGTCTATAACAAAGAATTCAATCAGACCTTTTGTGTTCTGTTAGAGAGTTTATGTATTGGAGTCTATATGGACAAAAATAGTATATTCTTACTTAAGTTTAGGGCTGGGGCTTTAATAGATTCTTACAATTGAACAAAGTAATAACCACGCAAAAAATGTCCATTGCGGTATTTGCGCGAAAATTTGTATCTGCAAAATGAAAAGATACCACAGTAGTAATTTAACCCTTTCCTGGATATATACGCATTTTTACGCATGTGCGACCAGTGTAGATCCAGATCAGCCCGCACATCCGTGCCGTCTGATCAGGATCTGCACTGGTCGCATTTTGGTCATAAATATCCTAATGAATCAAAAAGCGAACAGTTTAGATCCTGATCAGACGGCACGGATGTGCCGGCTGATCTGGATCTAAACTGTTCGCCATAGCAATAAAGGTGTGTCTGTACAGGAATGGGTTAATGAAATTCGTCTTCTTGATTATACTGAAACATGATGAACTATTGTTTAGACAGAAATAATGATTGCCAGACATGCGAAGGAAATTGACATTTATTAAATTACATTTCCTCTTGGTCGGAAAAGACCAAATATTGACTATAAACCATTTGCTGACATAATTGCTCTGGTTCTATTACCGTTAATCAAAACTTAAGCAAAAAGTCCAATAAACCAACAGTCTACACCAAATCACTGGCATAAAATTTTATGGCTTTTGGTTAACAGCCTTGTCTTTTGAGTCTAGAATTTATGTTTTTCTATGTTCTATGATTAATTATGTGTACAATATTATAATATTGCATAGGGGTTTTAAACTTGTGAATTGATTTGCCCAACAAATAAATTTTATTAATTCTGAGTACTGTAAAGCGGATTATTTCTGTATTTCTGCGGGTGCAACAATTTCTGCGTTTCAGCGGTCTTTGGATGAAATGGCAGAAATATATCCAGCAGAAAAAAAATCAAGCAAAAATTAAAATCGCAAAATATTATCTCAATTTCGAACTAAAATTACGGAAGTCGCCATGTCCAAGATAATCCGTTTCAGAATACAAAAAAGGTAAAATAATTACGAGCATTAAATTTATCCTTAATGGGGAACAAAAACGCAGAAATAAAAAACGGAGAAATTGTTGCATCCATTTTTGTGGACAAAATACATAAATTTATGGCTTCAGAAATAACCGCTATAAGGAATATCATTTGAATGTTAACAGTATCAGCAGTAAATTGTAGATAGACAATTGAAAAAGCAACAATTTCACCATGATGTAACCCTTTATTCCATAGATAAATCTTTAATTGCTTTGGTGAGCACTTTAGAGCCAGATCACTGGCACACTGTTTGCATTTTGATTAAGGCATTTTTACCAAGAAGTTAACAGTGTAGATCCAGATCAGATGGCATGGATGTGCTGGCTGACCAGGATCTATACTGGTTGCACAAGCAATAAAACCAGTATACATTCAATAAAGGGTTATTTTAAGGTCCATCAGACCAGCCAAGTTAAACATTTATCAGCATAACTGAACAAAGTTAATAAACCCTAAAATATAACTCTAAATATAAAAAAACTTATGCATACATCTCTATTGTCAAAACACATTAGCAAACTGTCAGTGTTAACTTAACTTAATATTTTAATAAATTTTGGCTAGTTCATTATTCTTGTATTTGATTGTTCCTAAGATAAACTCATAAATCTGTCAAATCTCAGACATCTCAAAACCTGTATTCCAACTTTATAATACATGTACCTGACTTACAGGATACTTTAATTATCATGAAGATGTCAATTAGTCAGACTCATATAATGTACCAGCAATTTTCTGCAGACTGGTCTGTCACCAGCTCAGGCTTAAGGATTTCGATCACAATATGTCTGGCCTTATTTTCCTTAACATACCAGCCCGGTTAGCTCAGTAGGTAGAGCGTTCGCTTCCGGACTGGGAGGTCGTGGGTTCGATCCCCGGCCGGGTCATACCAAAGACTTTAAAAATGGTAGTAATGGCTTCCCTCCTTGGCGTTAGGGATGTGCAAGCAGTGTAGATCCAGATTAGCCAGGATGTGCCAGATGATATGGATCTTCACTGTTCGCCATGGATAACAGACAATATACTGTAAAACTGGTTTTATTCGCGTTAGTTTTATTTTCGCTAATATTCGCAGATCGCTTTCCTTGCGAATTCATAAATATCGTGAATATATTAAGAGTTTCCATATCTCCGAAAGTGAGTTCATCCGAAAATAGGCAACTTAAAAAAGAACGGACGACGTCGCGAACTTATAAATAAGGGAATAAAGAAACTAGCTCATTTTTGACAAAAATCGCGAAATTCTGACCTCATAAAATTAATGTGTTTTACAGTATATTATGAAGTAAAGGGATAACCCTCTGTTTCATGGATTTGCTTTCAGTAAGATGGGAGACCACAGTGTTGATCAAGATCAGGCTGCACATCCATGCCTTCTGATCAGGATCTACACTGTTCACTTCTTGGTCAAAAAATAACCAAGGAACCAAAAAACAAACACTGTTCACCCATAAATAGCAGCCATATCCCATGGAGTAAACTGTTAAAACAATTTCCAGCCAGAAACAACATCATGCCAGACATTGTAAATTGAGGTGGGGAAGGGGTCAGAGAACAAAAATAGGAGAAATTCCAGTGACAACAAGATGTGCAGAATAGCTGTGACATATATTCAACATTTTTAACAGACTAACTATAAATAAGAATACTGTCTTAATTGACAAACCATTCTGAAGAATCTGAAAATCCCATGATGACAGGAGAGCTAATTGTAACTTCATACTGTGCTTTAATAATTGGTTAGCAACAAATCACTGGGTCCTGAGAGGTTGCTCAATTCTAAATCATGTTTGGATAAACAAGAAATATTTTTTAAAAAAGATTAACGGCATTTACGGAAAATATTTTTATATAAGAAAGAAAGAAATATAGAGCGGCCAAGCAGGCGTAGATAAGTAATTTTATTTTACTTTTTATAGCTGTTGATGAACCATCCCTGCCTTCTTAGTTATGATGGCCTAGGGATTAAGCAACCCAGTCATGGAAACCCATAAATTCATTGAAAGTGTCTGTCCAAAAAAATATTGAAGCTGTTGCAACAATTTCATCTGGTGATAATACCTTGATTGAAAGAAGCAATTTCTTACATTAAGTCCTGATCTTTCAATTTTGTTTCAATAAAATACCTCTTGTAGAGTTAGAACTTGAGATAAATAAATGTTCTTGAAATATAATAAATATAAATAATAACACCTTGTTACAAGAGGGAAATCTACCTACTTTTACAAAATAAATTAACTTAAAAAAAGTGTCCCTCCGGAGTATTGAACCTGAGGCGTCTGCTTGTGAGGCGAGTGAGATAACCACTAGACCAACCATTTTTTTGTTACTGGACTTGAAATTAACAATCAGTATCAAAGGAACTAGAAAGGAACCAGTAAGAACTAGAAATATGTGCACTTCTCTTTTGTTTTACACTGTGTATTGTACGCAAGTGTTATCCTGACACTTATGAATATTCCATATAAAGTCGTATTTAAGCCATCAATTGACTTAACTGGTTATTTATACCGTTAATATGTTTTCAACAACACAATTATAGATTTTTAAAATGAAAATATCCGAATATGTAAGTGCCAGGTAAATACTTACACACAATATAAAAACTGTTATGGTAATTGTAAACAACACCCACATAAAACCAATCGAAATAATCTTGTTGATGTTGCTGCTGCATAAGAAGATTTTTTTACAACAATTCCTTGGTCGAAAAACAAGGTCAACAGTGAGCTTTGACAGCTAACACTGAAAAAATGAAAAGAAAATTGGTCACTGGTTACATTTACGATTTTTCAGTTCTATAATTTAATTTACATAAGTACGGATATACAAAAGCAAGTATGCATTGTACTTGTGTCATTTTTGACTTGTGTGTCATTTTTGCTGAACAATGTGTACTTGTTAAACACCAATTAAGACGCACAAGTATGAATGGGTGAACACGGACGTGTTGTCCAAATCTGAACATTTGATGGACAAAAAGTTTTAATGTTGGACTTTTAATTGTGTGTTGATTTCTAGGATTAGAATGGACAGTCATGAAAGTTTATTTTGTACACAAAAAAATGATATTATTTCTGTGTCTAGACACACAAGAGATAAATGTCACACAAAGATAGGGTTGCAGTCAAGAATTGACCAGCAAGTATAAATGGATGAACACGGACGGACAGACGAGTGCAACTGAGACTATATGCCTCCCACTTTGTGGGGGCATAGAAAGTCATGGGTTTTATTTAAACCTTAAATATTTGTGATAAATCATCTCCTGGAAGAATAAATATATGCAGTCTAATAACAAGCAATAAAGAATGTAATAACAAGAAATTACTTTATCTGTCTGTCCACTTAAAACTGATAAGAAATTCCTGAGAAAATGAAATATTGCTTGCATGGTCTGCACCTTTTTACTGTAGGAAGTTGCATGCTTTAAGGACAAACTCTGTGACATTTAGTGAAGCATGTTTAAGGAACAGTCACCAGATTATGACAAAAATAAAACATATTGTACAATTTTGATTGCTGTTGATCACTGGACAATTTCCAGAAATGCGAGCAAGAATGTCCGAACTTCTTTGCCACAATGAAGTTATGACAGTCTCACATGCAACCACCGAATTTGACAGCAGCACGCAGCACTTCAAGTGCACTTGGAAAAATAGTCACAATCACAGCATAATGGCTGTTGCAAGTTTACTCTTGACTCACTTACCTATAATCACCTTTAAGTGCAATAATGGTATAAGTACCGTTGAAATATGAAGGAGATATACCGTTATTGCACTAAGGTGATGATATACACTCTTTTATTACATGGTTGATCAGTTTAGATCCAGTTCAGGGCATTATATTCTGTGCCATTTGAACTGTTTGCATTTCAGTTTGAAATAACCTAATGAATCTAAAAGCAAACTAAGCTTTGATCCTGATCAGATGGCATGGATGTGCTGGCTGATCTGGATCTTAACTGTTAGCCCATGCAATAAAAGCCACATCTTTGGAGGTAACAGGTTAATGAGCTAACTGTATAGTACTGAAAGTATAATTATGTTTAGCGGATAAGAAGAGTGTACAGTATTGGATATATGTGTAATGTAAAGGAAGAAAGAATATACAGTAATCACACTAAGTCTTTGGACAACCTTAAAGTGGCATTACTTCAATTTAACCCGCTCTTGTATGAAATATTACATGTATTTGGAACTATAGGCACAAATATGCTTGTATGAAATATTACATGTATTTGGAACAATAGGCACAAATATGCAGAATAAGTTCGGGTTAATATATTTTTTTTTACTAAAATAAATTTGGTCTGCGCAACTAAAAGCAAAAGTAGGATTTCCGAAACGTCACAGAAATCGAGATCGCGCATGTAATGGTCTCTTCGTCGGTGCTGAATTTAGCTCCATTATATTTAGCTTCTTAAAAGTTTGTTGCTATAATTTAACAATATCATTGAAAATCTCGTCTATAAGAAAGAATTTGATGGGACCTTTTGTGTTCTGTTAGAGAGTTTATATAATGGAGTCTATATGGACAAATATAATTTTTCAATAGTATATTCTTACTTAAGTTTAGGGCTAGGGCTTTAATATTGGGACACCCTTATTTCTCACAAATTTTTTTTGGGGGGGTCCCAATATTTTGGGACAGTTTTAGGATCAGTACTTTTGAGTGTCTAAATGTTTTGAGACAGTTTCAGAAACCTACTGGGCACTTTACTTCCATTACTATTCACTGGCTGATCTGGATCTACACTGTTCGCTCATGCCATACCGATGTATAATTTATATGGAGGAAAGGGTAATAACCCCAAAACATGGTCAGTATTCTTTTTTTAAAGGTTGGCAAAATTGACCATAAAAAAGTTTAAAACATTTGGTGTCTGTGTACTGACATTATAAGTAAAACATTTATTAATTATTATGTATGATAAAATGTGAAAAATAATTGGCCATATTTCTAATAATATTTTGGTGCTTAACCATGAAAAAGAAAAGATTTCCCTCCCATCTTATTTGTATTACTTAATATGATAATGTGTGTTTATCAATGGGGATCATAATTGCTATAGATGTCACCTGGTTAAAGGACCATTTCATTAAAAGATAATTATAATACTCTTTATCTACCTGTACATTTGATCTATGCGGGCTTCTGTGCCATATGCTTTATTATTTAAACCCTTAGTACTTAAGTTATTGACGTCATTTAGAAACTTATGTTTGCATTATTGTCACCATAAAAATTTTTCGGATTATTAGAAAACAAAATTTACGTTGTATACACACTGTAAAAATCCTTTAAAATGCCCCTCCCCTAATAATTGACCCCATGTTTTTAGGGGAAAAAATCAGTTAGTCCATATTTATTATCCAATATCCTTCAGAATCTTATGTTAGAATATAAATAAATAAAACAAATTATAAGTGCCCTCCTTTCAGAAAAGGAAATGCTCCCAGGGGCATTTAAAAGGAATATTACCGTATTTACAGATGTTATGAACAACAAAAGGTATGGAGAGCAAGCATCTTGCATAAGACATTCAGTTTAGATAAGAAAAATCTGTCACTTTCTTTATCAAAACCAGTTTGGTCTGGGTGACAGATTTTTTCCATCTTCAACTCACACTCATGCAAGATACTTTTAATTAAGCTCTACATGTTTTTCAAGTCTTCCCTTGAAATGTTCACAAACTCTTGAACCTGTTCCACTATCATGACTATCCTGCTGTACAAGTATAGAATCTGCCTATGCACAATGCAGAGATTCTGTTAGACAGCTGGTGCCCCAATACAAAGTAAGGGGTTATGGATTAACCCTTTCCTGTATAGATACACCTTTATTTCTTAGGGCAAACAGTTTAGATCCAGATCAGCCGTGCTGTCTGATCAGGATCTAAACTATTCGCTTTTGGATTCTTTACGTTATTTCTGACGAAAATGCGACCAGAGCAGATCCTGATCAGATGGCATGGATGTGCTGGCTGATCTGGATCTACATTGGTCGCTCAGGCAAAAAAATGCGTATATATCTAGAAAAGAATTAATTCCATTTACATTTCCGCCTATTAGTAAGTATTTTTAGAAGAATATTCACAAAATTTATGAATATATTATAGCACTTGATACTTATGATATCGTGCAAACACTCGTTATAGACTGTGGAAAAGCTGGGCCTGCGCTCCACATCAGTGTCAACTAGCTTCATCGAGATATCAGGCACAATTGCTGACTTTAAAAAGTAGATGTGGGGAACAATGACTTGCCTACCATTGCTTTTAGCAAAGAACAGCCATTGCTGGAGCAAAGAAACTGCCAATATAGCAAGTTTTGCAAAGAGTCCACCGATATGGATTGGCAACGTGTTACTGTTGCCAAAAACTAACATTAATAATGATGATTATTAGTCTTTCAAAAACTCTCCTACATCAAAACATTTTACTATAACATAGTAAAATCCTGCAAAAAGACCACCATGATATTTTGACCACCCCTATATTAAGTATACATGTATTAAGACCACCATTTGTCACATTTTACATATATGTGCACTCTGTTCCGCCCTGAAAAACAGACCAGCTCACCATTAAGACCACTTTTGCCCAGTCCCAATGATGGTTGTAATAGCTGGTTTCACTTTACTCCAAAATTCCATTTCTATTTTTAAACTGCTGCAAAAAAATCGCAATTCTGTATTCTTAACCATGCAACAGTATTACGGGTGGTCTTTGATTACGGGTGGTCTTTGATTACTGGTGGTCTTCAGCACAGGTGGTCTTTGTTTACATGTGATCTTTAGCACAGTTTTTGCTGTATTTAATTCCCATAGCTGTTTTTGGAGAAAGAAAAACCTGCAAATAACATCAAACTCATTTGGTACAATGGACTGATTGGTTTTATAAGCTCACAGACTGCACTAATAACATTTTGATGCCACAAGTGATAACAGACATCGTAACATAATGCGCATTAAATTCTGATTCATGTAACCTAATTTTCTGTGAACCTTTTAGAGGAAAAGTTTTCTAAACTTTTACTTCTGAATAGATTTGCTCAATCAACATCATTTCCAATTTGATGTCATTCACAGCACTTAACCTTTCCTCCATAAATACACATTTTTCCCATGTGCAACCAGTGTAGATCCAAATCAGCCGGCACATCTGTGCCGTCTGATCAGGATCTGCGCTAGTTGCATTAATAACCTTTCCTCCATAGATACATCTGTGCTGTCTGATCAGGATCTGCACTGTTCACTTTTTGATTCATTGGGTTATTTCTGACCAAATTGCGACTAGCGCAGATCCTGATCAGACGGCACAGATGTGCCGGCTGATTTGGATCTACACTGGTTGCACATGGGAAAAATGGGTATTTATGGAGTAACTTACTTCCAACAGGAATCAATGTAGATTCTGATTAGCCAGTACCTCAATAGAGATTGATCAGGATCTATACTTCTCTTAGATTATTAGGTTATTTCTGACCAGGATCTGCACTGTTCGCATTTTGGTCAGAAATAACCTGATGAATCAAAAAAATGAACAGTGCAGATCCTGATCAGACGGCACAGATGTGCCGGCTGATCTGGATCTACACTGTTTGCCTTTGCAATCAATGTGTGTCTATGGCAGAAAGGGTTAACCAACAAAGCATCTTTCAATGAGTGAGTTACATGTACATGGACCATACAGCAGAGATGTCCTACAATATATCTATGCATTTGGCAGCTTTTATTTGGCATCATTTAATACTGGCAGCCGAGATCCAGTAAACTTTCATACAGGTTAACCCTTTCCTCCATATTATACTCCTTAATTGCATGGGGGAACAGTTTAGATCCAGATCAGCTGGCAAGTCTGTGCCGTCTGATCAGGATCAAAACTGTTCACTTTTTGATTTGTTAGGTTATCTCTGACCAAAATGAGACCACTGTGCAGATCCCGATCAGACGGCATAGATTTGCTGGCTGATCTTGATCTTCACTGGTCGCACATGCGAAAAAAAAAAGGTATGTATGGAAGAAAAGTGTTAAAAGCTACTAGTTTAGATCTATCAGGCAGCATCTGGTACCCCATTTGCTCTTTATCATGATACATGCCATGGATCAATTCGTGAAGTATTCCATTTAAACTCATGTACTTTCAAGTTCAACCAGTCTTGGTCAGATTTTTTATCAGCTGGTAGAGAATTTGTTTAACCCTGTATTAAATGGGATAAAGATGTATTCACATGGGCAAAAAGGTATAGATATACCTGTAGATCGGCCCACACATCCGTGCTATCCTGATCAGGATCTTTACTGTTTGCTTTTTAGATTCACTGCTTTATTTCTGACCAAGATTTGTATGATCAGATGGCATGGATGAGCCGGCTGACCTGGATTATAAACTGTTTGCTTATGCAATAAAATCCATATATTTAAAGAAACATATAAAATCTAGCAAAAGAAGCTGAGCTTAAATAAGTAGCAAAGGGAATGAACTTTTCGCACTAAATTCATCATCTCTAACAGATTTGTCTCCCTGTCTGGGAAATAGTCATTGCTCAACCCTCTATAATATTATGAAAGCTTTCACCATATTATTACCTTATTTATTACCTTAAGAATTTTACCAGGTAACAATATCTTTCATACTATTTAATGGCATTCAAATTTTACCTGAACTTGAAAAAGAATTTGGTGATTCATAGAACAATTGTGCCACCTGCTCACTTACATACTGTCGGGGCACAAATATTTGGGGAGAAGATGTGTAAGCAACCCGGATAGCTCAATTGAGAGAGCACTCCCCCTGTAAGTGAGGGGTCCAACGTTTGAGTCCCGGTCTGGCTGCACATTCTTTCTCACCCTGTGACATTTGAGCCCAATGGAGGACTCTGACAGCATTGCATGGTTAAGTCTAAGACGCCTGCAATTGTTAATATGTATAAAGTGCCCACTGGAATTCGAGGACGAATTTCCCAGTTGTTAGGGGAATATGTCGCAGTACGAATCTAGTCACTATCTGGGAAAAAGATGTGTAAACGGACCAGATAGCTCAGTTGGGAGAGCACTTGTCCTGTAAGCGAGGGGTCCCGGGTTTGAGTCATAGTCTGGCTGCAAATTCTTTCTCACCCTGTGACAATTTTATGTCTTGAATTGCCAAGAAGTTGCAATTGTCATCAAAAAATTACACTTGGTTTATAACTTAGTCGCTACACGGTCACCGTGTATGAAAATCATTCAAATATTTCTCCATTTGTATATTGCTAGCATACTCTACATTAAAAAAAGTGTTACTGAAAACAAGAAACTGTAATATACATTCATCTTAACCCTATGTAATATTTTTATTATTATTATTATTATTATTATTATTATTATAACTATTATTACAATTATTATTAATTTGTAACAATTTTATGCCCTAAATGTTTTATGTTTATAAGCTTCATCTGAACATCTTGGATATGTGCATACTTAAAAGTGCTTTTTTGTAAAAGAAATAAATTTTGTTTGTGAAATTACCAATTAAACAACTTACAACCATTTTTGTGTGGCATATCCCCTAAATTGTGAAATGGTCGGATGTGCTGACCAATACCTTTTATACAAGCAGTAATATTGCTTCTAAAGCAAACATTCATCAAGCATTCAGGTTCTTGTAAAAAGGTCTCGGTACTGTACCAATGTATGCCCCTTCTGCATATACAGACATTCAGGATGCTCTGTGTACTTTATTTTTTTAACAAATCAAAATTGACAGTAATTACCAACCCCCTACCCCACTCAACCCACCATTTTGTGAACAATATTTATTATAATTTAAGTGAGTATTAAGTATGCAGGTAAGTATATAGTATGCTAATTCAAGGTTAACACTACTGCATTCTAAAACTAAAGAGTTTTCAATACCCAGATCAAAAGCTGGGTGTTTGAACGATTTTTGGACATCTTACCTAGCATTCTGGGCAGTGTCTCTGCCACAGTTGGAAAAAATACTATATTTCTGGATAGATCTGCAATTGGCGGAATATCTGCCTGTGTTATAAAGGATGAAAAGCCCTGAAAAGTTTAGTAGTAGTTAATACCAGATGGTTGTTACCATTCAATTCTATCAAAAGAACAAACACAAAGTTTAACTTACTGCCGAATGATGACACATCAAGAAAAGCTATGGTACATGTAAGTGCACTTACCTTGATTTAATATGGTTTTACTGTTTGACCTCTGACCTACGCTGTTTTTCTTCTTGACGGTGTCTTCTGAAACAATGAGGAGAAATGTCATTGAGTGCAAATGGTATAAGTTCTGTTAAATAAGAAGATATCGTTGTTCTAATATGAAAACGTCGTGTTGGAAAATTTGACTTTTGACAATGTGGGAATACAGATAAAGAAGCGCGAAATCTGACAAAATCTCACACCTCTATGCCAATGGGAAAGGTTCAAGATAGTCATGTGTTGAATTAACATATTTTGATTGATGGATATTTTATAAATTAAAAACCTCGTAGGAGGTTTTGATATTATGCCGAGGATATACTGTTATTGCATTAAAATGACAAATCTCTGTGACAAAGTAAAGAAAGGAGCAAAAGATACTCAGCGTGTCTAAGGAAACAAAATTAAGTTTGTATATGTATACACATTTGTTATGAACAGTAAAATGTATGCAAGAAAAAGTATCTTGCATGAGACTTTCGGTAAAGATAGAAAAATCTGTCACCTCGAGTGCAGAGCCTCGTTCCCGCAAAACAGTTCCCCCTCGGTGACAGGTTTTTCCATCTTCACCTCACACTCATGCAAGATACTTATAATGCTGCAGCAATGTGCATGCATTATTATGAACCATCCACAAAAATACATTAACATCCAGTTATTAAGTATGTCACTTAGCAACCATATGGCCTGGGTTAGTTTATTGTACCTTACCCTGGGCTTTTTTTCATCATTTTGGAAATATGACCTATACCCCTTGAATTCGGATATTTTGCAACGTTTTGCCAAAAACTTTTTCCATCATTGGGAAATAAAGTTAAATATCTAATATTATCGATAATTTCCTGGATTAAAGAAACAAATATTTTTTTTTAAAACCATGACACTGGTAACACAGGCTTTTTTGCCAGATGTATTAAATCTAATGGGATTTTCTTTTGAAGTTGGGAAGAAAGTGTATCTTTTGCTATTGGGTACATGACTGAAAATATCGACTATAAAATCTACAGAAAAATAGCTGGTTCGATCCCCCGCTACTCCAACTAAAATAACTAATATAGTCGTTCGGATGGGACTTAAAACCGAGGTCCAGTGTAGTGGTGCTATACACCGGGCACTTAAAAGAACCAGGGACGATTCTGAAATTGGAGAGTCCTCGATATCTTGCACTATCCTCCAAAAACCTAAAATGACTAACACTCTTCTGGAGGCGTCGCTCATATGGGCAACTGGTAGCGAAGATAAATAAATGGAAATACACACACCATGTAACCACTACTCCTCTCAACCTAAATACAAATACCCATTATCACCTTTAAACATGAAAACCTGTTTACATCTCATTACAGCATTTTTTGTTCATTGCATATTACAATTAACACTTTCAGAAGATTGTATTTTCTGTTGTTTTTAGCATTTGTAATTAAAAACAAAGACCATGACCTTCCAGTGAAATAACTTTCTCAACAGTCTATTTTGGCACCACTTCCTGCTTTAAACAGGCCTGCCAAATCTCTGGGTTTTATCCAAAATCTCAGGATTTTAAGTTATTTATCCGGATTTCCAGATTTACAGTCAAAATCTCCATATTTGTATGAAATTGCAAAAACGATTTATTAAATCTAATTTAAAGTTGTGACAATACAATATTTAAAAATCATTTTCAAACAAGTTCTTTAACCATTTTAACAAAACTACAAAATAGATATATAAAGTTCTTTGAAGGATATAAATGTAAAGAAGAATATCACCATCATCATCATCATTTTTGTTGTCAGTTATAGAAAACAGCAGCAACAAGATATTAAAACAACAACAACATCATCATCATCATCATTGAAATATTTAGTCAAAATCTCCGGATTTTTAATAAAGAAGTGTTGGCTGGCCTGCCTACAGTAGCCTACCGTATAAATTTGTACCATGTACTAGATATTTAATGCAGTATAATATCACACCTGATTGGACCAGCGACGATGTTTTCCTGATGAAACGACATCACCGTCTTTTTCATTAATTATTTGCTACTGCTCAAAAATAAAACAACACGTCTGCTGTTTTTTCCTCGTGCAAAGCGTGCAGTTCTGCAAATGGTCATTACTAATGCAAGGGCGATAACTTTACAAGTATATTTCAGTGTAAAATCCTTACTCCGGTCGAAGTCGTTGTAATGTTTTGTTACTCAATAAACAACACGATAATCATTTTTTGGACTGAAAACAAGAATTGATTTTATAAAACTGAAATAGCTAATTTTGCACCCATAAAAACGGCACAGTTAAATTCAGGAAAAAGCGCGCACCTGCGTCAACAGAATTTAGTTTAATTGATACAAATTGTGTAAAAATTGCGTTTTACGTTGAATGCATCACGTAAAATAGCACTTTGTCAGGATTCCGTCGCTTCCAGCTGTTTCCTGTGCCATTTATCTTCGTTCGAATAGTGCAGAGCACTGTATTGATTCATGGAATATTAAAACAACACAAATACGATCTCCCGCTCACGAAGCTTTATACATGTATGTCCGTTTACTTGGGCATTTATTATGAACGTTAAAACAGTGCGTTTTGTCTAATTTAATGGCTGTGGCCGCTGCGAGATGACAAACCTGGTCACAAGGTTACAAAACATAGTTTGGAAACCAGTCTCAAATCTCAAGCATCTGATTGGCTGAAATGGCGACTGGTTTGAGACTGGTTTCGATGCTCAATTTTATAACCTTGGGCACTGAATATCTGCGTTTGACAGAATCGGATGCAAGATTTCGAGAATTCGGGATTCGTTTGGTGAAGTCTTAAAGTAGATACATGATAATTTCCAACTTTCTGGCCGAAGTCCCCACGAACATTAAATATTGCTGCCCCAAAAAGGGGTTCGAGCATCCCAACAGAACCCCATCTGAATCCGTCCATGGTTAGACAGTTCCTTATAGTTTTAATACAATTTCACTTTTAAGTCGGCTATTTGGCAACGGACTGTGGAAAAATTCGTGATAATTTGTTTCTGGTAGACCTGCACGTACGCGTAAACATGAAACACATATCAAACAAAACGCAAACTTAATTTTAAAAGCAAATAGACTGGTGTCTTCGGGACACTGATGCCCCCACTGCTACAACAACTTTAGTAACAAAGGGCCATAACTGTGGTAAAAATGGTTTTCTTTTCTTTACGATCATCTACGACATCGTACATATCCTTGCTGCTTGATCATCTGTGCAAGTTTGAGGAGTTGATGCAAAAAGATTTGACGGACGTACGGACCGACAAACGGACGAGTGCAACTTTATATGCCTCCCACTCTCTGGTGGCTTAAAATGTTTTGATAATAAATGTTTACAAAGTGTCCCCATGCTTAAGTGGATTATACTAGATAATTAATTTGTACAAATATATCCCTCATCACTGCAACATATAGTGAAGAAGCACGCTATTGTAATCGATGGAATTCAATTTACAACCTGTTTCTGTCTCTATAGGTTTTCCCACAAAAGTTCATTCTTAGAACCGGTAATATTTTATTACCTTGGCGATCTCTTTATTGATGGCTCTTTAAATAGAAGTTTTATCACACTGTTAACAGTATCTGAGGATATATAAGCACCGCTGCTATGAAAGTGCGGAATACCATTTTATTGGGCCGGCAGACCCAGAGTTATCAGTTTTCTGACTCTTCAAGTCTCAACTGTTCTAATACTAGTATTACTGCAGGCCTTAGAACCGCCGAAAAGAAGTTCTAATTTCAAAAATCTGACAGAAGGAATGCCGACCTCTCAGAAGTTTCAATGTTTTGATTGTCATTGTTTTTGTAGAACTACATTTTTTTTAAACGTATAACCTCCCTTTTCAAACTTTCAGTTTTGTTTGACAAGAAAACATAAATAAATAGAAAATGTTTCAGTGAAATATCGCTTTTTTCACTTTTGAACACAAAACACGTGGTTACGCCCCTCCTGGAAATCTGATGTGAAATTGAGTATTTAACTTTTATAAGGGTGGCATTAATACAATGTAAAATTCTACATAACAAACTTAACGGAAATTTATTTTTTGTTCATAAAGTATCTGATTATTTAAAACAATCTTAATTTCAGTTAGGCGCCATCTACAGTCGTCCTTGCACTTTTATTGATATAAAATAAAATCTCAATAAAGGCTAAATGTATTTCAGTAGAACTTCGCACAAATAAATGTTTTTATTATATTTTTTTAAGTATTTTTTTATTTTCATGCTTTAGAAATGCTAGAACAGTTAGGAAAAATAACTTTTAGGAAAATAGCTAGATATAAATTTTTCCTAAAAAACCTAAAAATCCATTTATAACTAAACAAAACACAGAAATAAACAATACAAAACACAAAATTGTTGATGTCGACATGAGTAATATGTTACTGTCAACAGTACGTTCTGTCCTGTTGCCTAAATAAAATATATAAATTAAGATATTTTCAAAAATGCTTTACATCAAATTTCCCTGTCGCGGAAATATGTGACAAAGCATGTCAATTTCGCTCATCATGAATGACAGTTCTTTAGTAAGACTAGCTGATTCTAATGAAAATAAACATTTTTTCACATTTAAGAGGTGAAGATTTATCTTGCCATACCGGAATGGTTATTTTGAGAGGTAACCTTCTCCGGAAAATAATTATATCGGCCTTGAAAATAAATATAGCGACTTTAATGACTCTTTTCTTTCCACATCTTGATTGGAATCTTCAACGATAATTTTACTTCCTGCAAAGCTGATCGATTACTAGTTGGATATTCTGAGGTTCTCTTTGATGCTTCTTTTCGCTCTGTTAATAGGTTTACAGGAAACACTAACTTTGACACGTGCCAATGTCACCGAATGCTTTATATATATTATGACTTAAGTATCACGTACCAATTAAGTTGCAATACATGGCGACAAATCTTTGTGAGATTTTCCACCAAGAGTGAATTCAAACCAATATGGTATCACTTGTGGCGAATGCATGAACTTTTGTAGGCACCATGCAGTAGACATGTAAGCTTTAAAACATAATACTATCTTCTAAGTTTTTGTTTTGTGATACAATGGTGAGGAATTCAAAATGACAGGGATGAATTATGTTTATTAACAAAGTTTTCTCAATCCACATTCGGCGCGAGTACTGGTTGGAAACCCAGGAAGCTGTCATCGAGCGTGATTAATATAAGTTGGAATAACTTGTTTCACAATCGATGTAAAATAAATAAGTTAAAACTATAAAAAAATGATCGCGAAATATGAAGACAATGTTCCTAAATTGTCTGGTACCCTTCTTAAATTGTCTGGTACCAACACACTGCTTCTCTTATCACCGGATTCATTGGAGCGACGTGCCTGTGCAATAACTCGACTGCTAGAATTTCTATGTGCTTTAAATTAACAAATTTTAAGACATCGGACATAAACGCTGTCCGGACATCGGGACTATGGGAATATGTAGGTTTTGTACCACTGATGTAAGGTTATATACATAGATGTAAAGGGTACTTTGAAAAACCACCGAACAATACAAATATGAACATTTTGCAGACTCTGTTTGAATGAGCCTGTTCATGAGCAGTAATGAAAATGCCTATTACTGCCCACGCCGCCTAGCCCCGGGTTGAGCGCAACTCAATATTTACACCAGTAAACAGTACAATTTTGATCAATTTTAAAGGATGGTATGCATATGGCGGTGAACATAGAACATATGTTGTGGTATTTTTAGATAAAAACCATTCCATGACCAGCAGCGTATGGTCCCCAGAAAAAAATGGATTTGCCATAAACGAGACAACAATGGGCGGAACTAAATCGAATAGAAAAGAATTTTGACAGGGACCTGAGAATATAAATCCTGCATATCACAGAGAACGCCAACGGCAAAAATTAAAAGTAGGGAACAGTAACAAAATATATAAAAGCTGGGATACTAAAACCACCCACCTTAAAACTTGCCAAATTATTAAAACAAATTAAAGTACAGTTTAACCTGCCTTGGAAGCCACATGCATTCAGCAATCACCTGTCTTAAACAGCCATTTTGCACATGACCCAAACTAAAATTTTTGTTAAATTTTGACCTGTCCTAAACAGCCCCCTGTGTTAAGCAGCCAATTTTTGTTACTCCTTTGGGTAGCTGCTTAAGACAGGTTTGACTGTAAACTACTCATTAATGGTGATTCGGCATGTAAACATTTTCCGTAGCGCGAACCTGTAACAGGAAGACACAACTGATTGGTTGAAAATGAAAATTGAAATATTAAAAAGAAAAAAATGTAGGGTTTGTGTTATATGCTTAAGAAAATAATTGAGAATCTGTTCTGTTTTTTATTAATTTGTATGCGTTTCAAAGTAGCAAAATATTTATGAAAGAATGTCAGCTAAAAATCCACAGATACTGTATTGATACACTTCTGGCTAAACTGACGGAAAGGTTGCACGGTCATGCTACGATAAAAGTGTGATTTTATTGTGTACCTATGTTCTTTCTAATTAGAAATGTTAGATTTTAAGGACTTGACTGGATATTAAATTGAGAATATGATTCTACAGTAGAAATCTTAATGAATTTCAATTAGTGGTCTATAAACTAAACGAATTGCATAATATAAGTGTTATGCTGAATAAACTGGTTCAAACGTTCAGAAACTGGTTAAAACCCAGTGGCAAATGACCGTCCCTGGCGGTAACCCCTAGGGTTATCATTTTCGTTTGTTTGTGGTTTCTCATTTTATAAACACACGTTCTTTTAAACTTCTGTAAGTTTAGGCTTTGTGGGTTGGCGGTTTCTTCTGAATATAGCCATTATAATATGCATTATTTTCACTTTTTTCTTATGACATAATTAAAAAATTCTTACACTAAATAAGATAACACTCGCTGATCATTGACTACCCGCCCTTTGGCTTTGCAATGCTATTAGCTTCTTATGTTTATATGTTTGTGTGCTTTTACATGCAACATTGTTGAGCCGATGGGTGAGTTGGAGTTATTTCACCAAGACAACTTGTACTTGTTTTGTGATATGAGGACCTGTTGGGGCAAGTGTGAGGTTGATGCACCCTAGAACTTGGTTTAAACCCCCAGTGGCAATTTGTTTTGCCACTGACCGTTCCAAGGCGGTAACCCCTCTGGTTCTCACTTTCGTTATTTGTTTGTGGCGTACATTTTGAAACTGATAATTTTAATACCATGCTCTCTTCGCCTCTTTACTTTTGGCTGTGTGGGGAGGCTGTGTCTGCTGGATGTGGCCATCCCTGATATGCACATTTCATTATTTATTAGCCTACTCTCAATGTGAAAACTATGTTCAATCAAAAAAATTTTTTTTTCGGTGGAAACTTATAAAATAAATGAAGGAATTCTTTATTCAATACAGAAATTTGAAATATGCCTTTTCCAGGCATTTATTTTAAGAACAAAAATTAACATACCTTTCTTATTCGACATCTCCTTTGATGGTTCAACAGACTTCCTCATAATCTTAATTTTGAACACAGTCCCATCTTTGCCCTTCGTTGTGTATATCTTTTCCTCAGCCCATCCAGGTTTTTTATTTGACCTAGGGACCATCAACCTGTCTGCTGTTTTGTTCACTTTATTTTTATCCAACTTTTTCTTATCACTTTTATTACTTTTATTTGAGCTCGAAGAATCTTGTCTTTTGACTTTAATGTCGGGTTTACTCCCACTCCTCTTTGATATTCGTTTATTCGATGAAACGTTTCCTTTATTTCTTTTACTCATAGTTTCCGTGACGTTTTCATTATCCTCAAACGTAGCACCATGGAGTTGTACAAAATCCTCAATAATTTCACTTTCAACCAGTGAAACTGATTCATCGTTTTCCAAACCTTCTAATCCAAATTCATCCGCTTCCGTAATGACTTCTAACCACTCACCTTGGGCATCTCCAAGAATATCATCTGAAGACAACACTTGTTTATATACTTGATCTAATTGATCCTCTATATAAAATTGACTCACTTCGTTGTTAATCCCTGTGTTCATATCTGGCACATTATCCCTACCTAAGTCGTTGGTTTCTGATTCGCAATTTGCTTTCCATTGTCCTATTTCCTCACAAGGCCCGTAACATTTAAGATCATTTTTATCGGATCCTGACTTGTGTCCTGACGTATTTGGGTCATTCATATTTTCCAAATGGTCATTTGACCCACACGGACCTATTTGTTTTTCAAGCATATCCTTATCTTCTTCTAATTTCTTTTCTGTTAATTTTCTTCCTTGAACGTCTCTGATTTTCTTTCTGTCTATCATCTTTTGGGTTATTAAAGTTATTTCAGCATTCGACACGTTATTTTTATGGAAAGATGAAGGATTCTTGATATCAACGTTGGTTGCTATGGTTACGATACTATTATGAGATATCACATCCTGTTTTCCACTACATGACCCCATTACAAGTGACACGCATTAGAACTGTAACCTTTAGCCCGAACATATCATCATACTCCGATGCAAGGTAATTTGTTTAAGATTTTTGGTTGCTGGCTTAGCTGTAAAACAGAATTGTCTAGTTAGTATAAGCAAACAAAGGACTTCAGCATAAATATTTTAAATCATACTTTATTTCTGGCAATGGCTAACGTGTATATGTAAGTTGTCGTCATTTAATTAAGGCCATCAACTTGCACAGGCAATATTGCATAATATGCAATTGGTTGGAAAAATATTAACAATGGAGTTAAAATTAGCAAAAATAAATATAATGTTTGAAAATGTCAAAAAAGACAACACAAAAATATCACCTGAGATTTATTTTCAAGTAACAATTTTCGTTTTAATCCTTAATTGTAGTAATGTTTTCATGTCATCATAAACGTTACAAAATCCAGAGAAAACCATCTGATAAAGCATATTAGCTATTCGAGCTACAAATGTATTTCTGCTGATTGCTATGTAATTTAGTTCTTAAGATGTCAGCTACTCTTAGATCATGTTTAAATAGTACACAGAAAAGCTAAGTTAAAATCTTTTAGTCAACAGCTATTACAGAAATATTTTTTTCTTTTTAATTTAAGTAATTCTACCTGCAATAATCTAATTTAGTCTAATTAATTCTTGGTAGTTCTTTTATATTCAAGTGCTACAAACGTTTGGAAATAATAAGAGTTTCTCTTACCATTATTCCGTCTGTCCATACTGAGATACATTAGACTATTCACTATTCAAATAGATACAATGCAAATAAACAGTTTTTTCTTTATCAATTAGCAAGTCCGACCCATGTGTTAATGTTGACTTAACAAAGGCTAGGTGAAATGGACAGTAAGAGTGTAATCGCCAGATTTTATTTTCGTCGGTCGTATTTAGTAATTTTCAAATAAACACTTTATTCAATGTTTTCCAGTTTTCGCTGTTAAATAAGATACGTAGTTTCACTGTTTTGAAACTGTGGAACATCGTTTTTTTCACTGTTTTTGCTGAACTACATTTTAGGATTGTTTTACGAAAAACATTATACAAAAAGGCAATGTGTTTGTTGCAATTAAATATCGAGTTTATTTCACGAGTGAACACCCAAAACTGATATTTTCACTCCTTGGTACGCCACTAGCGAACATATCAAAGCAGTAGTGTCTATTGTCGAATTTTACATTGTATAAAGCAGTAATGCCAATAGACGAATGTTACACATGTACGCGTATAAAGCAGTAGTGTCAATTGTCGATTTTTACTCTTGTATAAAGCAGCAATGCATATTTATATTTATAATATGAATGTTACACTTGTACGTGTATAAAAAGGTACTGTCAATTTTCGAATTTTACACTTATATAAAGTAATATTGTTCAAATGACGAATGTTGCACTTGTATAAAGCATTAATGCCAAATGACGAATGTTACACTTGTATAAAGCAGAAATGCCAAATGACGATAGGTAAACTTGCATTAAGCAGTTATGCCAAATGACGAATGTTACACTTGTATAAAGCAGTAATGCCAAATGACGATAGGTAAACTTGTATTAAGCAGTAATGCCAAATGACGAATGTTACACTTGTATAAAGCAGTAATGCCAAATGACGATAGGTAAATTGCATTAAGCAGTAATGCCAAATGACGAATGTTACACTTGTATAAAGCAGAAATGCCAAATGACGATAGGTAAACTTGTATAAAGCAGTAATGCCAAATGACGAATGTTACACTTGTATAAAGCAGTAATGCAAAATGACGATGGGTAAACTTGTATAATGCAGTAATGCCAAATGACAAATGTTACACATGTATAAAGCAGTAATGCCAAATGACGATAGGTAAACTTGTATAAAGCAGTAATGCCAAATGACGAATGTTACACATGTATAAAGCAGTAATGCCAAATGACGAATGTTACACTTATATGAAGCAGAAATGCCAAATGACGAATGTTACACTTATATGAAGCAGAAATGCCAAATGACGAATGTTACACTTATATGAAGCAGTAATGCCAAATGTCGATAGTACACTTGTATAAAGCATTAATGCCAAATGACGAATGTTACACTTGTATAAAGCATTAATGCCAAATGACGAATGTTACACTTATATGAAGCAGTAATGCCAAATGACGATAGGTAAACTTGTATAAAGCATTAATGCCAAATGACGAATGTTACACTTGTATGAAGCAGTAATGCCAAATGACGAATGTTACACTTGTATAAAGCAGTAATGCCAAATGACGATAGGTAAACTTGTATAAAGCATTAATGCCAAATGACGAATGTTACACTTATATAAAGCATTAATGCCAAATGACGAATGTTACACTTACATAAAGCAGTAATGCCAAATGACGAATGTTACACTTATATAAAGCATTAATGCCAAATGACGAATGTTACACTTATATAAAGCAGTAATGCCAAATGACGAATGTTACACTTGTATAAAGCAGTAATGCCAAATGACAAATGTTACACTTATATAAAGCATTAATGCCAAATGACGAAAGTTACACTTATATAAAGCATTAATGCCAAATGACGAATGTTACACTTATATAAAGGAGTAATGCCAAATGACGAATGTTACACTTATATAAAGCAGAAATGCCAAATGACGAATGTTACACTTATATAAAGCATTAATGCCAAATGACGAATGTTACACTTGTATAAAGCAGTAATGCCAAATGACGATAGGTAAACTTGTATAAAGCAGTAATGCCAAATGACGAATGTTACACTTGTATAAAGCAGTAATGCCAAATGACGAATGTTACACTTGTATAAAGCAGTAATGCCAAATGACGAATGTTACACTTGTATAAAGCAGTAACGCCAAATGACGAATGTTACACTTGTATAAAGCAGTAATGCCAAATGACGACTGTTACACTTATATAAAGCATTAATGCCAAATGACGAATGTTACACTTGTATAAAGCAGTAACGCCAAATGACGAATGTTACACTTATATAAAGCAGTAATGCCAAATGACGACTGTTACACTTATATAAAGCATTAATGCCAAATGACGAATGTTACACTAATATAAAGCAATAATGCCAAATGACGACTGTTACACTTATATAAAGCAGAAATGCCAAATGACGAATGTTACACTTATATAAAGCAGTAATGCCAAATGACGATAGGTAAACTTGTATAAAGCAGTAATGCCAAATGACGAATGTTACACTTATATAAAGCATTAATGCCAAATGACGACTGTTACACTTGTATAAAGCAGTAATGCCAAATGACGAATGTTACACTTATATGAAGCAGAAATGCCAAATGACGAAAGTTACACTTATATAAAGCAGAAATGCCAAATGACGAATGTTACACTTATATAAAGCAGTAATGCCAAATGACGATAGGTAAACTTGTATAAAGCATTAATGCCAAATGACGAATGTTACAGTTATATAAAGCAGTAATGCCCAATGACGAATGTTTCACTTATATAAAGCATTAATGCCAAATGACGAATGTAACACTTATATAAAGCAGTAATGCCAAATGACGAATGTTAAACTTGTATAAAGCAGAAATGCCAAATGACGATAGGTAAACTTGTATAAAGCAGTAATGCCAAATGACGACTGTTAAACTTATATAAAGCAGTAATGCCAAGTGACGAATGTTACACTAATATAAAGCAGTAATGCCAAATGACGATAGGTAAACTTGTATAAAGCATTAATGCCAAATGACGAATGTTACACTTATATAAAGCAGTAATGCCAAATGTCGAATGTTACACTTATATGAAGCATTAATGCCAAATGACGAATGTTACACTTTTATGAAGCAGTAATGCCAAATGACGAATGTTACACTTATATGAAGCAGTAATGCCAAATGACGAATGTTAAACTTATATAAAGCATTAATGCCACATGACGAATGTTACACTTATATAAAGCAGTAATGCCAAATGACGAATGTTACACTTATATAAAGCATTAATGCCAAATGACGAATATTACACTTATATGAAGCAGTTATGCCAAATTACGATAGGTAAACTTGTATAAAGCAGTAAATCAGTAATGCCAAATGACGAATGTTACACTTGTATAAAGCAGTAATGCCAAATGACGATAGGTAAACTTGTATAAAGCATTAATGCCAAATGACGAATGTTACACTTATATAAAGCATCAATGCCAAATGACGAATGTTACACTTATATAAAGCAGTAATGCCAAATGACGAATGTTACACTTAGATAAAGCAGTAATGCCAAATGACGAATGTTACACTTAAATAAAGCAGTAATGCCAAATGACGAATGTTACACTTATATGAAGCAGTAATGCCAAATGACGAATGTTACACTTATATAAAGCAGTAATGCCAAATGAAGAATGTTACACTTATATAAAGCAGTAATGCCAAATGACGAATGTTACACTTGTATAAAGCAGTAATGCCAAATGACGAATGTTACACATATATAAAGCAGAAATGCCAAATGACGAATGTTACACTTATATAAAGCAGTAATGCCAAATGACGAATGTTACACTTATATAAAGCAGTAATGCCAAATGACGAATGTTACACTTGTATAAAGCATTAACGCCAAATGACGAATGTTACACTTATATAAAGCAGTAATGCCAAATGACGAATGTTACACTTGTATAAAGCAGTAATGCCAAATGACGAATGTTACACTTGTATAAAGCAGTAATGCGAAATGACGAATGTTGCACTTGTATAAAGCAGTAATGCCAAATGACGAATGTAACACTTATATAAAGCATTAATGCCAACTGACGAATGTTACACTTATATAAAGCAGTTATGCCAAATGACGAATATTACACTTATATGAAGCAGTAATGCCAAATGACGATAGGTAAACTTGTATAAAGCAGTAATGCCAAATGACAAATGTTACACTTATATGAAGCAGAAATGCCAAATGACGATAGGTAAACTTGTATAAAGCATTAATGCCAAATGACGAATGTTACACTTATATAAAGCAGTAATGCCAAATGACGAATGTTACACTTGTATAAAGCAGTTATGCCAAATGACGATAGGTAAACTTGTATAAAGCAGTAATGCCAAATGACGAATGTTACACTTATATGAAGCAGTAATGCCAAATGACGATAGGTAAACTTGTATAAAGCAGTAATGCCAAATGACGACTGTTACACTTGTATAAAGCAGTAATGCCAAATGACGAATGTTACACTTATATAAAGCAGTAGTGCCAAATGACGAATGTTACACTTGTATAAAGCAGTAATGCCAAATGACGAATGTTACACTTTTATGAAGCAGTAATGCCAAATGACGACTGTTACACTTGTATGAAGCAGAAATGCCAAATGACGATAGGTAAACTTATATAAAGCAGTAATGCCAAATGACGATAGGTAAACTTGTATAATGCAGTAATGCCAAATGACGAATGTTACACTTATATAAAGCAGAAATGCCAAATGACGATAGGTAAACTTGTATAATGCAGTAATGCCAAATGACGAATGTTACACTTATATAAAGCAGAAATGCCAAATGACGATAGGTAAACTTATATAAAGCAGTAATGCCAAATGACGATAGGTAAACTTGTATAAAGCAGTAATGCCAAATGACGATAGGTAAACTTGTATAAAGCAGTAATGCCAAATGACGATAGGTAAACTTGTATAATGCAGTAATGCCAAATGACGAACGTTACACTTGTATAAAGCAGAAATGCCAAATGACGATAGGTAAACTTGTATAATGCAGTAATGCCAAATGACGAATGTTACACTTGTATAAAGCAGAAATGCCAAATGACGATAGGTAAACTTGTATAAAGCAGTAATGCCAAATGACGAATGTAACACTTATATAAAGCAGTAATGCCAAATGACGAATGTTACCCTTATATAACGCAGTAATGCCAAATGACGAATGTTACACTTATATAAAGCAGCAGTGCCAATGACGAATGTTAAACTTGTATAAAGCATTAATGCCAAATGACGAATGTTACACTTGTATAAAGCATTAATGCCAAATGACGACTGTTACACTTGTATAAATCATTAATGCCAAATGACGAATGTTACACTTGTATAAAGCAGTAATGCCAAATGACGAATGTTACACTTATATAAAGCAGTAATGCCAATGACGAATGTTAAACTTGTATAAAGCAGTAATGCCAATGACGAATGTTACACTTGTATAAGCAGAAATGCCAAATGACGATAGGTAAACTTATATAAAGCACTAATGCCAAATGACGAATGTTACACTTGTATAAAGCAGTAATGCCAAATGACGAATGTTACACTTATATAAAGCAGTAATGCCAATGACGAATGTTAAACTTGTATAAGCAGAAATGCCAAATGACGATAGGTAAACGTATATAAAGCACTAATGCCAAATGACGAATATTACACTTGTATAAAGCAGTAATGCCAAATGACGAATGTTACACTTATATAAAGCAGTAGTGCCAATGACGAATGTTAAACTTGTATAAAGCAGTAATGCCAATGACGAATGTTACACTTGTATAAGCAGAAATGCCAAATGACGATAGGTAAACTTATATAAAGCACTAATGCCCAATGACGAATGTTACACTTGTATAAAGCACTAATGCCAAATTTCGAATGTTACACTTGTACGCTTATAAAGAAGTAGTTTCCATTGACAGAGTTTAAATTTTCATAATATTTCGATTTTTATTTTAAGGGACAATTAACTCAAGATCATAATGAGAATTTTTCGAATTGAAATTTTAAATTGAAGAAGTTTGCATTCGTTAATAATATACGGCGCCAAGATATAACTTGACTAAAATAATACGGACAACTTATAATATACATGTATAAATAGTGACAGTGAATTCAAATTTCTGGAGAAATTTATACCCAATATTTTTATCTTGCAAGTTGTCGTTTCAGCATCTATCGGTTTCATGAAAGAAAGGAAAGAAAAAATATGTGGTTGTGGACAGAGTTGGTTGGTTGTTCTTGTTTTAAACTAAAGGGAGGTTATTTGCAGAAAGGATAATTTAAGTAATTATATCTTATTCCTTTGAACCATTGAACTTAAACCATTGAGGTTTTCCTTCAGTAAATGAAATACACTTCTAAATTTGACAGACAAATGATGTATTTGAAACTTGTATGGTAAAAATATCGATCTCATCATTATATAGGAAAGAGGAGACAACCCAATGTATCAAATGTCCAGATACGTGCACAAATTAAATGAATGATAAAATATAGCATGACTGTACAAAGTTTTTGAATTTGAAAAAGGTAGGTTTTCATTTTACCCAGTATATTTCAATAACTAATATCAGATAATCCAGACAATTTATCAAATAAATTAGTTTAAATATTTCATCGTTAAACATACAGAGGTGACAAGGCAAAACGAAGCTTTCACACATTAAAGACAAAATGTTACAGAGAAAAAAACGCGGCAATGCCAATGTGATAGGACAAAAACTGAACTTCGCTCATTAGACAGTGTTTTCTGTTCGCTAAACGAACAAAGGTGATAAGGAGAAAGTGTATTTAGAAAATTTAAGAGTACTTGATTGAAAATACCGGTAGATTATTGGCAACATTGAAAGTTTCGAAATTGGACAGTTAAGAATATAACTGCGTACCAATTTTCGATGAGTATGTTTATGGAATAAATGCGCGTCATTGATCCGTGGCACCACGTCATCCTGTCTAGAAATATTGAAATGACTACGTGCATATGTTGGTGCAATTAAATTCAATTCTCCATGTTATGTGTATTCACGTAAAATAGAGATTCGTTATAAACAAGGTAATAATTAGCGCAGGAAAGAATATAGTTCTGGATAATGGTAGCCGCTAAAGACAAGGCATCTAACAAGATTTTATTCTTATTGCACGCACCTAATGTAAATTATCTGCGATACACATTTAGATTATTCGATGCACCAATAACTTTCATTTAGACTTGCTTAATATGTTAAATTATATTTCTATCGTATTCAACAACAAATTACGCCAACTATTTTGGAATCAGTAAAAGGAATTTTGGAATAAATTTCCCAATTGGAGTAAATATCAAGTTCCAGTGTGCCACACTTATCTTGAAAACAATTGACTACAAATCGACTTCGTGAAGTTCTTCCTACCTCCTAACTGTCGGATTAATTCTGTCGGTGGTTGGGGTAGCAAAACTCGAGCAGTTTATTTCTCTTGTATATTTTGTGATGTGTTACTAGCCAAGGACAGTAATGTTAGGTACGTTCGTGATTACCGGTTCATGCTTGCAGTAAAACACGGTAATGCATTTCGTGCTAACAATTTGGGAACGACCGAATGAGAAGCACTTGCTAGATGTGTACGAGTGCATTGTTTGTTCAAAACAAAGCTTCTTTAAAATTTCTCGTAAAATCAATGCAATTTTTTGCTAGGATTACCGCGTCACTTTATGCATTTTCATCTTAACTATCACTTAACTATCTTGCGTATGAACCTGTCCTATTATAAAAAGTGCAAATCACGTCTGTTTTTAGAATATCGCAAAACACTTAAAATCAACAAAACACGTTTACCTGAATTGATCTCATTCCAATTCCAAAACGCAAATAACAAGTAGCGCGCCTTTACTATGGGATAAATATGGAGAATCGCATCTGCTATAAATAGATATAATTAGTAATTTCGAGAAATTAAGATTGATTCTACAGACATAAATTACGGCTTTTAAACAGACGAGAGTACAAAATTGACGTCATATTTATGTAATCGTTATGCAAATTGCACGTGCCTTCGAATCGGCGGCTGCAATTATAAACATTTTTTTTATTTCCCTACTGTCTCCGTACAGGCACACCAAACTATATTAAGGTGTTATGGAAAACTTCCTGTGAACAAGATCATAAAACCGAGACTGGTAACCAGTCTCAAAACGTTTGCTTGTGATTTGAACGAATCAGATACTAATAACTAAATACTGGTCTCCGATTTAGTAATATGAACTTTTATCAAGGTGTAGTGTGCTATGATAAACTGATATGTGTTCACAAATAACTACATAAGAAAATTTAGTTGCTGATGAAATTAAACGTTGAATAAAATTTTACTCGCGTGTTTGATGTCTTTAAGGAACTTTCACATATTATGTCCCCAAGCTGGTAATGGAAGGTAAACATAAAGACTGCCATGCTGTTCTACCGACAAAGCACTGAAATGATATGCACTAAAACTGGGAGATGAAAGAAAGCCATTTCACGATACTGTAAAAATAATCGGTCTCAAAGGGAAAATAATTATTTAGTAGGGAGTATGTGCACTGTAATTTTTTAGCTGTAAACTTTTATTTTAAGCCGCTTAATTCTTCTTTGATCCGGAAGTACTTTCTATTGGCTATCAGCGGTTGTGCAATTTATACTCGTAATGACAGAAATATTCTTCATTCCAGCCAGTCAGATGCGTGAGATCTGAGACTGGTCTTTAATCTCAAATTTATGATCCTTGTGCACCTGACATTGTCCCTTATTTACCGTCCAGGTAAATTATCAGAAAACACAATGTTAGAAAAATTGATTATTATATTTGCATGTTTAATCCATATTTTATACTACACCGTATTATCAAACTACACTGTACGATTATTAACATTTATTGCTTTATACTCTTTCCAATGAAATTGAACTACTTTTCAAAATTTTGGAGAATCTTTTTCTATAAATTGAATGATTAATCCAGTCGTGGTGCAACATCCTCACACGTTCCTGCAATGCCCTCGGTTCTCTAACGACCAAACAATTACAAGTTACCAAGGAGAAATAATTCTAACACATACTGAATAAACAGAGACATATGCAAAAGCACGTAATCACGAACAGTAAAGAACTAAAACTACAAGATCGAGCAAAAATGACTGGCGTAAGACGATCTGACAGCTATGTGAAGCTATGATAGCATTAGAGATTAAACAAAACTGACCGACCTTAAGTTTCTCAAAAGGCCACTTGTGCAGTTTGCATCTATTAAAAGTTAGAACTATGTATATTAAGGCATTGCTCCGTTCGTCATTGCTATGTCATAGACAACAAAGAAATCATATAAAAATCTCTCATACGGGACAAAAGACAATAGTTCCATCAAACTTTGCACAAATCAATATTATTAATATATGTTTAAGTAAAAAAAATAGTAAGACCTAAAATCCCTAAAATTCTATATGCAAATTATCACAAAAACGAAACAACACTAAACATCAATTTAAATGTCTTGATGGGAAATGAGTTACTGACACCGATGCGTATGGTCCTTCGATCTAAAAAAATGTATACAATGTGAGTTATTTGTAAAAGTGTGTTCGACCTTCAATTTTCTGGTCGCGAAAATAAAATAAAAATGTTGATTTCTCTCTTCGCAATTGAAAGTTCTTTGATTGATACTTAAACCCCTGTGACACTTGGGTCGCTTTCTCACGGCGATCCCACGGCGTCCATGAACGCAGAGGTGAGCGTAGAACGATCGCAAGCATCGCCGCAGCAACGTAGTGGCATCGCCAGTAGATGCAGTGGGATCGCATAGAACGCCGACCGACGGCGCTCACTTTGAGCATGCACAAAACAAACGCCGGCGTTCTGATAAGAGCGCATTGGGGTCGCTGTAAGGTCGCCGTAGCAGCGCAGTAAGATCTCACACATCGCTACACGAACTCCGCGGGCGCGCACAGAGGTCGCTGTGCGAACGCCGTGGTAATCGATTGCACGGCGTAGTCAGATGTTACTGCGACTCTACTGCGCTTAATGGCGCGTCTAAGGCGCTTATACGGAGTGTTAATTATTTTTACTGCGCTCTTGCAACGACTGTACGGAGCTGTCACGGCGATCACTGCGCTCCCATTGCGCTTCTACCGCGCTGTCACATTGCGCTCTTAATCCGCTTCTGCCGCGTCCATTGGCGTTTGCATGACAAACACGAGCGAAATGGTAACAAGAAATATCTTTAAAAAAGATAAACGGCGTTGATGGAAAATATTTATATATGCATGTATATAAGAAAGAAAGAAATACAGAGAGGCGAAGCAGACACAGTTTAGTTATTTTATTGTACTTGTTACAGCTGTTGACGAACCCTCCCTGCCTTCTTAGTATGACCTAGAGATAAAGCGACCGAATCATGACAACTCATAAATTGATTGAAAGTGTCTTTCAAAAAATGTATAAGCTGTTGCAACAATTTCATACAGTGATCACAAGTCGATTAAAGAAGCAATGTCTAACATTAAGTCTTGATCTACATTTATTCAGTTTCAATAAAATACCTCTTGTAGATTTAGAACTCAAGATGAATAAATGTCCTTGAAATTTAATAAAAATAAATACAAACAGCCTGTTAAAAGAGCGAAATCTACCAAATTTTACGTAAATTAACTTAAAAAAAGTATCCGTCCTGAGTATTGAACCCGGGGCCTCCGCTTGAGAGGCGAGAGTGTCATCCACTACACTACAATGAACTTTTTATTGTACTTGAAATTAACAATCAGTATCAAAGGAACTAGAACGGAACCAGTAAGAACTAGAAATATCTACACTTCTCTTTCGTTTTACACTGTGTAAACTTGTATGCAAGTGTTTACCTGACACCCAAGATATTCCATATACGATTTAAGCCATCAATATTGACTTAACTGGTTATTTAAATCGTAAATATGTTTTTTTCCAATACAACACCCACTTACAACCAATCGGAATAATCTATTTGATTTTTCCGCTGCATAATAATAAAAATCCCACTAGATACCTCTCCACCCTGCTAGATGCCTCTCTGGTGTAAATAGCTACCAATCGAAACAGTTTATTTCATTTTCCCTCTGCATAATAAGAGAATACGAGTAAAATTTACAACATCTTATTGGTCGAAAAACTAGGTCAAAAGTGAGCTTAGACAGCTAACGCCGAAAAATGTACAAGATATACAAACAAACTCATTTCACTGTGACCGATATCGGTCTATTGCTGGCCTATATCAAGGTCAAGCAGATACACCAAGATGCAGACGTTATGCATGTCATTCTAACACGACGAAGGAGAAGGGCCCTATGGCGTATAAGAGTTTTGGTTAGATCATGGCTTGACGAAGGCAGAAAGTTGCAAAAAGACCAATATCATCGGCTTGTTAATCTTGCTAGTTACTTCAACTATCTGAGTGCCTTCGCAGTGGTTGAAAAGCTCCTAGAGAAGCTGCGTCCTCGAATCACCAAAAAAGAACACCAGGTGGAGGAAAGGGTTCAAACCAGGATTAAAACTAACTAATATAACGACCGGCATCCTTCACTTATTTAGTGTTGCGACGGCACTTTCAAAAGAAGAATTCTGCGAACCCCTCACAGACATGTTCTGTTGGACGGTTACTGTACTAATATTGGCGGGGGTTTAATTTTGGCGATATTGGCGGTCAGGGTCAGTTGCGCCAATATAAAACACCGCCAATAAAAATCCCCGTCAATTTAAAACACCGCCTATTTAATATCTGGAAGGTACGTAGATAACTATTATACACTATTAGATATTTTGTCGCAGTTTCCTCCCTTGATAAAGAAAGATTCTTGCATGTTTCTAAAGTATTATGTATATTCTTTGAAACCTGAATAAAAACTTTAACAGCACGAAACAAGAGTACATGAATGTGTTATTTATTTTCTTTAGAAATAGACAGAAAATGTGTTATTTGGCGCTTGTCGTCCATTCCTTTCAGCGGCACTAGTTTTGAACTTGAAAAAAGAAGCATTATAGAGTTATAGCTTTTGTACATGTAGTAAATTAAATCGAGTTATTTTCAATATCTCAAAGAAACCCACTTTAAAATAATTAAATAATATTAAACCAAACATGTAGGTAAACTTAAAATGCGTAAACAAAAGGAATATAATTGGAATATCAAACAAAGCAATCAAGTACTGTATTAGGTAGCTGCGATATTGTTTTCAGACTTAAAATTTAACAAAAGAATAACTGCGACGTTTACCTATCTCTTCCATTGTCCATTTTCCGCCATTATTATCATCAAGGGTTTTATATTGGCGGTCTGGCTTGTTAGCGCCAATATATGACCCCTCCAATATAAAACACTTTAAAATACGCCAAAATTTTAAGCCGCCAATATAAAGCGCTATACAGTAATTTGTAAGTCACTGCTGAGGTGAAAGCTCAGTGCACACAGTGGAAGCGCCGTAAGAGTGCAGGCAATCGCCGCCAAGAACTCCGTATGAACGCGATAGAACGCCATGTGAGCTCAGTAGCAGCGCATTGGTCGCAGTGAGGACGCCACGACATCTCGCAGGAGGAAATTAAAGTGTAAATATGTGTGCCAAAAAGCGACCAGTGTATATTCAAATCAGATGGCATACATTTGCAGTGGCATACATTTGCCGTCTGATCTGGTTTTACACCGGTCGCATAAAGATATAACCCGTATATGATGATAAAACATTAAACAGAACCGTCAAAATCTGCGTGATATTTGAAACTGTTGAACGGGATTAGCAATTGGCCGTGGAACGGTTCCTAGCGATCCAGCAGCCTTAGTCTCGTTCTAAAAATAGATTAATCGGTAGCGCTAAAGCCACACACCACTACGGTATTGTGAAACAGGCTATTCCCAATGACAACAGTGGCATTCTAGCTGTAACAATGTAAATTAAATTGATCGCCACATCAACTTACCGCAACAAAAGACTGTCATACTTCAGGAGTCGTGTTTGATTCTATATTATTGCTATAGAAATAATTATCTAAGTTGTCATCATAAAACTAAAACGTTTGTACTTTATCCAGATAAAAATTTCTGGTGCTTAATGTACTTGTCGGTTCATTATTGACTAGAGAACTAACAATATGAGCAGTTGAAGTTCAACGCATTCAAATAATTTTCTCGCAGTTTCTGAAAGAGGATTCACAAAAAAGATATACCTAAATGAGGACCTATTGAAAAACTGAAATAAAGTCTGAACAGTTATATTATATGAAAGTTATCCTTTTTCTTTACCCATTTTTCATCTAATATTTTACAGCATTATTTGACTACATTGTAATTGCATAGATGATTTGGGGCGCGTCACAGGAAAAGGTACCTTCGGGCAGTTGACGTCAATATTTGAAATGACATAAATTTGAGCAGACGACATTATTTATTATTATTATTTATTATGCAATTCACGGTAAAAATACCATTTTATTGTTAAAATGTGTAACAAAATCACATTTAGCTATAAGAAATTGATTTAAAGTTGTAAGTACTTTCTAAATTTAGTAAAAACCAAAATATCACTAAAATGTCCGAATGTACCTTTTCCCGTGACGTGCCCCATTTTATATAAATATCACATCCCATTCGGGGAAACAGTACGAAATGTTAACCCGAGAGAAGTAATGTCAACCGAGGCGTTAGCCGAGGTTGACATTACCTTCTCAAGGGTTAACATTTCGTACTGTTTCCCCCAATGGGATGTGATATTTATTTTATTAATTTTATTACACCGAACATTTGTTTTAGAGATCTTGACTATGACCAAATTTCGTTTGAGAACAAAATCAAGCGCCGGAAGTCCAAAATCAATAATGCTCAATAAGCGGCTACAAATAATGATCAAAATGCGTTTATCTCCCTTGGTCAATTACGCATGCGTAGAAGTTAATTTGTAATCGGATTAAAGATATTTATTTTTAGATCCACGCGAGGGTGACATGATGCTGTCGCATATGTGACAGTAGCGATTATCTCCCTGTGACGTCACATTACGCTATAAAGTAAACTAATCACGTGAGGTGTAATAAAAGAAAATGTTACAATGTCTAATAGAATGACCTGTTCCGCACAGGGAAAATATATACTTTAATTTATTTTTAATAGTATCATCTTGTAAATTGCACTCGTTGCAGTTACATGTTATGTCATGCCTATATCATTTCAGCAGGTGTTAAGTGCCGTGTCGCGGTTGTAAAAAGTCTCTCAGTATAGTTATCAGTTTCAATTATCTCCCTTGATGGTATGTAAGCAAAATACTAAGTGTAGAAGGCATTGAAAAGATTACAGAAATGTTTTAGGTAAAACACGAGAAAAATAACTTGAAAATATCATCTACGTTTTGCACGGATTAACGGCCGTCTACAGACATCATTGCACGTTCATGGATAAATAAGAAAATAATCAAAATCGATCAAACGGCAAAATGTTATTGAACAATAAATGTTATCTGTATTTTGCATATGTAAGAGCAGTAAAGGAAAAAATCTAGATTTAAAAATTCTCTGAAATTTGATTTACATAAATTCGCTAACTTAACTAGACAACATAAACATCATGATCAATGCCCACATATGTAATTAAATATCGAAAAAATATATTGTATCCTTTCGACATACATATCTAAACACTATAAGCTATTTGTAAAAGTGCGTTTGTCATGATTGCTTATTTCCTGGTCGCGTAAATGTGTGACCAACGTTGATTTCTCTCTTCTTAATTAAAAGATCTTTAAAACGGAACACAAAATACTGTTGACAGAAACATTATACTTATATAGGCATTTAAATTAATGTTTTTTTGTAGTTTAGTTTGTTGTTGTTGGGTTTGTTGTGGTTTTTTTTTGAATTTATGTAAACAGAATTTAGGAATTGTATAGGTCTTGCTATTTTTTTTACTGTTCTAACATTACTCAACGTAAAATGAAGATACATTTATAACGATTATTTGCGCAAAGTTTTATTGATTTTGATATGTTTATCATTATACCGATGACAGTGCACTGACAACTTAAGACGGCCCTTAACAGACCAGTTGCGGACTATTTATTCCACTATTTTTATCAATCATTTTACACTATGCAAATTAAAGGTAATAAAATAATGATTTAAATAAGATTAAGATAATCAAAAGCCTTTGAAAACGAAGTTTACGGAGGCGAAATAGATTTGAGTTGGATTTGATTATCGAAATTCGAAATTCATTGCCATTCTTCATAGGATTTGCTTTATGAAATGCTCGTTAGCTTTCACTGTACATTTATTGGCATCTCACTCTTGTAAGGTGACAAATGCTTGATGCTTGATGTCCTGTCTTTGCTTAAAGGCGACTGGTACAATTACACCAACTTTTTTCCATATCAATTGATTTTAATGAAAGGCGTTTTTTTTTTTTGCTATCGGCCACGTCTTAAGTCAGAAACGGCCATCAATAGTTGTTTCCACTAATTAACATTAGTAAGAATGTCGCGCAATGTAAGCAACTTTTAAAGACTTTATGGAACAGAATATAAGGGGCGTGCAAAATTTCCTTTCAAAAGTGGGATTAATAAGTAATGAAGTAAAAGTATACTCAGCAAAAAAAAAAAAAGAAACCAGACATTTAGAACTTTTGCATAACTGTGAGATATATAAACAAAATTCATACTTTTGCACCCGCCAATAAAAGAATAACGACCTAAGCACTTGTTTAATGCAACAGAAATATCAAACACAGATAAGTTTACATTTTCACCTTAAAGTCGCCTGCCAATCTGATTCTGGGGAAACAGTGCCCAAGGTTATAAAAGTGAGCAAGGAAACCAGTCTCAAATCTCAAGCATCTGATTGGCTCGCTAGTCGCCATTTCAGCCAATCAGATGCTTGAGATTTGAGACTGGTTTCCAATCTCGGCTTTATAACCTCCAGCCCAGGTAACATATGCAGTGTCAGGTTGCTTTTTAACCAGCGAAGCTGGTTTTACTAATCACAATTCTGAAATCGGTATCAAACCAACTTGCAAAAAGGCGATTTACGCATTTCAGAGAAATCAGAGTAAGTAAAGTAGTCCCCAAGTTTCCTGTTACGTGTTAAAGTTGGTATTATCTACGTCATGTTGATAGGACAAAACCTGTGCGGTGCATCAATGGTAAATGTAAATTCGGTGCGGTTCATATTTCTAGGACTTGATCGGTGCGGTGCAACAATGGTCAAACATTGTCCGTGTCCGCGATTTTTCACTCACCAAGATATCGTTGGGTTTATTCCATGGAATATGGGTCGCACTAAAATGCGGTCCAATTAGCGGACGATATAGAATATCGTTGAAAAGTGCGGACGACAAAAACAAAGAAGGAGCGTCATTTTTCGTGTTCATTATGTCTTTGGGATGTCAGTACACAGATTTCACTATTACAATTTCTTGCCTAAAACCCTTTACTCAATATATACGCCTTTCATCACATATGTTACCAGTTCAGGTCCCAATCAGCTGGCACAATAGTGCCATCTGATCTGGATTTAAAATTTGTGATTACTGGTCAGAAAAAAATGATAATAAAAGCGAACAGTTTAAATCCTAATCAGATCGCACAGATGTGCCAGCTGATATGGATCTAAACTGTTCGCACAAGCTATGAAGGTATATCTATGGAGTAAAGGGTTAACAGAAGCCTTCATCAAGATAATACATGGAAACCCTTATTTCCACTATCATTTAGACAAGAGGAAGTTCTTTGCGAGTGAAACAAGTTTTTTTGCTTTTTCGTAAATGGATACATGTATGAGAATCATGGCACTGGTTGTTCTCAATAAGAAAAAAACGCTTCGCTGGTTAGTACTTTGATTGATGAGTATATGTTTAACAAACATTTCAATTGTAACTGTCTCACCAACCGTAGGCTGTTGCTATGTGTTACTTTTTATGCAAACAACAATTAATTACGGCGATAATGTAAATTTTTTGATAAAGAAAAATGACGAACATATTGGTCGGCAAGGAGTCTGATATAACAAAACGTTAGATCTATTGCTGTCGTGCAAATACCGTTTAAAAGCTATACTGGTTTTGCCCGTTAACTATTTTTTAGTATCAGTCAATACTGGAAGCATGTTCCATTACGCTATCGGTGAAGGTCGCAAAATGTCATTACAGTTGAAATGAATGCTGTACCTCATTAAAACACATATATCTTCTGTAAAATATATCTTACATGTACGAGGTGTGTTACCACTTTTTATGGTTTACATCGCTGTGTATACATGGATACAATAGAAATTCGACAATTATGGCAATTATCAAGTACTCGTGTACGCGAATTTGTTAGCCACAATCTGATTGCTTCGGAAGGTTGTGGATTAAAGCACGTTCCAGTGACTCGTCAGATCATGATAGCGTAGCGGTTTTCAGGAGACGATTTTAATTAGATTGCGTTTGTAGTATTCTAGTTATCTAACGAAAAAGAAGAATTTCCGTTTTACCAAGCACGGGATTGACCTTTGTCATTTATGGTCTGCGTGTCGGCTTGTGATCAATCCGAGTGCCTAATTATACAAAACAAATAAAAAACTAACGGCACGATCAATTATTGTTTAGACAATGAAATGTTACAGATCTATGACGTAGTCTTACAGACATCTACTTTGATGACAGCGTATGCAGATTTAATTTGTGTTGTTATATTTTGATGTGTTTTTTTGTTTGTTCGTTCTTTCGTTCGTTCGTAAGTTTGTTTTGTTTTTAAATGATTAGAATTATAATAATAATTTCACAGAAAATCGCTTGAAATCATTTGAAAGAACCTCAATAGTATATAATAACTTTGTTGGCAATTGGAAAATGTGTTGACTTAAAGTTTTATCAATACATGTACTTAATACAACTTGCAAGTTTTCATTGATCTCTTAATACCATAATAGCGTTACCTAGTTTCAGGAAGCACGCACATTCTTCTCTGGGAATTTACATTGCTTCTACCTTGGAGCGAACCCGCGCCGTCACGGCGACAGCGTCTAGCCCTGCAATTCCGACGACGCAAGCAACTGAGCTAACCGGGATAACCCTCCAAAAGGTTGATCGGATAGCTCTGATATACGTAATCATCACTGCACGACATCGGTAACTTGTTATTTTACTGATAACAGTACTGACTATATGTACGGGGAGACATTTTACGGCCGCCACACTGCACAAATTCATTTAAAAATTGACTGGAAAAAAGAGGAGATATTACGAGCATTACACTGGAAGTATAGGTACTGTTAAAAATTATAACCGGCGATTTTGAGGTGATTTAAATCATGACACTATCAATACAATACAATACAATACAACCCAATACAATACAATACAATACAATACAATATTATGCATTGATATGAATTCTGTCGGGCAAGAATCAACGTTTCACCTGGGCAATTCAACAGAAGGTTCGGCGTATAAGACCACGCTCTATGCATCTATTATAAAAAACCTTAAACGTGCACATCGCGAATAAATCCAACAAGAAATAAACCCACACATAGCCAGTAAGGAGAGAGTTAGAGAGCATAGGTTGACCCTTAACCCAATGTGATATGGATATAATCTAATGGTCGAACGGTGAAAAACTTCAAGATCATCCGGCAAAACCGTGCAGTCTTATCAGGATCACTGTTCTATTTTCATGTCATTTCTGACATCCCAGAAGCTTACAGTGGATGTGTCTGCTGATCTGGATCGACATCCCAGAAGCTTACAGTGGATGTGTCTGCTGATCTGGATCGACATCCCAGAAGCTTACAGTGGATGTGTCTGCTGATCTGGATCGACATCCCAGAAGCTTACAGTGGATGTGTCTGCTGTTCTGGATCTGGATCTACACTTTTCGCACATTCGATAAAACCGGTATATACTCGTATGAAGAAAAGGTTTTAAAAAACATGACAAAACGATTAGCAGATATACATGTAACCAGGGGATGCGACGGAGGGAAGGAACCGCCTTGGAGGTTAACTGTGGGTTATTGTCAAGGTCCATTCAAATCTGCAAATGGAAATTTGCAAATTGAGATCAAAGCGAAAAAGCGTGAACAAACGAATACTTTAAACGTTAATTTAAATGCTTCTGCAGATAGTATAATTCTTTTCAGTCTGAGTCTTCTGCAATCATTTTAATTTCCCACTGGAGAATTTTGCGCATTTAAATCTGAAAATACAGTATTTCTAGATATGTACATCTATGTATAGAATATATGTATGCATTTTCTTTCAATAAAACAATAAAAATAGTAACCATCTAACAACCCCCTTTACATTACTACTATGAAATTCCTGTACTGGTGTTTATACTGTATGTGATTCTATCCATTCATAAACGGGCGTTGAATTATATTCAACATTAGCTTACTTATTCCTATACTGGTGTTGAAAAATATTCAACATTGTTAATTCCTATACATGTAACTGATGTTGAATTAGAATGCACTTTATTCCATCAGTCCATATAGTATTACGTGCATTGAATTAGATTCAACACTAGGCTACTAATTCCTATACTGGTGTTGAAATATATATAACATTATTAATTCCAATAACAAATGTTGAATTATCAATATTACTGAACCAATTCATAATTATAGAGAAGTGCTGATTCTGCATCAGAAAACTTATTCCTATACTGGTATTGATTTTATCTTGCGATCCATAGACTCTCAAAAATAGTTTTGACCCTCAAAAGTAATATTTACATATCAAACGGATTCAAAAACAAGATGCGTTTGATCAGAAAACACATATGCCCCCATACCACCCCGTAGACTAGTTTGATAGTTGGTCATAATTAAATGACAGCAAAATGATAAAACAGAACTGATTTCATATGTTAGTTCCAAACAACATCGTAGAAAGAACTTCTGAAGCCAGAAAAGTGTACACGAATATAATTTAACATACAAAAATCTATGATTATAAAGAAAATAAAAAGTTGCAATATTTATCTAACTTTCTTAAGGCCACTTTTTACTAGTAAAGTATCAGGCCACTACTAATTGACAATGGTGGTACATGTCAAGGGTCATAACCTGTGCACTGTTATGACCTTTAAATGTATGTGTAAACTTCATGCCACTGATATGTGTAAAAAATGAAATGAAATATTGTGTAACATGTTAACCATTTCTCTAAGTACAAGTTGTACAGGGAGAGTACACAATAAAAAAGATAGCAACAATTACGTAACTTGTCAGGGTCATGGCATGTGCACTGTAAAGTAAGTGTGTAAGCCTTCATTCCAATGCTCATTGTAGAAACTTAGAAATATCCTTGCAAAAACTGCTAAACCCGACGTATGGACGGACGGTTCAATTGCTAGACGCTGGTGGCATAAAAAAGGAACACAACTCTAGAAGCAAACTAGAATGTGTCCGCGGGACACTGATGCCCCCACTGCTACAACAACATTTGTAACAAAGGGCCATAACTCTGGTCAAAATGGTCGCAAGAAAAAGTCTTTTCTTTCCGATCATTTACACATTCTGCTTGATCATATGTGCAAGTTTGAAAGAAATCCGCCCGATAGTTAAAGAGAAGTTGATGCCACTAGATTTGGGGGACGTTCATACGGACGGACGGACGTACGTAAGGACGTACGTACAGACGAGTGCAACTCTATATGCCTCCCACTCTGTGGGGGCATAAAATGATTAGGTAATTTTGACATCATCTGCATCAGTAATTCTTATCTCTAACATACCTGTGCACAGAGTTAAATCCGATAAACATAATCATCTCCGAATACTGTAATTATTTTTTATCTATTTTCCGAGTTTTCCTATAGTAGCTACGTGTAAAATAAAGCTAAATTTGTAAAACCACTGAATAAAATGAGGTCTATCGATCGCTAATTATCGGCCTTCCAACTTGTCGGTTTCATTGAAATCAACAAGTATAATCAAATGCAGGTGTCGCGTCAATACCGGATCAGACAGTTTTTTAAAGATTAATTACAAATTTGTCAAACGTTTGTGATTTGCTGGCATGAAAAGATTACGTCATAAGCTCAGATTCATCACAAATTTTACAAGAATCTGGAATAATGGAAGATTAAAATTGATCAAAGTGAATTGATCAAAATGACGTTAGAGCTGACATGCGTTTTGTATGTTGGCATTCGGACAAATGAAACGCCGCATAGCAGAATCGCCGCATAAATGTGAACTCCTCGTTTATGTGGCGACGCTCAAAGCATAACGCAGAAAATGCTTTTATGGGGTGCAACTTTACCTTATTTCAACAAAAGATGATGATGATGATGATGATGATGATGATGATGATCACGGTATGTAACCAGATAATGAGAATCGCGGATAACGATAGATTGTGAGAATAATGATAGATCGCCAGCTCGGAGAAAACAGCATGGAGAGGTTAGTTATTGTATGAATTTCATGTTATTGTGATCTAATACTTATCTTTTGCGATAGATAACAATGAAGCGATGTCCTAACCTTCCTCTCATACCCATACATTCGGAATCGTCCGTCAGATAAAGAGGAAAACAGGAAAATGATCAGGCAACATCCCAGATTTCCACAAAAAACTACATATTATGCGCATTTAAAATATATTTAAGCAAGTGTTTTTGTAAACGACACTGCTGTTATTAGTCTCAATCATTCAGACGCTCTGATTTCGCAATGGCGATCAGTACGTCTGAAGACATTGTTCGTTAAAAAACCAGACACTCTAAAACAAGGCTTGTAATTAGGACATTAGTATGGAACGCCGTTGTTGTCTTTTGAAAATTATTTTTTAGACTGTCGCCCTGTCAGCTGGAAATCGAAAAAACATATCCTACGGCGACACGCATTTTTTAACTGTATCATTGCGCCCAAAGGCGTGTTCAAGTAAGCTGAGGAAGCCATTTAATTTGATGTTTAGTGTTGCTTTGTTTTTGTGTTTGGCTGTAGAATGTAGGGATATTTTTCAGGTCAAACTATTTGTTTTCTGTCTAACTTTTCTAAACGTATAAATAATAAACATACAAAATAAGATTTATTTATGCAAAGTTTGAAAGAACTGCATTTTTCCGTTAGAGAAATTTTGATATTCTTCTCTTTTTATCAATCACCGTACAATGATAACTGCCATACCATATGTATGTATGTATTTTGTACTTTCCTCCTTTATTCATAGGAGCACTCCTCTTCACCAGAGGATAAGTTTTTTCGTATATGTACACTTTCTTTAACCTCCATGATAGGAGATCGCTGTATTCAACGTATGTTATAGTGGTGAATATTAACCTGCCCATTTTGCATACATTATTCGGTGGTTGGTTGTGATATTTTTAACTTTATCACCAAAGCGTGAAAGTCGTCATTACCTCAACGGGAAATCCATTACTAATGCAGTATATAGGTGTCTTCTTTCCGCTAGGCAGGTATTAAAGCGGAATGGCTCAGTGGTAAAGTGCAGCATTCAAACGCTAAAGGTATGTGGTTCGAGTCCTGCTAGTGCCATTTTTGTTTTATACTTTTTTAAGTTAAAGCGTTTATTTATATAAAGTTTCACGTTTTTGTTATTTTCCATAATATTTAAAAAAAATACACAAATAAACAATAAACATCTACAATATAAAACGCCACGAAAAATATTATAGGTCCAAGTACGACTCGAACCCGCGCCAAGCGGCAAAAAAATTGTCGTTTGCTATTTTCTGCCTTCCTACCAACTGCGCTATAGACGCATGTGGAAGTGAATGCAGTTTTAAAGATATTCATACAAACGCAAAAGACCAGTCCAAAATAACAAGGATATCCCCGTCTCAAAATAGCACGTTCAACCACTGTGTAATGTATGCATAATGGGCAGGTTAATATTTCACCACTATACCCCAACCATCATATTCATGATATCACCAAGTATATATCAACACCACCACCGAGTATTTACACACATATATCTATTTATACAATTACATCTGACAGGTTCAGATAACTATAGAGAGATAGCTTTTAGATACAGATACAGGAAATCCGGGTGCGCTACCATATCTTTTTTCGAAGAGACCCTCTGATTCTTTAACGTGCCCGGTGTATAGCACCGATACACGCACTGAAATTCTACTTCCTGGAAGTGAACCAGTACTTAGTTGGGTGAGAAACACTAGACGTATAATACAGAAAGTTCCAGTGCCGTGTTCGGGATTCGAACTCACGACCTCCGGATTGGTAGACCGACGCGTTACCACTGGACCACCCGTCCACCCATACAACGTGACAGTCTAAAACCATAATCACGAAGAGGCAGCAACGGCGTGTCATATATTTGCATTCATTTATGTAAAATGGGGTAGGCAAGTACTTAAACGTCATTTGTTTATAAACCATATATCTGATTTTGTAGCTCGATATCATATTACCTAAATTTTACTTTGCCCAGTGTGGGAGAAATACGGTTAAAGCACTGTTAACAAATTTCATTAGAAATCGCGATTGATTTTGGATTTGTTTACCATACAAAAGCGCCACCTGTCGGTCAGACTTTTTATATAGCGATGTCTCTAGACGTTCGTCAGAGCAGTGTGACACTGATCAATGACAGAACGTCTAGATGATCTAGACTATGTTGTTATCAAAGCCCAAACATCGACAATCAATATGTCACCCCGCTTGAGCCAGTAGCATGAGTATTTTCCTTAACAAACATCTTTTTTTCTGAGGCACATGAAGCAAATTGGATAATGGGGATTCCCTCGGTTGATAATGGGAAATTCAAATATTTATGAAATGGATAATGGTGAAGTTTTCATGTTGCTCTTAATTTAAATGATCAGATAAAATTATTTTATTTTAATAATTCTTGTATTCAGTCCATATGCTATCCACTATGATTATTACAAAACATCTGTATCTTTTCATTATACTTTTGAGCTTTTGGTCGTAGCTTTAATCAAACTAAAGCGCAACCATGACAAATGGCATTGTACGGTGTTCCGTTGAGGCCATCGTTGTTTAGCCCTGTCGACATTTTCGGAGAGAACACGAAACAACGATGCGAGATCGCGAAAGTACGATGTGAGCTACACTTTCGCGACTGAGCATCGATGTTTCGCGTTCTCGCCTCCTGTTTTCACGTTTTCGATGTCCAGCCCTTAAACCAATAAGACCATGAAAACACAATGTTATACTATTATCGCGCCCTTGCATCGTACTTTCGCATCCTCTCATCGTTCTTTCGCGAACTGGCAGCGCCAAAGCGATCTAGCATTGTTGTTTCGCGTTACTACAACAGCACTTCGTATTATCTTCTAACATACTTTTCAAATATCCGGGTCTCATTTATACAGAATAGTTACTTTTGTATGCTTTTATATACATATGTATATCGCAGATTTTGTCTAAAAGATAATATGAAGGTAACGTGTTACGTATCACAACGCAAACAAAGGTGTTAAAATATGAAAAAAAACTGTAGAAGACTCGTAAACAAAGAATAAAACATGTAATATTGTTACACAATCAATGTAAGAGTAAATTTACATTTAAATCCAAAGATGTTAAGCGTTACTCTCACACCAGATCATGACAATTGACATGTACTTATTACACTAAAATTTCTGCGAAAATTGCTCTTTTTCAGTCAAATATACGTTTTGCATATTGGCACAATTAATAACAACTAAATCATTTCACTTAATTGATACAGTTTTTTAAACAGTAACTTACCAATTGGCAAAGGACGCTACTCTCAAAAGCGTTCTTATGTATAACGGTTGGCTCCCATTACGTGAATACCTATCTTAGACCATAATAGTTATAGTAATTAACTAATGTACTTATCACCACCACATTCAGATTCGCTTAACCCGGGTGTTCAGAGGATTTTGGTTAGTTCTTAGTTGATGCCTTCGGGACAGAAAGAAATTTAGGCTATTTCGGAAGATAATTAAGATATAAATGGGTCATTTATCTTGTCAGTAGGGCTGGTGCTATTGTTTCATAAAGATAGCAGTTTGCGGAAAGATATGGAACATGCAAAAAAGCATAGAATAAATAGAATTAAGCTTGAAATAAGGGAAACTATACCATTATCCAGTCATGAATTTACATTATCCATTGACTTTTTCTAAGCGAATCACCGTTATCCAATTTGCTTCAGGTGCCTTAGAAAAAGATGTTTGTAAAGGAATATACTCATACTACTGGTTAAAGCGGGGTGGCATATTGATTGTCGATGTTTGGGCTTTGATAACAGCGGTGTCGTTTACAAAAACATGTTTAAATATATTTTGAATTGGCATAATATGTAGTTTTTTGTATAAATCTGGAATGTTGCGCGATCATTTTCCTGTTTTTTTTACTTTATCTGAAGGCCGATTCCAAATTTGTGGGTATGCGAGGAAGGTTAGGACATCGCTTGATTGTTATCTATCGCAAAAGATAAGTATTAGATCACGTGAAATTCATACAATAACTAACCTCTCCATGCTGTTTTCTCCGAGCTGGCGATCTATCATTATTCTCACAATCTATCGTTATCCGCCATTCTCATTATCTGGTTACATACCGTGATGATGATGATGATGATGATGATGATGATGATGATGATGTCGTTGAAAATCACCGCATTAACCTGGTCGATTTCGGTTTTGTTTCATTGCAAATCATACTCAAAAAGAAATCACTTAAATCAAATCGAAAAGGATCGATGTTTAAAAGAAAGATCGATAAGTTGTAGATTTTTTTTACTCTTTTTGTTCACTTTTGATCGAAACTTTAAAGTTTACCTTTTTATTCACATATTTTTAAATCTGTCGATAACGTCGACAATTGTAAAAATTTAAAACATTTTTAAACTTAGTTACCTAGTAAAATATTGCGAAAGATCGATAAGTTTGTTTTCGTTAAAATATTGCGAAAGATCGATAAGTTTGTTTTCGTTTTTTTTTTGGTTAACTAACTTAGTTATCTGACGAAAGATCAATTATGTTATTAAGTTACTGTTTGTTTTACATTTTTGTTACTTTTATTTACTTCTTTGCAAATCATATTAGTCACTTAAGTCAAATTATATTATAGAGAATCGTTATATTCAGATGACCAATTTTTTTCAACACTATTAGTAAACATCTTGGTGCTTAATCCAATGTTGTAGATTAAATCTATCCGAATGCGTATACCTTCTCAATGAGGTTATAACTAGTGTTTGCCCGATTGTCGCCGACAATCGATAATCAGTCGGATAACTTCAACGTCGGAGACAATCGAGTCCAATTTTTCAGAACCGATGTCGCTAGGTTAGGCGGATGAATGTTTTCTCTCTTTTCGGTAGTAGCTTGCCGGTAGTTTCTTTCCGATTATTTCTGAAGGGAGGTAATCCATCAAGACAGTAATGGATGGCAACAATAACGAAGACCTTTTTCCTTACCCGGGAAAGACGACTTCCCGGGTCTGGAAGTATTTTTACTTCCGAAAAATGAAAGATAGAGCTCCAGTTAAAGAAAATTTAGACATGAGCAGAGTCATTTGCAAGCTTTGCAGGAAATCCTACGCCAATAAAGGTATGAAAACAATACCCCACCCACCTGCCCACAATATCACGCTTGTTACGATTATGTTACCCAAGATATTTTAAAGCCAATTTCGATTTGAGTTCCGATTTTTGATACTCGGTACAACAAATAGGCAATTTCAGAGCTTACTGAACCCTCCTTTTTCAGTTTAATATTTCTGCAGTTATTTTTTTGTGAGAAAAAGTTGATTCTGTGAGAAAGGAGTGGTGCTGTTTGTCAGTTACATATCTGGTGATGTTTATAACCATGATAGCGGAGCTTTTCCTAGACAAATTTAGCCCATGCTTTTATTATCAAGCAATAAATTGATAAGCTTGAAAATTTCCATTTTTGTAACATAGTACTTGATAAAAACACAGGAAAGCTGGTCTGAGAATTATGAAACGTGAGACTGATCTCTGCTCCTCAGTTCAGAATTCCTAATCAAATTATTCTCTGAATTATAAACAACTCTTTGAGAATACTATTCTGATGCTTTAATGTACTATAAACTGAATCATATCACTTTTTATCAGTCAATGTAATTTTTAATTCTAATATAAGTCTTAATATATGTTTTTACATATAAATGCAGATTTCAGTTTCAGTTTTATAATCTTAGGGCCAAGTTTTGTGACTGTCAAACAGTCTGACCTGAAATACTGTTAGAAAGTAGTTAGTAGCATTAAACTTATACAGAAACAGATTAACCTGGCTCATATTTAAGACAGAATGATAATACAGGACAACAGAAATTATAAATTTTATTTTTTATTATTTCCATTTTAACGTATATCAAATCAGTATCTACTGATTTGTTTATAACAAAAACTAAAACAGCTAATGAAACAACATGTTCCGATTATCCGATTATCAATCGGTTGAGCCAGGCCGATTTTCTCCGACAATCGATTCTGAAAAATCCAGTCGATTCCTAACACCAGTTATAACTTGCGAACAGTGTCACATACACGAGTATCTTTCCGCTTAGACCAGTCGAAACCAATTCACATAATACAAGTTTTTTTGATTGACACTGTCCTTTTTTATTTATTATGTTATTTCTGACCAAAGAGCGGAAATTGCAGATCCTGATCGAACGGCTAGGATAAGCCGTTTGATCTGGATCAACACTGGTCGCACATGCGTGAAAAGGCGTACTTTCTTAACCTTGTATGGTGTTTTCGCGTTTTTGTGGTTTCGCGTAAAGTAGACATCATTGCCGTGAGTCTCAATCAGTGTTACATTAATATTGACACTCAAACTCATTTTTATTCCAGAAACCTGGCTTTATGACCGCATCGACCTTCTTAAAACTTTCGTCATTTGATAAAAAAAACAACAACAAAGCTTTCGTTACAAATGTATATTGCCATCTGCTGACAAAGCTTCAAATAATATTACAGTAATATTAGTATATTGTACACAATTGTTTTTAAAATATATGCCGGTAAGGTACTAGAAACTCTTTATCTACTAGAAACTCTTTATCTTTATCGGCTACCAAAGTCTTGCAGGCCTGTTATAAAACTAAACATGTTTATCCTAACGATTAAGCGAATTTTCTTCTTAACAATTAACTGTAGCAATATTTTTCTGCGTTCCATTGCCACATAACAGACAAGCATGGCTCCTGTAGTATACCATTAAGATGCAGCTGTAGTTAAACATATCGAAGTTTCATTTGTGACATGTGTAAAAATAGACGTATTGTATGAAATAACTTTTCCTGTCAGCTTATCATACAATCTCCTTTACAGAGTTGTCGTTCCTTACACTCACTTTAAAACATCTGCGAAATGCTCAATTTCAAGAATTTTGACATTAACTAAGCAGCTTCATTGTATACAGTTTTAATTGTGAATTTGAAAGCTTGTGGTAAAACAAATGACAGAAATCTTCACTATCTAACATTAAAACCTTAGAAACACGAGCAATTTTATATTTAGTTAGTGAACTTTTTTTTTGTTAAAGTAAAAGTAGTTGAAAGTAGTCCAAGTCTATAACCGAGGTGAATGTATATGAGCCAAACGTGTAAGAGAGTGCTTATCATATTGCTTGAAGGATTGAAACAACCAAATAAAATTATTTTTAAATACTTTTAATGTGTAAACAAACTCAACTCAATAATTATACGATGCAATCATTTATTTTTGTTAATTTACATTCACCAAGAACCCAGAAAACAACGTAAAACAGTTGCCGTGAATTTCTCCAGCGTGACTTGTCTGTATCCACACTTCCGAGCCTTTATTCAATTCAAGGACCCATTGGTTGCCAGTTGAATGCCATGTCTGGTCCCCGCTAGCATCTGCAAGAAACTCGTTTACAAGTGTTCCGTCTTGAATGATTTGCAGGTATTGACTTTTGCCGGCACGTGACATCGCTGTTACTGCGAACACATACAGGCCTCGGTAGGGGGCGGTAAACATTCCCGTCGCATTATGGTAGGCTCCTCCCAAATTTGTGATTATTTTGTCGAAATTGATGGTATGGTAAACTCCAAGGTTAATAAGATCCGGGACCGAAACACAGGCCGTGAAGCCAACGGAAGCACCAGCTTAAAATACAATAACAATACGATATGATCTGGATCTACACTGTTCGCTACTTGTTCAGGAATAAAAATAATGAATCAAAAGCGAACACTATAGATCCTGATCAGACGGATTACTAAGGCTCATTACAGTTATTTATACAACTTTTTGGATAGAATTCTCGCTGTTACGACCAGTGAAGACACAGATTAATCAAGGTATATAGGACTAAATTTTCATGATTAGATTCGAACAAAACTGGATTGCCGACATTATATGTAAAATGCGTCTTTATCTAATAAAAAAGGCAAATTATAAAGTATTGCATTAAAATTCAGTGAATTCAAAAATAAATTACGGATGCCCAGTAGGACAAAAAATTTTTTTCAACTTAATAACTTGATTTTTCAACATACTAACTTGAATAATCACCTTGTTTAGTTGAATTTTCAACTTAATAACTTAAATTTTTAACATAATAACTTGATTGTTCAACTAATTGGGTTTAATTTTCAAGAAAGTATGTTGACAATTGAAGTTAGTATGCTGAAAATTCAACGTATAATGGTGAAAAAATAAAACACAAAAAAATCATCTGGCCCTAATGGGCTTCCGTACAAACAAGTGTATTGGAAGCATACAAATAAACACAACTTACCTGGCGCAAGCAACCTTTTGGATATACTTCCAGGTTGGAAACCATGAAGTTCATCAGAGTGAACTCTCGCCTTCAGCATCTGCAAACAACCTTGAAATTAACATTTTTGCAATAAACAATATTTGAACGCAGAAAATAATGCATACAAGAACAAGAAATTTTCTAAAAAAGAGCTAAATAAGAGCTGTCAGACGAGACATAAGAGCTGTCAGACGAGACATAAGAGCTGTCAGGCGAGACATAAGAGCTGTCAGACGAGACATAAGAGCTGTCAGACGAGACATAAGAGCTGTCAGGCGAGACATAAGAGCTGATAGACGAGACATAAGAGCTGTCAGACGAGACATAAGAGCTGTCAGGCGAGACATAAGAGCTGTCAGACGAGACATAAGAGCTGTCAGGCGAGACATAAGAGCTGTCAGACGAGAAATAAGAGCTGTCAGACGAGACATAAGAGCTGTCAGACGAGACATTAGAGCTGTCAGACGAGACATAAGAGCTGTCAGGCGGGACAGCGCGCTCGACTACTCGATTCACACCTTATGTATCCCAATAATCAGAACTCGGATGAAAACGTCAGGCTCGGATGATAAGAGCGGCTCGAGTTGCGGATGAGAGTGAAAAAAATGTGAGTATTTTTACTTTTATCTATAACTTACGCCGATTTAAATGACGTTAGTGATTGTAATTGTTCTAGGCCAACATTAGCTATATAAAACTGCAATGGGTTTTGCAGACAGTTCCTACATCACCGTGTAACCATGAGCAGAACTTAGCAACAATAGTTCACCTTAGTGTTGTTTTGAATTCTAACAACTTGCGACCCAGCTAAAATAAACAAGTCTTTTGAATGCGTTCTCAAATCCCTAAAATTTCCAAGGAAGTGATTCCTAAAGTTCATTTTATAAATGTCCTCTACTTTTTGGCTTTGATTGGAGAATATATGTTTTCTGAGTGTGGCTAGTCCTGAAATGCATATGTCATTTTGAAGCATTTACCCACACAAATATTGACGTAGAAAAACACTGAAGTAAGACAAACCATAATTTCCTCTTTCAATTGTCTTTGTATCTTTTCTGAGTCATCGAGCCGCTGTAATATCGCCGCATAGCTATCTACTGTTAGCCCCGATGTTTCCTTTGAACTGATCTCGGCCAATGATCCAGTTAAAAATAACAAAATAAAAATATGCGTTCCGATCATTTTTCATTCAACTGTTCACTGAACACGTAATTTGTCTTATCAGTTCACAAGGGACGTTGTTCCAGATATATGTAAGATAACCATCTAGAGCAATTAAAGAGGTAGCCCGGAATATTTGAGTCAGTTATCATTGCAAAGATATTTGAAACTGAGAACAGAACTGACGAGGTTTTTAAAATTGGTCCACTGGTTGCCGAGATATATTCTGTTTAAAATTGATCCCTATGTATGCTGGCGGTCATTTTGAGGTGACCAGTGACATCATCAATTTATGTGAACAAAATGATGTTTCATAAATATTTTTAATGCGAAATAAGTTTCTAATTGAAATTCACAGAAAATATTTGAAATCACAGATCTTATGATTTTTGATATTTTTGCATGAAAAAAAGAATGTTATACTGAGAATTTTTTAAGATAGTATTTATAAATTTGTGCACAAGAATTGATGACGTCAATAGTCACTATATTCAAATTTACTGCCTCAGAAATGATTAAATTAGCAACTTAAGACTAACATAGTTTAGTTATTTATAGTCTGATTTTCAAATCCTTTCACTGATGTGAAATGATATTGCCTCTAGCTTGGAGCGAACCCGCATCGCCAAGGCGACAGCGCCTAGCCCTGCGATTCCGACAACGCAACCAACTGAGCTAGCCAGGACAAACCCCTAAAAAGGATGATCGGATAGCCCTGATATACGTAACCATCAGTGCGTGACATCGATAACGGGTTATTTTACTGACAACAGTACTGACTATATATACGGGGATACTTTTTTCGGCCGCTACACTGCACAAATAGCGCTACTTTGAATTTCAAACGATAGTGCCTCTAGTGAAAATGTTTAGATCCTTTTAATTAAGTTATTTCAAATTGTCCTGAACTCCCCTGCAACATTATTGTATTAAAGTAAATAGAAACCAAATGGCAGCATTCAGTTAATAGTTAAGTTACATCATCTGCGGCATGAACTATGCTCATCGCCTTATCTCAACTTAAAATAAATCAAATTCGGTTCAAATTATAATAAAAGTGAATATAAGTTGACGCAGAATTAGCCTTTTTAAAGGAACACGCAAAAGTGGGGGTGTATTTACAAGCTTACTCTTCTCTAAAAAATTAAGCGCCATTGTGTATGTTTGTACGGAACAGTACGGTCTGAACAGACCTTTATCCGTAATGCCTTTCTGAGTTGTGTCCCTTGTTGTGATTTTCCGTTTCCGTTTTTCGTGTTGGTTCACGATCTTAAATAAAGTTAATTTGAATCGTCACAGTTGTCTTTTGTCCACTGGCGAAGAATAAACAGTCCAAACGGTTATTTTTCTTTCGAACCCCAGAGAACATTTCAGTTAAAACATATTTTATCATCGTTTTTTTGTGAGATTTGACATTTCATATAATATTATGGTTGATTCATAGAAGGTTTTGAGTTTCCTTGAATATTTCTTTTTCGCTGTAAAAACAGAATATTTTAATGTCCATCCTGCAAACCTTTGGATAAAGACCACATTTTATTTGTCCCACTGACTTGATTTAAACAACAAATTTCCCTGCGAACAAAAACGACATGCATTCAAAGACTACATTTTGATTTTACGCCCCTAGTGATATATTCTGCTCACGATTTTTACTCAGATGTTAGATGATATAAGAATAGATGTAAAAATACTTTTGAGAGTGTAATCGTCCAAAAACTAATCATGTAAACAAGGTAGGTTAATATTTCTAATTTGTGTAGCATCATGCTCTCGAGTTGTCTTTCTTTGCAGCAGATTGGGACGAAAGTAGAAATCTTCAGAATTACGGCGCTTGACGCCGGTATTCGTTAGTAATTTTACAATCGTCAACACACACAGTCTGTAACAATTCTATCGATACTACTCACAACCAAAAACCTGAAACCGAAAGCAATGTTTATTGTAAACCTATGGCAGTACAGTCAAACCTGTGCTAAAGACCACCTGTGACAAAGACCATCAAAGACCATTTAAGTCCAAAATTTAGTTATCCCAATGACTAATTTAAAGACCTAATTTACATGTTAACAAAGACCAAGCTTGAGTGTTACCCTGATTGGTCTTTGTAAACAGGTTTGACTATAATAAAAATTTTAAGTTATAAACAACTCCTGAAAAATTTTCGGTGGAATATTAAAGCTCAGACCAAGCATCCCTTTTCTGAATTTCATACATTTTATCTAGAAATCTTGCCTCCGAGCATGCATTTCGTCAGCAGTGAAATTTCATTCTGAATATGTATTGTTTTATTTTGACAGCGATTTTTCAGATGTTAATAAATATATCGGTTTTAATAGTTGCTTTTCTATAAATGTATCATATAATTGCTCGAACATTTTGTAATTTGCTATAAAAAATCAAAATCCTGAACGAATCACTTTACTTCAATGACATTGATATTGGTTCAACATATAATTTCTAAACACTTGAATATATCCGTATATTTTATTGCACATGTGATCATAAAGAGATTTGAAAACGATTTTAATTACTAAAACCATAAAGATTAAACAAGGCAAGAAATTCAAACTACGCAGTTGCAAAAAAACAGAGTTATTTAAACACAAAAACGGACAGTTCTCGAAAGCTCAGATGTGACCTTTATCATCTTAAGCTTTCAAATTCCATTCAACTCGCAGAACATTTTCTATTTATAATCAATAATATTTGTGTTCTTTTTTCCAGAGATATGAAGTAAAGACGGACTAATAACATAAATCAAATATTAATTATGTAAACTGTGTTTTGAAAATATAAAAAATTGCATGTTTTATTTGGCAAAATTTCAACAATAAGCCTCAGCTTAAAAAATATTTTTTAACTCAATGTCAAAATTTGGGGTTTTATCGAGATGTGTGCCAACATCGGCCATTCTGATCTGAAAATGAACAAAATTCAGTTTATTAAATGCAAATGTTTTATTTTTCTTCATTTGTGCTGGCCCTTTATATATATATCCGCTTTGAAAGTACAATAAACATTGTATCTGAATTTTAACCATTTTGGTATTCAAACAAATTCGAAAAAAATATTTTAGGCGCTCATTCGGCTTTCGGGAACCGAATAGAACTTTAAGGTGCCTGGTCAAGAATCAGAGGGCGAAATATTAGGACTGAGGCTTCTTAAATATCAAAATATTAAAATATAAACTTTAGATAACCTGTAAAAAAGTACATGTAAATGTAATGTAATATTCTTACAAAGTCAAAGTACGAGTGAATATATTTGAAGCCAGAGTTATTATTGCGTTACTAATGAACAGATGCATTTAATTCACTTATAGCAGATCATAAAATGTACTGATAATTAAAACATATCGGCGATATTTGCTGTTTTTGTGGCATTTATAGACAGTATATAGTGGTTCAATTAATATTAACCATAACTGAATCACATAAGTTTTTTTTTAATGTAACGAATTTGCACAGACACCTCAGCACCGATTTATATCGAATGACTTGTGTTACTGTACCATGTGATTTAGGATAACTTACCTACGTGGATACAGCGCCATAGAAAGCTATGTAGGTTAAGTTTGTTTTGAAATTAAAATTCTTAGACATATGGGTTTTAAAAAAAATCTATATGTCCTAGCTTTTAAACAGTTGTAGTTCTAATTTTATCGAGGACATAATTATCTTCATGTAGTTGTTTTGTTAATTTTAAGTGTTTATAATCTGGGATAAAATTCAACAGAAAACTATGTAGGTTAAATTTGATTGAGCGATGTTTTAACCAAGTGCTAAAGATAAGGAAATTTATCAGTCGGGAAGGGTTTAGGACAGAGCTAATTTTGAGACAGTTTATATTTTATAACGGCTAAATGCTCTGTAAAACCCTGTAGAGCTCAAATCGAATACAGACATCTCGGGGAGCTATATTTGTTGGTATAAAGCACCTTGGTATACGCTGTTATATTAAGACCATGGCATTATGCAAATCCGAACATAGCTCCATATGTTTGATCATAACGGATGATAGAACTGTGTCGTTCGAAACCTGAGTACGTCGTGACCATGTGAACTTAAGTCTCATAAAATGATAATGCCTCAAGGTTATAAAACTGAGATTGGAAACCAGTCTCAAATCTCAAGCATCTAATTGGCTGAAATGGCGACCAGTCGTCATTTCAGCCAATCAGATGCTTGAGATTTGAGACTGGTTTCCATTCTCAGTTTTATGACCTTGGGACATTGCCCATATTTGGGCTCGAGCCCATGTCGCAAGGCGAAAGCGTCTTGCTATGCAACAGCGACCACACTACCGACAGAGCTAGCCTTAACGTGATCATTATTACGTTACATCGTTAACCGATTTTTATTGATAAAAAGTACTGACTATATTTATGTACATGTACGGGGAGACTTTCTATGGCCGCCACACTGCACCAATAGCGCTACTGTGAATTTTAAATGATACACTGCCCATACTGGGAACCGGTAACCATGTGACGTACGCAACGGGTCTGAAAGTTATATAACTGAGATTGGAAACCAGTCTCAAATCTAAAGCATCTGATTGGCTGAAATGGCGATTGGTAGCCATTTCAGCCAATCAGATGCTTGAGATTCGAGAATGGTTTCCATGCTTAGTTTTATAACCTTGGGCACAATTTTCACCGTTCCAATAGCCTTAAACGCCAATCGCCATACTATTGTTCGAATTCGGTCAGCTAGGGTCAGAACTGTTCAGACAAACCAAACATCTTTGACAACAATTCTGGGGTAGGTGAAGACAAGCAAGTGCCTGCCACGGTAAAAAGTGTGTTCCATATTATTTTTGACATTTTAGTTGTTACTAAATTTGAAACTAGAATTTGCCCTGGAAAAATGATGCCCGATTGCTGTAACAACATTTGTAATAAAAAGGGCCATAACACTGGTAAAAATGGTCACAAGAAAAATCCTTTCTTTACGATTTTTGCACGAAAGGTGGGAATTGTAATAACAACCCTAAGACTGCCCCGAACAAAACCCCTTTTCTGGAAACCTTTCCTCCGACCCTGTAAGAAGTATAATTAGGGTTTTGAAATTTTACTTTATTTATCAAAGAGACAAACAACTAGTGAAGACATTGATAAACAATTTATTCTTAATTTACAAGATCTACAGGAAACAGCTTGTGGAAATTTGTAGTTTAACGCACTATACACTGAGTAACAAAAGTTACAAAGATCAACAAATAAGCCAGTGATACAAAAAACAACAACAAATGGCTGGCGCAACCCAAGCTTAACCTAGCATCAATCATGTCAAACACGTTGTTCGCCACTTAACCCTTTCCTCCACAGACGAACCTTTATTGCATGGGCGAACAGTTAAGATCCAGATCAGCCGGCACATAAAACTGTTCGCTTATTCGTTAGGTTATTTCTGACCAAAATATGACCAGTGCATATCCTGATCAGACGGCACGGCTGATCTGGATCTACACTGGTCGCACATGCGTAAAAAGGCGTATTTATGGATGAAAGGGTTAAATTGCCATGCAGCTGATCAGCATAAAGGCAGAAATATTTGATATTTGACAAGGTGTTAAAATCTCATGTCTACGTAAATTAAAAATAAAAAGCAATATTTCGCATGTTCCGTTATTTTCACTGAAAGAGAATTAATATAAGCCATTGAATGGCTGTAAGCATGAACTTAAAAAGGCGACTATAATGCCATCAGATCTATAATGTAGATGTATTTTCTTTTATAAAAAACGGAACTAATCGTTCAATAATAACCAGCAACATTACTAATAAGATTAGAATGAAGTTATCTCCCCTTTAATACTAATACTACTACGGTAATTCGGAATTCTTCAACGATTACTTAATGAGCATCTTATATGATTGCGGAGACTTAGTAAACTAAACTAAGTTATACAAACATGAACTAGACTAGGTCGGTATAAATTGGTGTAGATCAGGTGTATCAGCAAAAGTTGTAAACCGATCTAAAATTATTTTAAAATTAATTTTTTTTGCGTTTTGCACCCAGTAAATTTCGAAGGTCGCATGAAATCGTTCTGAATCATTTTTCATTACTCGTTTTGTACTTGTGCCCAAGGTCATAAAAATAAATCCGGAAACCAGTCTCACACTTCAAGCGTCTGATTGGCTGAAATGACGACTGATATACAATCTCAGTTGTTTTTTTTTATCTTGGACCCTTTTGCACTTACAGTCAGGATTGTTTTATAAAGGATTTCATGCCTTTAATCGTACGATCAGTTTATAAACCAGTCTATAACCTCAGTTTACCTGCTTAAGTCATGCGCATCTTGCATTAAAATGTTCTTTAGGCGGTCGTGACTTTAAAAAAATCAGTAAATCGTGATTGATAAAAAACTCCTCAAGGTCTTGTTAAAACACATTAGCAGACATGCATTTATTTTCTCACTTATCATCTGGTTTGCACATCGTATATAGTCCCACAATTATATAATTTTATGGCTGTTTATTAAAGTGAATTATTTCAAAATGCGCGTGGAATGAGTGCAAAAGTGCAAACGAGCTGTAACTGTCTAATTCGAGTACAGTTACAACTATTTTGCACTCAGCCCAAAAAATGCCAGTGCGCACCATTCTTAGCGCATGCACATGTACATTCAGGATTTGTACTCTGGACCTCTCATCAGCAGGAACGCCCAAGCAGGCATGGGGCCCCTGCTGCAACCCAGTCGATGTCATAACTGACGGTCTAGGAGTACTTACACTGTTTTTCATGGATATTTTGGTCTACACTAAAATATATACATCCAATCACCTGCCGTCACTTGACGAGAGTCTTCGAAAAGTTTTTACAAGTTTTCGTGTTCCGTTGCCTAATATAGACTTTTTTCTTTTCTTTGACATAAGTCCAGCCTTCACTAATATTTTATCATGGTGTTTTGAGTCTACATGCGCAGTTACGGGGCAACCTTCAGTCGTTAACCAGTCGGCGTCCATCTTGAAATCGTAATCTGAAAAAATCAGTATATAGTAACATACCGTAAAACCACCATAGGAACTTGACAAAAGCGGTCTTATGAGTAGGTTGGTCTTAATTTAGGGGTGGAAAATAGTGCAAACTGTAAAAATGGACGTTTATTTGTATTCTTTTTACTGAGGTTGTCTTAAATTCGGGGTGGTATTAATGATGGGTTTTACTTGTATCTTAAGTTAAAAATACAGGTACATTTGTTGCGGATGAATGCGGTGGTTTCTTAGAAATCAGTAAATTTGATCAGACGTTTTATTTGATTTTTTTTCATATTTAGGTATTTAATATATTTATTTCATGCACGTGTTACAAAAAACCCACTTATATTTGTGTTTTCTTTTAAATTAACTATTTAGCCTATTTTGCTTAATGTAAAAAATTTGGTGAAAAAGGGGGCAGAACTTAGAAGAACTTAAAAAAATATTGGTAACAGAGTTATGGGGCTCGTTGGTAATGATGTAGAATTTGATGGTGAATGAATATTCCAAGTTTCAAGTTGATACCTCAAGTATTTTCAAAGTGCACATTTCGTTCGAATAGTCGAGCTTAAAAGAGAATATTTTACCAGATTTTAGAAGTCGTTTTGCAATGTGTACAACGTCATTCTTGTCGCAATGCGCAGCCGCAAAGAAGCAAGTCGTTTCATTGGCTGATCTTTTGTTTACGTCACACTGACGGTCCAATAGAAAATCGGATATTTCGCACCAGCCTCGTTCCAGTGCTCTGTAAATCGGAGAATTTCCATCAGCGTCGCATACATTCACATCAGCACCTGAAAATTGGAGCAAAATTGGTTTTGATAAGCTGTGTTCACAATTAGCATTTTCTCAAAAAGTATTTTTTTATGTTAATATAAGCCGTTTCCATTATAAAACATGGCAAAGTGTAATCAAGAATAGTCGTTTTAACTCTCTAGATCAAAACAGTAAACAGAAAAGCCTGTCGCGGATTGAACAATTTTGTCTAAGGACAATTCGGGCTTACTTTATTTTCAAAGATCCATTGGCCAAAACTATAGAGAATAAAACTAAGTTTTTGTTTTCAAAAAGGTAAAATGACTATTTCTAGATACTTAAAAATAAAACTGATTTTTTAACCAGCGAAGCTGGTTTTACTAATCACAATTCTGAAATCGGTATCAAACCAACTGGCAAACGGCGATTTACGCATTTCAGAGAAATCAAAGTAAGTAAAGTAGTCCCCAAGTTTCCTGTTACGTGTTAAAGTTGGTATTAACTACGTCATGTTGATAGGATAAAACCTGTGCGGTGCATCAATGGTCAAATTCATCTGTACGACAGTTTGATTAAATGTAAAATCGGTGCGGTTCATATTTCTAGGACTTGATCGGTGCGGTGCAACAATGGTCAAACATTGTCCGTGTCCGCGATTTTTCACAATGAAGGAAACAATTATATATTTCTTATTTCAAATAACTGCATAAACTTTCCCATCGATGTGGTCTCACTTTTTATATCATTTTTCGTGTTCATTATGTCTTTGGGATGTCAGTACACAGATTTCACTATTATAATTTGTTGCTTAAAACCCTTTACTCAATATATACGCCTTTCATCACATAGGTTACCAGTTCAGGTCCCGATCAGCTGGCACAATAGTGCCATCTGATCTGGATCTAAAATTTGTGATTACTGGTCAGAAAAAAATGATCATAAAAGCGAACAGTTTAAATCCTAATCAGATCGCACAGATGTGCCAGCTGATATGGATCTAAACTGTTCGCACAAGCTATGAAGGTATATCTATGGAGTAAAGGGTTAACAGAAGCCTTCATCCAGATAAAACATGGAAACCCTTATTTCCACTATCATTTAGACAAGAGGAAGTTCTTTGCGAGTGAACCAAGTTTTTTTGCTTTTTCGTAAATGGATACATGTATGAGAATCATGGCACTGGTTATTCTCAATAAGCAAAATCGCTTCGCTGGTTTTCTGTACTTTCAGTACTTTGATTAAAACACTGTTTGAAAGGTGATTTGTGGCACTTAAATGAAGTTGGTACTTTTTTATTTTGGGTTGAATATTTGACAATGTATACATTTTGGGGTAGACTACTTTCGGTTCAAAATGCTGAGAGAACGAGTTGGTGAAGACCCTGATTTCTGACCATTTTTGAATTGCCCAAGAGTGCCTGTAAATCTGTGGTAGTTCTGGAACATGTCATGTCAAGTCAAGTATAATAAATCATAGGAGGACCAAATCTTATAATGTAACTCTATGGGAAACTATTTAGTGGTCACTGACCTAAAGTCTATGGGATAGAGCTGTTATCCCGAGGAAATACTGTAAATCTAAATCAACCGGCACACCAATGCCGTCTTTCAGGAACTACATGTACATTTTTTACTTTAAGATTCATGAGATTTTGTTTTTGATTAACTAACGAACAATGTAGATCCAAATCAGATGGTACGGATGTACTGGTTGATCTGGATCTACACTGATCATACATGTACATGCGATAAAACCCGTGACAAGGGTTGACAGGTTTAAATCAATAATCATCAAATCTGCGTGTTGGTACACTGTAGAAAATGTACTGTATTGAGACCTTATATAACAATCTTGTTTTAAAACCACGGTTCAATAAATAGGATCGTTATCTTTATTTAATATGATCATTATCTAATACGAGTGTTAAAGTAAATTTAAATAATAGTTGAACTGTACCTTAGACTAATAATAAACATTAAAACTGATTTAATGCATAATTTAATATTGACTATCAATTAATCACACAGTTAGTCCGCCCCAGATTTGTGGAAAGTTTTATTTGAATTGCTTGTCAATGTTTAGGTTTAGTTTATTAAAATAACTAAAACAGCTTGCACAATTCAAGCTTTCTCGATTAAGCACGAAGATCCACCTGACATTACGCTGTTAGATTTTGAAAAAAAAACCTAACCCAACCTGGGCCTGTTTCAAACAATTTGCAGTACATGTAATATTTAATTTAAAGGGAACGGTTTTTCACGGTGCATAAATTCGCGTAGCTAAATAATACTTTGTCACACACGCGTTAATGCTTGTATTGGATCAAGCACAGCATTTTTTTTTATTAAAACCAAAATTAAATCAAATGCTCACACAGTTCACCGTCCCTTTACTACCTCTACTCTAGCGTCCTCTCTACACCCCCGCACAGTCCTCTCTACACTCTCTCATACACAGTCCTCTCTACACTCTCTAATACAAAGTCCTCTCTACGGTCTCTCTTAAACAGTTCTCTTTACTCTTTCATACACAGTTTTCTCTACACACTCTTAACACATTCCTATCTGCACTCTCTCATACACATTCCACTCTATACACTCTCACATACAGTCCTCTCTATACTTTTTCATACACAGTCCTCTCTACATCCTCTAATATAAAGTCCTCTTTACACTCGCTCATAAACAGTTCTCTTTACTCTTTCATTCACAGTCCTCTCTACA